>CM062289.1:43278333-43674653 GCA_031216915.1 Pictodentalium vernedei | reverse complement strand
TTTTTTCATTTTTTGTTTCAAAAACATAGGTTATGACCCCTCATTGGAACGAGCTCGTTCCAATGAGGGGGTCATAACCTATGTTTTTGAGACAACAAATGAAAAAAATTAGTTATTCAATCATTTTTTGGCAAGTGTCGTCTGCTTTTCATGTTAGGTAAAGGGTTAAACTGGTACCACCAATTTAAACCCCGGTGGGCTGCTGTGGGCCCCAATCTACAAATGACAAGCTGTTCATTATCAGGCTTGGCCAGAGCAGGTGTACATATACGGGAACAAATTTTCATTTGAATTGTTCCTAAAATATTGTCTGCACATTTTCTACATTTCGAACAAGACACCCACCCCACTACTAACGTGTGACATTTTCCCAGTTTAAGCCCAATATTCTCACATATAAAGCCTCCTGATGTTGTATTTATGTTAAGAGTGTGATGTACAATATCATCTTCAAGGTTTGAAACACAAATAATGGTATATATTAGCTGATATATTGACATATTTTTAAAAAATTCAAAAAATTGCCCAAGTTGGAAATGCACATTTTTGGCGCACTCAAGAGACCCACCCACCCCCACGTCTTGCAAATTTTTGGTGGCCTCCCCCTGGCTCGAATGCTATAATCACTCAAGTCTGTCACTGTTTGTGTCCAATAACTCCATATCACGGGTTCCCCAATAATCGGCTCTTTACACAGGTGCCATAAAAGATGCACTCATAACGGAATTATAAGAACACAACACGCTGATAATGAGCTGCATGTAAGTGGAATGGCATATGTAGGAGATAACTGACAAGTATTGGAGCGCGGTGGCTGATGGCTGATAAAAAATGCATGTTCCAATCTGTAATGGAATCAATATTCATAAATATGTATGACTTCTCTGAAAGACTTCGTGTCGCCTAAGAGCGAGCACCGCATCATGCTTTAATTGCACAAAAAACTTGGAATACTTAATTTCTCTGCAACATCAACTATCCTTACCTGTAATAGAGTCTCATTTACGATGTTACCAGGGCTCACTTCTACTGTTCGCCAGATTATGGCTTTTTATAATCATATACAGGACCATTCCAGCATAGTAGAGCTGTAGGTTTTTAAATTTCTTGTTCGGTTTCGGTTTTGGTTTTTCAGGTGGAGTAAAACCTCGGTTCGGTTCGGTTTTCGGTTTGTTCATGAGGCCAAGTAAAATTCAATAAAACTCATTCTTATGTCCGGAATCATAACTAAATGGTAGTGAAATTGAGTGAAACTCAATGAATGCCCGAAATAAGCTATATAATACATGAAGAATCAGGAAGGCCAATATAATAATTACCTAAATATGCAGAACTTTTATTGTGCTTGGCCATTTTTCGAGGTCTGACACCTACATGCAACTTGAGGAAAGCTGCAAACACAACTAAACTGAAATGTCGGAAATTCACAGAATATAGCCTTCCCAGAGTAGTGAGAGTACCAAGACACTGTCATTGGCAGTGTCTGGATACTCTCACTACTCTGGGATGGCTGCATTCTGTAAATTTCTGCAGCAAGAGAGTATTTAATAAAAAAACCCTTAGATTATGGGATGTCGACGGTTTCGGTTTCGGTTTTTTAAAAAAAAACTAAAAACCTCGGTTCGGTTTCGGTTAGCCTACAGCTCTACAGCATAGCGATTGGCCATTTGCTGGAGACCCTGCGGAGGCATAAATTATGCGATGCCCCCCCCCCCCCCCCAAAAAAAAAGAAGAAAGAAAAAGAATCATCGTTTTGTCCGGAAGTATTCTCCAAAGAGTACTAGTGCCGATTGTTAGCATGTTTAAAGACCTCCACATGTACCCAAAACCGTTACAGATGGTTTCCAGTTTGTTACCACGACATTGTAGTTTGTTGTGGCTATTTTTTGCCATTGTAAACTGATTGTCCAAATAGCTATTATTTATTTATTTATTTATTGGTGTTTAAGGTCACATACTTATGCACAATGGCTAATCATGACCGTGACAGTTTTACGGGTGGAGGAATCCGGGGTACCCGGAGAGAACCACCGAGCAGCTGTCAGCTCCCCAACATCGTAACTCCGCACTGCAGCACAGGCAGGGTTAGATTGGTTGAAGACATGCGCACCATCGACGTGCTGTACGCCTCAGTACACGGCGTCATCGTGCCCCCATGTGGACAATCGGAGTTAAGGACACAACGCGGGAGTCCAAATCGATCGCTCAGACGGTCACCCATCCGAGGACTAACCGGGCTCGACGTTGCTTAACTTCGGTGATCTGACGAGAACCGGTTACCGCAACGCCACCGCGCCCCGTCCAAATAGCTCATTGAGAAGCTGAGATATGTGCACTTAACACACTGTAAACTGATGACAAAATGGCAAAGTTTTTAGCAGCAAACATTTCCCATAATGCATTTCATATTTAACCAAATATACCTTGTTTGACAGAGCTCAATGAGCTCTGTCAAACAAGATATGATTGGTTAAAGTCATAGTGAAACAAAAGAAAAACGGAGTGATTGGAGAAAATTATGTTGCACTACCAGAGCGCTAGGGGTTAATAACCGGCGGTCAGTGGTAACACGCCACCAAAGTATATAGTTACGGGCTGGTTCAGCTATCTTAATGTCCACGGCGAACTGGGAGCTAGTTAGGGGTCCGCTAAACATTACAAACAAACAAACAAACGCAAAGACCAGGCAGTGATCTCTTGTTCTCGACCGGAGTTCACTGGCTCGATTTTTGTTATGAGAGAAGTCCAAAATGAATGGGGATACTTGACTGGGGTGGGAGGGGGGCGATGGTCACTCGATGTATGTATCAATCTTAACATCCAACAGAGCTGATGAGACATTCGGCAATTTTTACTTTTAAGCACACTAAGGGTTTTTTACGATATATTATATCTCCCAAAGTTGCTTGCCTTAAGACCTTGTAGTCGACCACCATATCCAAAAGTGTTAAGCTAAATCTTAGTTGCTTTCCAAAGCTGCGTAACCTTAACACAGTCTGACATTGCATTACGAAGACCACACCTTACTTATTTATCCCCCTGTGGCAACCCTGGGAAATGAAGCACTGCTTGTTTACTGTGTGGGAGCGGGTTCTTGGGGTGGACGTCCTCTCAATTGCACGCTAAAAACTAAAGTGTTAAAAACTACACTTGAAGTGCTGTATTTAACACTTACTAAGTGCTGAACTGACACTTTGTTCAAGTGTAGATATCCCAGAACTTGATAGGTGTTAAGAATAATACCACATGACAAGTGTAATGTCGCGACACTTAAAAGGAAACAACGCAGATGACGTGGATCAGGCTCGAACTCTCGAGCCTGATCCGCGTCATCTGCGTTGTGTCCTTTTAATTATGTACCCACCAAGCGCAAATCAAATTATGGACGATTCTGGAAGAACCACCAATGCTAGACACATAGGAAGAGCCATCCATTCAAGTTTCAGATGTCTGACGATTGTAATGTCTAAGTGCTTAAAGCATTGCACTTTGATTGTTAAAATCAAACCCTAAGAGTTAGAATGTGTTCAACACCTTGAAAGTGTCAGTTTTAACACATTAGTTTTTAGTGTGTGGTCAACATGGGTATAAACCATTGACTAACCATGACTTTATCTCCGTGTTACTGTGACGATTAGCCATTGTACAGAAATATGTGGCCTTAAACACCAATAAATAAATAAAAAAAACCACTTATTTATCTGTCAGGAGGTGCGGTGGCTCAGTAGGTAGCGGTGCAGGCTGCGAGCCGAGAGGTCCTCTGTTCGAATTCCAGCTGTGGAACAGCGTTGTATCCTTGGGCAAGACAATTCAACCCCATTGCCCACGTGAGAGCACGATCGCGTTGTGTACTAAGACGTACTGCACGTCGCTGCTGTACTTGTCTTCAATCAATGCTAACCCTGCCTGTGTGGAGTTAGTATGTTGGGAAGCTCGCCGTTGCTCGGTGGTTCTCACCGGGTACTCTGGCTTTCTCCGCCCGTAAAACTGTCGTGGTCGTGATTAGCCACTGTGCAGAAATATGTGACCGTGAACACCAATACATAAATAAATAAATATGTGTACTATTCCCAAAAGTAGGGGATATTTGATAAAATTGAGATATATGAAGAAATATATTTATATTTTCATCAAAAAGACAGTTGAGGCATTGCGCTGTGACATCTGGTGAATGATTTCAGCGATAGTTAGGTGTCTGACAAGCACACATCCCACGCAGTGAGCTGTCGAAAACATGGAGGCCAGTCAGAGAATTTACCATATTCAGTCCAAGACCTCAATACCTTGTAAATCCACCTCGATTCGCGAGACAAGCGCTGATCCGACGTGGCATACTCCTCACCAAAAGTTCAATATCAGCTTGACTGATGTTATTCCATTCTTCCTGCATTGCAGTGGCGAGTTCCTGGACGTTATCGTGCGCGCCTGCCTATCATATTCCACCCAGATGTGTTCAATTGGTGAAAGGTCTGGACTTAGTGCTGGCCAAGGCAGTGCAGTGATGTTCTGCTCCTGGAGGAACTTTGCAGAGACACGGGCCCTGTTGCTCTTGCATTGCCATCGTGGAAAATGAATCGATGGCCGTGACGTGGCGCAAATACCACCACATGAGCTGCTAACATGTTGTCACGGTAGTACTGCCCTGTGACACGCCCTTGGATGACATGTAATGCTGTTCTGCTTGTCGTGGTTATGCCTCCCCACTCCTTTACCGATGCACCACCAAAACGGTCGTGCTGCCTAACGGTTACGTCATGGTATCGTTCTTTCCACCGCCGCCACACTCTGTTTCGCCTGTCGTGGAAGTCGAGAGTGAACCTCGATTCATCGGAAAACATGACGTTGCTCACCGATGATTGTCCCAGTTCTGTCGTGCTTCACACCAATTACGCTTTGCTGCGATGTGACATTGAGTCAAATGTGGAATTAATTGAGGTCGTCGAGCGTACAAATTCCAGCTGTGTAGGCGATTTCGGACAGTCTGGTCACTGACTCGCACATCTGTAGCTCGGTGCAGCTGCTGTCCAATTTCTGGGGAACTTTGATTATTTGATAGCGGTTACGTAATGCCGTGGTTCGGGTGAAACGATCCTGGCTACCAGTTGTCGCCCTTGGACGACGTGACCGACGCCTGTCATCAACATTGCCTGTCTGATGGTAGCGTGACCACAGCCTGCTAATCACCGATTGAGTAACGTTGAGAATTTGAGCCACTTCCAACATGCCAACGGCACGTAAACGTTCGTCACGTGTCAGTCTTCGCATATCTCAAAAGTTACGTTTCGACCAGAAACTATTGATGAATGAGTTTATACCAAGAAAAGAACGATGAAACTTCCGAAAAAGTCTATCCAGTACAAATGAAAATTTCAAAATGTACCCCACAGACATTAACGCGGCGCTCGTGCGAAACACCTACAAGAAGTTTTCGTGGGCCGGTGACATTCATGATCCACACTAAACTTGGTAACATATTGATGTGTCCAATCACGCGTATCTAATACCATTTTCCGAAAATATCAACATCAGTTTGGATATCCCCTACTTTTTTTTAATAGTATATTTATCCGCCATCTGATTCTACCCGTCCACTTTGTCCGTTTTGCACCATCGCTGCGTATGTTGGCCTAAGAATCGTTTTCCTGATATCCTTGTAATTTAGTTAGCAATACATATTAGCACGACTTATCAATATGACTGCCAGGAAATGGGACACTGTTTGCGAATGTAAAATTAGTATAGTTCTAATATTCTGAAAAAACAGATCTGTTTCCAATGTGTTGGGTCTAGAATATCAAGCCAGAAAATAAGCAGACTGTCATCTGCAAAATGTGGTCCCCCGAGGGTGAATTTACCCTGCACAGCAGGGTAGCATTACTAAATTTACCCTCTGTGAACCTCAATCTGAATAAGGGTCTCAAAACTAAACAGAAAGAGGTACCCATAGGATAAACTGGCCCTCTGGATGGGATAGCATCATCAAATTCACCCTCTGGGGGCCTCATTCTGCAAATGTCAGACTGCTTATTTTCAGGCCTGTAGAAAATGAACGGGCCTACAGTACGGCCATCGTGGACTCTGGAATGGTCACTTCCCACGGGTGGGCAATATCTCCACGGACGTAATAATATTAGATTCCAAACACTAATTATAGGAATAATCATCAAAAATTTAATTAATGAAGCACCGGGTACAACCCGGTGCTTCATTAATTAAAATTTTGCTGATGACGATTTTTATTACCTGGTAAACGCATGCGTGGCCATCACCGATCACGCGTGGATTATGACCCAATCCACGGCGACTGTACTGTAAAGTGAAAAATATTAATCTAAATTAAGCACCAAACAACACATAAAACGCTCTTACCAGGCTCTCTGTCTTCCGGAGACCTTCATGAGGGTACACACAGTCCCAACATTATTCTACTAGTGTGATCAACACTTGTCGTTTCCTTCCCTGTACTCTCGGAATTGCAAAGTCCTCTTACCCTAGCCCTTAAAATAACGACAGATCTGGGGAACTTCGGGAACACTTGAAAAAAAAATACATTCGAGTTTAGAATTTTGTATTGAATTTTGCAACAACGGGTTTACAAAGACTTTTTGAAACACAGAGGAAACGAGAGATTACACAACCAATAGTTCTTTATTTGGTGTACTGATTGACTATCACATGCGAACCCATATTGACACTTCAACAACAAAACTAAGTAGAAAGATTTAAGAGCTTCCTTGGTATTCTTTCGCCAATTATATTGTGGTTCCTCGCTATTTTAGAAATTGTAACCCGTCCACTAACTGTTAGACTGAGACAGATAAAAACCTTGATACAACAAAATGTAGGACCCTGCGAATCACATCTTTTCGATTTCAATCGAGTCTATTATTCAAAATCGAATCGAATCTCGAATCGAATAAAGGCGTCTTGAATTACATCATCATCAGTAGTATCGTCGCCTGGGTGCTAGAATGTTCTATGTCCCATAGGGGACATAGAACATTCTAGCACTCAGGCGACGGTATGTCTCGCACGTTTGAGGGAATGGTTGGGGGACCTGGGAGGTGACGTCATGTCACGTGACCCAGTGCCGCTGTGTTGTGTTGTCATGGTAACCCGCGTGAGCGGACATCTTGTGACGTCATACCCATAGTGATATGTGGTGCTAGTGCGCATGCGCAGCGCGTGTTGTTAGGATGATACGTGTTTCCGTCGTCCATTTTGTATAGTGGAGGCCGCCATCTTGGTCTCTATGGTAGCACGTGGTTGCTATGTTACCCAAAGGCCTACAACAAGACAGGGGTATGTTCTGAGGGTGTGTTCGATTGAATAGGAGTAATTTCCCGATTCGGAGAATTACCCAAATTAACCCGACAAGTTGTACTATTTCGAATTCTTTCAGAATTCTCTGCTTCTATCTATAAATGCAATAGTTTTTGTCTACCTGACCATGTTCCTTTGTTCTGGAGAATACTCCAGTAGAGTAGAAGGGCTTATCAACAGGAACAGCTTTGCTTATTATTACTATATATAGCAATTTCAGGTCTATTCTTGTTAGTTCTGACCCTATTCAGAGTACTCTTGTTGTTTCATTTAACTAGATCATTTATATAGATTATAACTAACCAATCAGATTGCTTGATTTTCCTTAATCTGTATGCAGAGTTATCTCCCCTTATTACAACGAAGTCCTGTCCGATTCTCATCACCTCTATATCCAATGGCCATATCCCATGGAATCCCATTTTTGGAAAACACATGTGGCTATGGAACCCCTTTTTATCGTATGAGGCCATGAGTGTAAACATTTCAAGAAAAACCGTTGTAAGCAATGGGAGAAGAGAGCAGGTGAAGTGCTTTGTACCATATTACGTTCATTAATGCGAATTCAAAAACATTTAGCCAAGGTTACCATTTGTTTTAGGCAATGGCAATATTGTATAAGAACTTTCATTATTTCGAATTAAGTTCCTATCGACTTAAATGGTGTTTGAATACACGCTGTGTCATGCCTTTGTGGCCGTAAGCACTGTTTCAACAACTTTCGGAGATTTCCCAAGCCGGGAAACTCCGTGCAACGAGTGTTTCCTTCTTGCCACTCAAAACAAGTCCTCGCCTCCGTCAAAAAAAAATCTTCAAACCTGTGATATCCCATCGTTTAAAGTCATTAAGGATTGCCCATTCAGTTAATTCGAATGATGACATCGGTTCTACGAATTTAAACTTGATATTTCTCAAATCTAGTTGACTTGGCCAACGTGGAAATCGCTTTGTTTACACCCCGCGACGGGTCGTCTCACTTTGCCGGTGTGACAGGAATGATAGTCCGTAGGAACGTTAGTACCTCTGGACTATTATTCCGCGGAATTATAGTCCTAGGTCTAACATTTCTAGGAATAGTAGTAGTCCGGCGGACTACTATTCCTAGAAATGTTAGACCTAGGACTATAATTCCGCGGAATAATAGTCCAGAGGACTAATTTTTCTACGGACTATCATTCCTATCACACCGGTCGCTATTGTTTCGGGAAAATGTGTGAAGATTAGGTAGATCAAAGGGATAAAGATTATAGTCGGTTTCCAGTAAGTTTGTTCATTTAACGCAGGTTGACTTTATTACTGACAGCCAACCGGGGAGATGAGGCTAACCAAATTAACTCACAGGTGCTAAAAACTCAAAAGATGACTTTCAATAGCTATTTTATGGTCGATCCTTTTCGCCCCCTCAAAAACTATAAATGAATATATTTTTTGAGGGGGCGAAGAGGGTCGATCTTAAAATAGTTATCATTAGATAACCAAATTAACCCACAGGTGCTAAAAACTCAAAAGGTGACTTTCAATTCAATTCACTTTATTTCACAGAATACAAATACAGTACGTTTTAACCCTTTACCTAACATAACGGCCAAAACCGGCCAGCGCTATTCTCAAAAATCGCCAATTAATTTTCATTATTTTTTTCATTTTTTGTCTCAAAAACATAGGCTATGACCCCTCGTTGGAACGAGCTCGTCGAGCTCGTTCCAACGAGGGGTCATAACCTATGTTTTTGAGACAAAAAATGAAAAAAATTAGTTATTCAAGAATTATTTTTGCAAGTGTCGTCTGCTTTTCATGTTAGGTAAAGGGTTAAGAGAAAATGATGTTACATGATTTGAGAAATGTGTAGATGTATACTGTGAGGAATGACATAGTCTTGCGACTGTCTTCCTGTCGTCCCCTCGAAAAAAAAATAGAAAAAAAACAGAAAAGAACATGGCATATAAAACAAAATTAAACAAAATATAAATGTCAAATACGGCGATTGACAATTTTTTAGAAGAAAGGTGGATCTGGACAATAGATGGTTAATTTGAATAGTTCAGAACAGTGTTGGTTTATTTTGACATTTTAACTCCACTGTTAGATTAGTTGTTATTCTGACCTTGTGATCAACTTTTAATAACTATTTTACGATCGACCCTTTTCGCGCCCTCAAAAAATGTAAATGAATATTTGGGGGTAAATATAAACATTACAGTAAGAGGCATCTACTGAAACCACACAAATAAATTGATTCTGAAGGGGAAGCGAATCCTTAACCAAATGAAACTTATAGGGAGAAACAGTTTCAATAAGGTTTTCGTGGGGAAAACCATTTGGGAAATGGTGGGTCTGCCAAGTATAACATATGGTACGGAAGTGGTACCCCTAAACCAGACGGCCGTAAAGAGCTGGGAAATCCTGCAGAACGATGCAGGCTGATGGATAACGGGGACGAGTAATGCCACAGCGCTAGAAGCAATCAGGGGTGAGCTTGGATGGGTGAGGATCAAGGACAGGATAGACCTGTTGAAACTCGGTTATCTTAATTATTGGTTAATCTCCCCGACAGCCGATGGTGTAAAGTAATGTTCCTGAGAATTTTCAACTCAAATATCAAGACAGGGTGGGTGGTCTAAGTGAGGGAGCTGGTAGAGAACTACTCATTGGATATCTCGGACCCGGACGTTGGGGCAAACCAAGGTAAAAAAAATCGTCAGAGAAAGGGTCATGGAGGATTGCAACCGTAATTGGCGAGAGGGGGTCAAATCAAAGAGGTCTTTGGGTGGCCTGCGTGATAAAGAGAAGCCAGATTTTGAAGAGTACCTTGATGGCACCTTTGGGGGGTCACTGTTATTCAAGCTGAGGTCGCGGTCCCTGGAGCTGAGGGGAAAAAGAGTGAAAAGGAGTGACAGATGTTTAATTTGGGCATGGTGGAGACCTTGGAACACTTTCTTCTAGAATGCCCAAAGTACCAGTTCAGCAGAATAAGATTCACGGGGAGTATGTTGGGGAAGTGGGATGGGAGAATGAAGGACATGTGGTTAGGGGGAGACTCAAAGGAGAGGGTTAATATGCTAATCGGAGAGATTGGGAAGAATGGGGCAAGGGATGTCATGAAGCAGTTCTTGGGAAGAGAGGAGAAGCGTGGGAATAGAGAGGCAGTTGGGAGTACAAGGGTAACCAAGGCCTTCTCGTCCGAGAACCGCGACAAATCAGCGGCTGGCCAAAGTGTTATTATCGGTTTTTCGTTACAGTGCCCATCTCTACAATTTGGTCCGAGAAGTGCAGTTACCTTAACCCTTTACCCAATGTAAAGGCCAAAACCGTCCAGCGCTATTCACAAAAACCGCAAAGTAATTTTCACTATATTTTCATTTTTTGTCTCAAAAACATAGGTTATGACCCCTCTTTGGAACGAGCTCGTCGAGCTCGTTCCAATGAGGGGTCATAACCTATGTTTTTGAGACAAAAAATGAAAAAAAATTAGTTATTCAAGAATTTTGTTTGCAAATGTCGTCATCTACTTTTCATGTTAGATAAAGGGTTAATTAATGCTTCATATCCCCTTAATCTACATGTATTTATTTGATTTCTTTGGTTGTAATTGCTTGTTGTTGTTAAAGATTTATTTTGTACCCAACTACCTATGATCATTTTGCAATAAATTACAACACAATTACTGGTGCATACATTCTAATGCATAAAATTAACATAGTTCTCTACCAATCAACAGCTTAATAACCAATGCCTCGATTTCATTATATCTAACTCCAAATCTTTTGTCAGGACAATACAATAAAGAGGCCTACATAAAATAAAAAAACAACACATTTCTATAACAGCAAACGTCTTTTATAGATTCTTTCGTTCTTTGCCAACGTGAGAATGAGAGAAACTATAGCCCTCGCCGAATTGTTGCTTAGTGCACTAGTTATTGTATTAATTATTATATTAATTAACAGTCGTAGTCGTTGTCTACCCCGTTGTGTAGTGGTGGGGACGCTACAGAAGTATAAGTGGTGAATTCTCCACCCGACAAGTTTCTATAACTCGCGAATATGGGCCGCGGGAACTGGCGATGGGTTTTCGGCCCGTGTATGGGGTTGGTCTTATCCAACGGTTCACGGACTGGCGGCTCATCGGCGCTTTTTGTATTCTATGTTCGTGGGGTTGATATGCCCTCTCGTGCATTGGTAGCGTTTCTCTCACAAACCGTTTACTATCCACCATAGTATTATTCCAAAAGAGGTTCTATCAATAAACCTAATGTGCCAATGATAGAAACTATAGTCCTCACCGAATTGTTGCTTAGTGCATTACTTATTGTATTAATTATTGTACTAATAAACAAGTCGTATCCCTTGTCTACATCCTTGTATAGTGGTAAGGTCGCTACAGAGGTAACAGTGGTGAATTCTCCACCCGACAAGTTTCTAATAACTGGCGAATATAGGCCACAGGAACTGGCGATGGGTTTTCGGCCCGTGGGGGTTGGTCTTATCCAACGGTTCGCGGACTGGAGGCCCATCGGCCCGTCGGCGCTTTTTGTATTCTATGTTCAGGGTGTTGATATGTCCTCTCGTGCATTGGTAGCGTTTCTCTCACAAACTGTTTACTATCCCCCGTAGTATCATTCCAAAAAGAGGTTCCATCACTAAACCTAATGAGCCAACAACACAAACCTTGCTGTCATGAATATTCTTTTCGTGAAAAGGGAATGGCAGGAAGACAGCCTTTCGGGCTATGTCATTTGCTTGCAGCGCATTCATCTGTAACCTGTCTTATTGTTATCTTGTATATTTTTATGCTGCAAATAAATCAATCAATCAATCAACCAACCAACCAATCAATCAATAAAGTTCCATGTTGTACTTTACACCACTGACCTTGATCGCATCATTGGAATTCAGTTCAGACCTATTTAATCGTCTATGTCTTTAGAGTAAAGACGTCGATGTGTCATGGAACCGGGAGTTCAGTAATTATGTCGGGATATTATTAGTTACACAGTTCGTTGAAGCTCGAGTCCAATTTGGAATTAACTGACACCATGTATACCATATTAGGCCACCAACAAACTGTGTAACGAATACATCTTACCGACTGCTGCGTCGATGCACATAACTAATAACAACAGCGATCAAAATTAAATGAGAGAATTCTCACAATGTGTTCACGTGTCTTTGCCTTGTTACAATTTACGGGAGCGTGCCTTCAGGCACACTCCCATAAATTGTAACAAGGCAAATTCATACATACCAAACAGTTTCATTTCGAAGGTAACATGACACACATCCACAGAATATGAAGCCTTTTAAGTTGCCTATGCACTTCAGACCAAATATGGGCTTCCGACACTCAATCTTTTAACTTGAAGCGTTTATCGGCTGCCGCCATTTTGAAGAATCAATGAACAAAGGGGAGATTACCCATAGCTGTCAGCGTATATTGATGTTGACAGGCAGTATATGGTTTTATATGCAGTCTGCATAGGCAAAGACACGTGAACACATTGTGAGAATTCTCTCATTTTTATTTTGATCGCTGTTGTTATTAGTTCTGTGCATCGATGCAGCAGTCGGTAAGATATATTCGTTACACAGTTTGTTGGAGGCCTAATATGGTATATATGGTGTCAGTTAATTTTATATTGGAAGCTCTCGTCCAATATGAAATGAACTGACACCATATATACCATATTAGGCCACCAAAAAAATGTGTAACTAATAATATTACGTCATTACGTCCCTTCTCTTGCAGCAAAAAAAAAATCAGTTAAAAACAAGAAAAACTGTTTATTCAACGCAAATGATGGGTTTCTAAGAAGATGACATACTTAGTTGAAGGTTAACCGATAGGTATTCCTAAATTCTATTTGAGGACTAGTGATTGATTGTATTTCCACACGTTTATGATCAATATTCATTTTACATCTCCTATTGTCGTCGCATATCAACAAAGTAAAACAGTGTGTGTCAACAACGGCTAGCAACGGAAATATTCCAGCCAAAAATACGAGGGAGAAGAAGAAATACCACGCAGTGTTAAGGGGGAGAGCCACTGGTATTTTTCTTGCACTGGTCTGTGGCAGATCCCCAAGTTGAAGGGTTTGCTGGAAAAAAACCCATAATGGGTTTGCAGAGTTGGAAGATGCAGTTAAGTTTCTGAAAGTAGCAGAATGTACAGAATGTGATGTACAAGTGTTCCACAAGGATGGAACAGAAGAGCCGTTTGCAGATTATAGAGCATCACTGAAGTCCAGGATTTGGACACCAGGACAAATGTTCCACTCACACTCACAGAAATAAATTCAGTTCTTGACAAGCTAGAGAAAGGTGATGTATCAAAGGGTGACAAACTCAAAGCAGGGGTGGCGCCAGGGATTTCTCGACAGGGGAGGCTGACCTCTCCGACAGGGGGGGCTATAACATTTGACCTCCCAAACGAAGAAAAATTGGTAAATTGGAGAACCAAAATAGAAGCAAATTGAGTATGTTTGTTGATTATTTAACCCTTTACCTAACCTGAAAAGCAGACGACACTTGCAAAAATAATTCTTGAATAACTAATTTTTTTTCATTTTTTGTCTCAAAAACATAGGTTATGACCCCTCGTTGGAACGAGCTCGACGAGCTCGTTCCAACGAGGGGTCATAACCTATGTTTTTGAGACAAAAAATGAAAAAAATAATGAAAATTAATTGGCGATTTTTGAGAATAGCGCTGGCCGGTTTTTGCGGTTACCTTAGGTAAAGGGTTAAAGTAAACATATTATAATAAGGTCGGGAAATATTTCATCTATAAAGCCAGTTTGACGAACGGCATTAAGGAATTTCGTGAGAATCACTATTCTCTATCAAAGTTCCAGTGCTGCACGGGTTCGAGACTGACAAGACGAGATATCTACATTCGATTGTCGGAAATTTCTCGTGAAGTCGGGTTTATGAGACTCTCCGACGGACTGACTAAAAATTTCCGACGGGGGGGGGGGCTGGGCCTCTCCGACGGGGGGGGGGCTGTAGCTGCCCCCCCCCCCCCCCTGGCGCCACCACTGACTCAAAGTAAAAACATGTATATATCAAAATTGTTTTAAAACTGACGCGAGCAGCCAAACTGAGAAATTGAAGACTCCTGATATGGTCAGCACCATAACTCCTGGTATTATTATGAATTCTGAGAAGCAAATTGTAGATTTAATAAACAAAACTGTTGATGACACACATAAAGCACTAGATCGGTTATACAGTCAGTGATCTTGCTAAGCTGGAAGCAGACATAAGTAAACTGAATAACAGGCATTCGTGTACCGAACCAAATTCTATTTGGAAAAAGGAACATGTTCAATACAGAAGAAATGAGTAAACTCAAATGCTCTGTCAACCAACCATACTTGGACTATGAGCTGTTAAAAGCTGAAAAAGTAAATGAGGAGAGAATTTTCCAAACAAACTTATCCACCCGAGAAAAGGAAATCTCCAATGTAATGCAAAGAATTCAAGTCTCAGAGAATGGAAAATGGTAACAGGCTCAATGAAATTGAACCGTTAAATTCAGCTTGTGCGTCATAATTCGTCCACTGAGTTCCAATGTGTTCTATGTGCCCACTGGCACATAGAACACATTGGAACTCAGGGGACGATATAGAGCACTTGTCATAGAACTGAAACATGACAATGACATGATGAAGTTATCAACAACATCGTGCACAACAATTATCAAAGAAAATAAATGCGAAATTCAATCTAATCAAGATTCCCCTATTGACAGTTCACAACCTAAATTACCAGTACTATCTGCATCTCAACATACAGAAAGCGCACAGAGTGGTCTTGACATACATGTACCTGAACCAACTCAGGCTGACTTACTCATCCTTGGAAGCTCAGTAGAAATATGTTGACACTAATAAGTTTTCGAATAACTTTTCATGAGAAAAATATACAACCCATACTACTGATGATGTGAGAAATCATATTTCAGAGACAACCAATGCTCCAAAATGTGAGGTTATACATGCATGTACTTGCCAATGACATAAAAAGAACCACTTGAAACTTGTGCCGACAAGCTAATTAAGGTGATAGAAGATACTCCAACAAAATAGCCAGATACCAAATTCATAATCTCGTAACCACCTGTGTTGTCAAATAAGAAAATTGACTTGGAGATGGCTAACTTGCGAGTGGAAGCCAAATGTAATAGTCTGAATAACACTGAGATTGTGTTCAACAAAGGATTGAAAAACAGGAGGGAACTTTTCGATGACGATTTGAACTAATTTTAATGATTCTCGAATAGTTGCAGGTGGAATCAGGTTCCTCACCCTTAAAATGATGAACCGACAACCGGCCAATAGACATCAGAATCAAAACCAGAAACCAGAAACAAAGACAATTTCAGCTACACAGTGCCAAAGTTACAGGGCGTTTAGTTGGCAGATACAGTGTACACAATATTGTTTTCTCTTCGCCGTATATGACACTGTATCTTTCGCCTCACCTAATACTGTTTTCTCTTCGCCGTATATGGCACTGTATCTGCCAACTAAACGCCATGCAACGTATTTATTATGCACGGCATGCTAAAATGTCATTGGGGAAGTTAACTCAACGAATAGTTAAATGATGCGCACTTCTCGAAAAATGTAAACAAAGCAGACGATGTTTACATACGCAACAAGGGGAGTAATTTTGCTTCCGCATTCTAATAAATCGCTCGTGACTTGTTCAATAACCGCCAATGTTTTGGGCTGGTTTGGCATTTTATTATAACAGTTTCATTCAATCGAATGCAATGTTTATACGACGGGGCTATTTTATATGGTGGGTCTTCTGTACGACTGCGCTGCAGCATGTACGTACGTGTAAATTAAAAGCTGAGGCGTGTGGATATAATGATAAAACAAAATGGCTGAATGGCACCTAATATTAAATTAATATTGGGTGCTTTTCAGCCATCCTGAACTTAATATTGCGGAGTCTATGTCTCTTAGTAACTTCATTTGATTGGATAAACAAATTTACTAGCATAATAATAGAAGAAATTACAAAGACAATTCATTTAAATCCAATAACACATCTAGTCCAAAGCCTTATCATTATCATGATGGGTTTCATAATTCAAACACGCGCTTTCTATATATGAGTTTCGGGAAGCCATATTGGTGACCATTTAGCTCGTATATCTAGACTAGTCGAATATGAATTCAATTTTACTGAGTAGCTTACTATCGCAATTATCTAACTGTACAATAACCCATCTAGAAATTTCTTGAGCAAATTATACAACATGTATAACTTGAGCATTGCCTCCTGGAATATACATGGTATAATAGAAAATCGTCATCTGAGTGCTAGAATGCCCTGTGAGCCCTATGGGACAAAGGTCATTCTAGCACTCAGGCGACGAAATGTTGATGGTGATCAGACCCCGAAAACAAACCATCATGGATGGATGTAATACACAGACATGACATAATTACTTTAACCTTTTATGTAACATGGAAAGCAGACGACACTTGCAAAATAAATTCTTGAATAACTGATTTTTTCATTTTTTGTCTCAGAAACATAGGTTATGACCCCTCGTTGGAACGAGCTCGACGAGCTCGTTCCAACGAGGGGTCATAACCTATGTTTTTGAGACAAAAAATGAAAAAATAATGAAAATTAATTGGCTGTTTTTGAGAATAGCGCTGGCTGGTTTTGGCCGTTACGTTGGGTAAAGGGTTAATTGAATCTCATTTAACGCATAACTCAGCATAACTCAGCAAGTTCAGTTGGTTGCAATGGCTATACATGCCATAGCATATTCAGACCAAAGCGGTTCAAAAAGGGCGAAACTCAGGCGGTCTATTATTCTCTGTTCATAACACAATAAGGCTGTTCGATACCTTACTAATACATGCTGCGATTTCCAATGGATTGAATTAAGCAGAATTTTTTTTTCACACAGAGAAACCCATCTACATTTGTTTTATATACAATAGTCCCAGAGGATCTACAAATAATTCTGAACTGAATATTCGTTGTTTGGTTGAGAATGATTTAGCTAAATTCTCGCTGAAAGGCCATTGTATGCTTATGGGCGACCTCACATTTTATATTTAAAATTATATATAGAATATACCCATAGTAGCTTGGTGTACCAAATGTTCACCACGAGTGGTGAAGTGGTGTTAACCGCGAGCCTTTGGCGCCCGGTTAACAACACTTCACCACGAGTGGTGAACATTTGCTACACCAAGCTACTGTGGATATATTTTATTTATACCATGATCGTCAGATTATTAAAAGTCGCTATTACTTTTTCTCGATTTTACTGAGCGGTACTTCCGCTGTCAATTTTTTCGCCGAAACGAAATGGAAAAAGAAAAGGGGCCTTTTTCATTGTCATAACATAATAACATACTATTTCGAGTTATGGAAGTTTTATTAACATGAGACAATGCATGTTTGTTAATTCTTGGTGTCTTAGGTGGTAATCTCATTTAAAAACGTAATAAATAATTGCCACTTTCATTTCACTCTTCGCGAGGCGACGTGCGATAAATTTAGACAAGTTCGCATTCAGGCCGACGTCACCAAAGGTCAGCTTGGATGTAGTTCCACTGCAGCTGTAAATTTTAACTATTGAAATCCCGTTACTGGCGTGTTCACCACGGTTGGTGTGTAAAGCTAAAATTTATGTCATAGGCTATTCATATATGGTAGAATAGGTAATCATGGTATAAATTCAAATTATTATATACTGCAAATTTGGTAGATACAAACTTAGAAAATGATAAAGATTTCAATTATATTGACCTTCCAAATGACCTCTCAAGTGTAAATTATGCGTTTAGATTTTTTTAGACCTACATGCTCCAAACTCAAGAGATCAAACAATAATTTGATCATTTGCCCCGCTTCTGCGTTTGATTGGTTGAAAGCATACAGCTTGAAAGTCGTCAAAATTGTATAAACCAAATCACGTCATGATTTGGAATGTCGCTACACGTTCGCACATCCGACCCAACTTTGAAGACTATGGAAGCCCCGCCCACTCAATCCAACTGTCACCGTGAGGGCGTGACGGCAGACTGATAGATGGATAATAAGCTTGTAAACAAAGATCAATGATCGATTTTTCATCGCCTCCAGTCAGCGAGAATATAATGATAATATCTCAGGAACAATTGAATTTCATAAAATATACCGAAGTGGGAGACGAATAAAAGATCATATACCCAAACATGATTTTGGGGGAACTTAAAAAAATGTTTTTTAATGATATTGTTACGTGACTTGCTAAATATCTGTCGTCTGCGATCGAAAAACAAAACAACAAACAATTTGACAATGATTGACGTGACCTGTTTGTGGCACACTTTCCTGAGTTTGACTGTTGTCTTATGCGAAAATTAAAAGTTTTTCGTTCACGTACACATAGTTTTTATATTTTAATATTACAGGCGGATTAAAATTATAAGTAACTGTTGTTTCCTTCGGTTTATGCGATATAAACCGAAAATTTTCAGCACGAGCTTTATCATAACTCGCTACGCGAGTTATGACAAAGCTTGTGCTGAAAATTTTCGGTTTATATCGCATAAACCAAAGGAAAACAACAGTTATTTCTTAAATAATACAACTATGTATTTCCGGTAACTTAAGAATACTTAATGGAAGAAAACTTGGGGACATTTTTGTTAAACTGACCTGCTATGGGGTTAATGCAACCATGCCAGCTGTTGTTGATTATTGCATCGCAGATAATGTCATGTTTAACAAAATCAGCACATTCAGAGTTGAGGTGCTTCCTGTTTACACTGACCACTGTGCGATATCCTGCTCAATAACTATTGACAACTTCAAAAAAGAAATCAGAAAAGAAAACTACCAGATATAACCTCTTCCTGGAAAAATTATTTGGGATCGTAAAAATGAAGTAAATTATATTACAGCTACAGACCAGTCGGAAACCAAGCATTTCCTGGACCATACATCTGCTTCCAACCAGGAAACCATAAATCGTGCAATAAATCTTTTCAACTCAATTCTTCTGTCAGCAGCTACAAACCACCCAAGTGAATGCATAAAATAAATGGAAATAAACACTCTAAAACATGTTATACATTACCCCAATCTTGAAGGGACCTATCAAAAAACGTACACGCTAAATTTATTTATTTATTTATTGATGTTTAAGGTCACATATTTATGCGCAATGACTAATCCTGACCGTGACAGTTTTACGGGTGGAGGAAGCCGGAGTACCCGGAGAGAACCACCGAGCAACGACGAGCAGCTGCCAGCTCCCCAACATCGTAACTCCGCACTGCAGTACAGACAGGGTTAGATTGGTTGAAGACCTGCGTACCATCGACGTGCAGTACGCCTTAGTACACGGCGTCATCGTGCCCCCACGAGGGCAATGGAGATGAAGTGTCTTGCCCAAGGACACAACGCGGTTGCCGCAGGTGGGATTCGAACCGAGGACCTCTCGGCTTGCAGCCTCCACCTCTCCCTACTGAGCCACACGTACACGCTAAAAACTAAAGTGTTAAAAACTACACTTGAAGTGCTGTATATAACACTTACTAAGTGCTGAACTAGCACTTTGTTCAAGTGTAGATATCCCAGAACTTGACAGGTGTTACAATAATACCACTTGACAAGTGTAATGTCGCGACATCTAAAAGGAAACAACGCAGATGACGCGGATCAGGCTCGAAATCTCGAGCCTGATCCGCGTCATCTGCGTTGTGTCCTTTTAATTATGTACCCCCCCCCCCCCCCCCCCCCCAAGCGCAAATCAAATTATGGACGATTCTGGAAGAACCACCAATGCTAGACACATGGGAAGTGCCATCCATTTAAGTTTCAGATGTCTGACGATCGTAATGTCTAAGTGCTTAAAGCATTGCACTTTGAGTGTTAAAATCAAACCCTAAGAGTTGGAATGGGTTTAACACCTTGAAAGTGTCAGTTTTAACACTTTAGTTTTTAGTGTGTAAAATCTAGTACTGAAATGGTTACCTACCTAACCGATTAAAAAAACGTCAACCGGTTATCCGAAATATCGATAGTGATCGTCATTCCACGATTAGAACGTAGTAAATCTGCCGCTTCTCCTTTGGGATAGCTTACACCCCGAAGCAGCGCTGTATATATTGAGCAATAATCGACTTTGACGTTCAAGACTTCGTTAATGATCGACAAGTTCCGTGACTGAGTAACCGAAGAAACTATTCCGTAGTATGTATACAAACGAACGTTGTCGAGTACTCGACAACGTTCGTTTGTATACACACTACGGAATAGTTTCTGAGAATACTGCTTTCCAATTCCTATAGTTTTGATCCCAGATTCGGTGAAATAATGGCTACGGTTCACCGGATATTATCCGGTTATAGCTCTCGGTTAGTCGGTTGTGAAAATGAGCCAACCATTTCAGCCCTAGTAAAATCCTTGGCACGGCAAGTATAACCGTGGGGAATAACTGTCGGAGTCTCTTGTGTAACTCTGGATTTCAACTGATGACTCGGAGACAAATTAAAGATGATAACAATTTAATATTGAATCTGGTATTCCAAATGTCTAACAGCGGCAAACATTTAACAACTGGTCTTGTTGGATATCCGAACAATATCACCGTAATAAAAGCTCGTGGGATTTCCCAGTAAAATGAAGCAGAGTAACGTTTGGAAATCCAAACTATAACTGAATTCTTACTTGTGATCAAGGCTATATATACAATATAATAAATGCGTCATGTCATAACAAGTTTACTTGATATAAAGATTAAAGTAAGCTTTCACTGGGTCTTAATGACATGCCTTCTTAACTTAGTGAATAGAGCTTAAATAAACAATGGAGGAAAACAATGAATAGTGGCAACTTGTTAACAACTTCTATAAGAGAGGCTTGCTGTCACACGACGATGAAGAAATATGCCAAGTTTGAAACAAATGAAATTGAATTGAACAAAATGCGAACAGTAGATTGTGAATGCAGTATAATAATAGTAAATTTGTCTTTTTGATTCGAAAGTTCATCATGGCCTGTACACGCTCCGGTGATATAATCTCTGCCGCTCCAATTGATGCGACCCGCAGCAACACATTTAAGCCATTAAAATAGTAACGTCCCAAAATTCCAAAATACCAAAAAAGAATGGTCGCTTGTACCGCCGGTGTCTCTTATGTTCAGGAGTTCCCGGTCTTGACAAAGTTGGACGAAGGCCCGGGATTCTACTCTGATTGTCCCGGATGTACTCTCGAGCTGCCTCGTCCAACTCACAGTCTTTAACCCATGAGTTATCAGCATCTGGATGGTCTCTCCATTTAATCAGATACTGAAGGCCAAATTGCACGGACCTACAATATCTGATCACAGTCTCAGTAACTCTTTTTGGCTGGACAGTGTTTTTCGGACGGTTGTGGACGGATAGAGCTGAGCACTCCTCCCGCGGCGTCTGAATTGATATGTTTTTCATCTGGGGGGAACATTGAACAGGCGTGTCGGTGGAAGTTGGTACTGCGTTGACACTGACGTCGACTTTTAATGGAGAGTTAATATAAGTTTCAGTACTCACTGAGTTTTTGTGGATGTGTTTGTCTGTTTCTGTAAAAACACTTGAAGCACATACACTAACTTCTGGTGATTTGTTGGAACTCTGTGGAAACTGAATGTTCTGATGCCGGTAAGTCTGTTGTTGTAGCTGTTCGGTGTTTTTCCTTTTGTTGTAGTCCGTCATACGCCGCTCATCTCGTAGTTTATTTGCAGTGGATTTTTGCGGTGGTTTTTTCCATGACAATACCAACGTGGTGGAATCTTCACTAGTCTGGAGAGTCCATTGCATCTTCATTTTATCCAGATGAAGATTATCAAGGATTGTCTGCATATTGACGGGTAATTTGTTGAACATCTTTAAATTTATAGTATCAGTTGGAACGTGGTACCTGGATCGTTTGGACAAGCTGAAAAGATGTCCAGTCGCGGATTCTCTCACCAATTATAACCGTGGGGAACAACTGTCGGAGTCTCTTGTGTAACTCTGGATTTCAACTGATGACTCGGAGACAAATTAAAGATGATAACAATTTAATATTGAATCTGGTATTCCAAATGTCTAACAGCGGCAAACATTTAACAACTGGTCTTGTTGGATATCCGAACAATATCACCGTAATAATAGCTCGTGGGATTTCCCAGTAAAATGAAGCAGAGTAACGTTTGGAAATCCAAACTATAACTGAATTCTTACTTGTGATCAAGGCTATATATACAATATAATAAATGCGTCATGTCATAACAAGTTTACTTGATATAAAGATTAAAGTAAGCTTTCACTGGGTCTTAATGACATGCCTTCTTAACTTAGTGAATAGAGCTTAAATAAACAATGGAGGAAAACAATGAATAGTGGCAACTTGTTAACAACTTCTATAAGAGAGGCTTGCTGTCACACGACGATGAAGAAATATGCCAAGTTTGAAACAAATGAAATTGAATTGAACAAAATGCGAACAGTAGATTGTGAATGCAGTATAATAATAGTAAATTTGTCTTTTTGATTCGAAAGTTCATCATGGCCTGTACACGCTCCGGTGATACAAGTATCAAGTAATCCAAGTGATAGGAATTTGAGACTGAAATACTATTCCTTCCGCAAACAATTGAAAAAAAGACATTAATTCAAATAAAAAAGATCATAAACAAGAAATTGTCAATCAAATTACATCAAATTTAAATAAAGACCCCCAAATGTTATTGGAATCTCTTTTCAGAGCTACGGGCTAAATCTATAAAAGATTATTCCAGTAACATTGATGCTAACACATGGGTCAACCACTTCAACAAATTACTTAATCCTGGAAATGGTTCTAATCATGACCAGTATTTCATTACCCCAACTTCATGAGGAAATACCCATATTCAATGAATTATCCTTTGAAATACAAGAGGGTGAAATTCAGACAGTTATAAATAAATTGTCAAACAACAAAAAGCAATGGTTTTAATTCTATATCAAATGAGATGCTCAAATGTAGTGCTTCTATTATAAAACCTCTTTTACAGAAAATGTTTAACCTAATTCTGACCTCTGGAAAATATCCAGACCTCTGAGGCTCATCCATAATGAAACCTATCTATAAAAGCGGCAATGTTCATGATCGAGCCAATTACAGAGGCATTTCTGTTATTAGCTGTGTAGGAAAATTAATTTCACAGTGCTTAACAACAAGCCCCCTTGTGGGAACCATGGGAAGTGAAGCCGTGCTTGTTTTATGTGGTAAACAAGCTCTGTTTCACTGATAAAATAGGACCCAGTCGCTAATGCTTGTGGTGTGAGTCCTCTAAAATAGACAACATGAGATATAAACGATTGACTCACCTTGACTTTATCTCCATGTTGTGGTCATGATTAGCCTTTGTGCAGAAGTATGTGACCTTAAACACCAATACATAAATAACAGGCTAGTTAATTTTAGATCAGATGCCAAGTCAATTAATCAAATTGAATTCGAAAAGGCTCACCGACCTTCAGATCATGTATTTACTCTAAAATCTCTTATTGATAAATACGTAACGAAAAAAAAAATGTAAAAGCTGATCCCCTTTATGTGTGTTTTATTGATTTTCAAAAAGCATTTGATAGCATTTGGTATGAGGGATTGCGGCACAAAATGTATAAAAACAACAAAAGTCTGAAATTCTTGCAAGTTGTAAAAACTTTGTATCGTCCACTGAGTTCAAATGTGTTCTATGTGTCTACTGGCACATAGAACACATTGGAACTCAGGTGACGGTATTCAAATGCTAGGACAGTAATTAAATTAGAAAATGGTTTAACAGAATTTATACCCTGCACATCAGGTGTCCGTCAAGGCTACAATCTCAGTCCTACTTTGTTTAAGATAAACGTTGGTGATATTCCAGATATGTCAATGATCCCCATAAATTTGTTTCTTCCACTCTCTTCGATAAACATATCAATTGTCTCCTAGATGTTGATGATATGGTTCTGATTAGTAAATCCCCAAGGTGACTTCAAATTGTCTAGATTTGTTTGAGAACTATCGTGCCCAATGGAAACTTTGTATCAACACAAATAAATCAATAGTATTGAAAATAAGTAAAGGTGGCCAAATGAATTCTGAATCATTCATAATTAATGGTTGAAAACTTGAATGTGTACAGGATTATAATCATCTTGGTGTAACTATTTCATCAGTGGGATCTTTCTCCAAAGCAATAATAAACTTGAAAAATAAAGCAAATAGAGCAGTGTTTGACTTGAAACAGTGTATTTTTAACAACAAGTTGCCTATAAAAGTGAGTTCAGATTTATTTGAGAAAATAATTGTCCCCATTCTAACATATGGTTGTGAAGTTTGGGGTGCTTACTGTAATAATATTGTTGATCGTCTCATTCCATCTTCTCTAGCCAATCATCATGACAAAGATATATTTGAAAAGACAGCTATAAAGTTTTATAAAAAAATATTCTTGGGGTTCACCCCAAAGCCAGCAATTTAGCTGTACGGGGTGAGTTGGGAAAATTTCCTATTTCTTTCAGTATTTTCAAACAGATTACTCGCTACTTTCTAAGGTTCAATGCAATACCCCGTGAAAGTCTCCTCTACCAAGCATATTTATCAAGTCATGATTCTATGCAAAAAGGGCAAGCCAGCTGGCTCTTTGCAATTAAAGATATTTTAATCAGATGTGGTCATGAAGAAACCTGGTATAACCAACAACCCAACTGTCCCAGAAAGGTGGAAAATGATATTCTTAAACAATTTCAAGAATTCTTTACTGGCCAATGGAAATATCAAATTAAAAATTCTCAGAAATTGGGAAGAACATATGCAGTGGTAAAAGATAACTTTGAATTCGAAAACTACTTGTTACGCATGAAATGTCAAAACATTCGAACTCTAACAAGATTCAGAGTCAGTGTTCACTCTCTCCATATTGAAGCTGGCCTTCATAAAAGGCCGAAACCTACAGTAAAAGATAAACGGACATGTGATCATTGCACCTCTGACATATAATATGAGGAACACCTAATATTACATTTTATCACATGACTATGACATTTTTACCCTAAATATCACTACTGTTTGACGATGTTTTCCAAACTGTTGTATCACACCGGGTGAGATGTTTCGGGATCAAAAGTCTATATCACACTCTTACGGAAATCAAAAATCCATATCACACTCCCACGGAAATATCCGAGAGTTTCCGTTAATAGTTTTCGTAACTAGGGAAGTCGTTGTTGTTTCGTCTGCTATTTTGTTACCGGCTTTTCACCGCATATTAATTAAAATGGCAAATTTGCGTGAATTTGACATCGAAACAATGTCATATGATAAACATATCATCATAACAGTGTGCTGATCCGTGTCGTCGCATCACGTCTCGTTGAGGTGGCCAGATTTTCGGATCACAATCGCTGCCTGTGATCCGAAAATCTGGCCACCTCAACTCGACGTGATACTTCGACACGGATAATAATCAACACACTGTTATGATAATATCTATGTAGTAAATTCTCAAAAGCCAGAAAAAACATGTTTAACTCACTAACTGAATTTATTACTTTACTTGATTGTCTTTCTAATTATGACTTGATGAGAATTTTATTATCATGCAAAGATGCTGATATCTGTAGTGTGGTTGAAAGATTTTTATCATCTGTAAAACCAATCTAGAGGGTTTATATGACTGAAATCTTTCGGCTTCTACATTCTTAAATTACTTAATTACTCAGTTAAATAAAGCAATTATGAAAGGATTTGATCTGTGTCACCATAACTATTATTAATTGTTTTTAACCCTTTACCCAACGCGGACGATATCAAAATTTATTATTTTAAATATCATTTTTTTTAATTTTTCAAAAAAATTCAACACAACCATATCATGTGACGCCTTGTTGGAACGAGCTCAACGAGCTCGTTCCAACGAGCGTCACATGATATGGTTTTGTTGAAATTTTTTGAAATATAATATTTTTTCAACTGCTGAATTTGCATATTACGCGGGCGGGTGCGGCCGATTCGTTGGGTAAAGGGATAATTGAAAGTGTTTTCCACCCCTAGCAACTTTTTTCACCATATACCATACAACCGTTTTTTTTTAAATTACCTTATTCCCCAATTCATGCAATTTTTCCCCATTAAGGTTGGGTTTTCAAAAAGGGATAAATTATAATCCAGTAATATACTAAACTGCATACGGACTGCAGCAAATTTATCACCCTGCTAACCTCATTGATCTATTAATTCAGACTTATTATCTAAATTTCAGCTACATGACAACTAAATTAATAATCACTCATCATCCACACAATCATCCATTTATTACCATCACTGTATTTCCATCATGATAATCACAATCAGTTAAATTGTATATGTTTTGTCCAGGCATGTCAAAGTACAGCCGGTACCAACATAACCGGGACGGGACAGAGCCCGTCCCACCGAAACCGGTACCGATACCGGGACAAATCAACAATTGGATGACATATCACAATCAGATGGGAGAAATTCGGTAACAAAAACCCCCTCAAGACAAAACCCCCCTCAGACAAAACCCCCTCACTTTCTGCATTCAAAGACAAAACCCCCTCAAAGCAAAACCTCCTCAAGACAAAACCCTCTCACCAGAAATATTATTTGTAGAATATGGTGAAAATAAAAATGTTAATATATCATTTTTTGGAAAGAGTGGCATGGGGTGGGGTACTTTTATGTTTAATTTTTTAAATTCTTTAAATCATTTTTTGGAAGGGGGTGGAGGTGTGAATAATTTGTATTTTTGATTATACCAGAAGCATAGCAGAAAATAATAATAATAATAATAATAATAATAATAATAATAATAATAATAATAATAATATTTTTAGTAATTTTCTTGTCATCTTATATTATGTGGTTCAAACTCTTACAGAAAAAAATGAAGTGCATAAAATAGTGTGCTTTCAAGAAGTATTATGAAAACAAACACAAAGTTTTCATATATCAAAAGGTGTTTAATTATTACCATATGCATGTTTACTATATTTGAGAAAAAATATTTTTTTATCAAAAATGAGTAAACAAAAAAAATTTTTTAAAAAATTAAATTCAAATCGTGTTCATTATCATCTATTTTTTTTTTTTTTTTTTTGCTATGTAAGGGGTTTCTGTCCAGCAAGTCAATTAAGGTGAGGGGGTTTTGTCCTGAGGGGGTTTTGTCAGCAGGGTTTTTTCCGAGGGGGTTGTGTCATGAGGGGGTTTTGTCCTAGATTCGAGAAATTCGCATTTAAACCGCCCCAATCCCAAAGATCGCACGACAAACGTGGCACCGTGCCAATTATTCTGCGGCGACATCAAAGTAATCATAAAGCACGATAATCGTGCTTTATGATTACTTTGACGTCACCACAGAATAATTTCTTTGAAGTAGCCGATGGCGGTGCTTTCATTGACTTTAATGCAACGTTTGAAAAGTCAAAATGGTCGGCCTTATCATGGTCGTGGTGCAGACAGAACATACACCTGTAGAGTGTTTTGATAAAAGTATGTCATGCAAGTGTGCCATACACGGTTATTAGCCTGTTTACCCTCGTTCAATTTGGAATTTCCCGATAAAATAATTTTGTCCCGGTACCGGCGGGACAAAAACTTCAGTACCGGTACCGGTTGGAGCATGAGGGAACCGGCGGTACCGGTTCAAGTATCGGTTGACATGCCTGGTTTTGCCACAGCAAAATGTAACTTTATTGTTTGTTACGAGCTGGAAATAAAAGTTCAAGTTGTAGACGTCGTGAAGGCAACATCAATCAGAGAACGCCAGGGGCCCCGGGAAAAATTTAAACATTCAGGCGGAGGGAGGGGGGTAAATTCATTGTGATTTGTATTGAGAATATTATATTTTCATGGGTCATTCTTGTTGCGAGCATGGGAGTAAATCTTGATATATTATCATTAAATTATTTTCAGGTGATACCCGTCGGTTATCTTTTTAAATATCAAGTCAGAGACACCTCCAGATGACGAGTCTACCCCCAAAACACGACGAGGTGGTGAGACGTATGTTCACTGAAATGCCAGGTGGTACTTCCTGGGTACTGCCGAGCTCTCGGTTGACCATAAAGCTCTCATCTTCCGCCCAACGTATTGACATATAGTATACGGAAAGAAAACACCTGCGCCAATGGTGGCCAAAATAGAGGTTCACGCGACAATGCTTTGCTTCGTGATTTTTTTTAGTTTATGCACCCCACCTATACCCACCCACATACACCGAGACCAGGGGTGGCGCCAGGGATTTCTCGACAGGGGGCTGACCTCTCTGACAGGGGGCTATAATATTTTACCTCCCAAACGAAGGAAAATGAGTGAAAATTGGTAAATTGGAGAAGCAAATTGAGTATGTTTGTTGATTATTTTATAATGGAAGTAATGGAACGCCAGTTGGATAACAGCTGTCATAATGCCTTACAAAGAAGAACCATATACCTCATTCTTGATCGACACAAGACGAGATATCTACATTCGATTGTCGCAAATTTCTCGTGAAGTCGGGTTTGCGAGACTCTCCGACGGACTTACTAAAAATCTCCGGCGGGGGGGGGGGGGGGGGGCTGGGGCCGGACCCCTCCGACAGGGGGCTGTAGCCTCCCTCTCCCTACCCCCCCCCCTGGCGCCACCACTGACCGAGACAACTGTCTACTACGCTGATTATATGACACTAATCTCTCATTAAATTCGATTTTACATGTTCTTATGTGTTGTGAAAGTAGCCCCCCCCCCCCTCCCCTCCCCTACATATATACACCAGAAGACAATTGTCTTCTTCGCTGTATGTAGGGCTCAAATCACTCATCAGATCTGATCTGACGTGTTGTGGACGTTGGTTCAATGCAAACGTCCCCAGTCGACGAGGTATGTCATAATATGGTTATTGAGCCCTGTTTTACTCAATTTGATTCTTGAACCGGAAGAACTATCACTTGTGACGGCCATGAGAGCGCGGATGAAGCTCGTAACAAACAATAAAGTCACACATCCCACGATTGGGAAATTCAAATGCAATAACGGATGTGTAATTTTGTCACTGTCAAAATCAGTTGACATTGAGTCACGCTATTCTATAAATACGACTTATTACATTTCTATAAGAAGTACCAATGTTGATCCGAAATGGCCTAGAAAATTATCACCCCAATGTTTTTTAACACGTTACCGAACTTATAATATCCAAACGCATATGTTTTTTTAATTCATTTATTGGGGTTTCAGTGGCGGATCCAGGATTGAAAAAGGGGGTGGAAAATTGAGTGGCGGAGACACGAACCGAGCGACGCGGGCGCGAGTTGGGGGTGAGCTCGAGAGGAGGGCATCCCCCCTCTCGTCTTGGGGGGGGGGGGGGCTTTTTTGAAATGTTGATCGCGGGAGACGCATTCTGGGTGCATTTCATTGTGTACTGCGTCTGGAGGATCCATACGTGGCTGCGAAGCAGCATGACAACTGAGCGTTTATCGGACCTCGCCGTTACCGCAATGCACGGGTTTGAGTTACCTGTT
Organism: Pictodentalium vernedei; assembly: GCA_031216915.1. NCBI lineage: Eukaryota > Metazoa > Mollusca > Scaphopoda > Dentaliida > Dentaliidae > Pictodentalium > Pictodentalium vernedei. Next base: position 43,644,780 of record CM062289.1, on the reverse strand, counting down.
TCAAAACAGGAAATTTGTGAACCTTACATTTCCTCGGCGTCTGACTAGCCAGTCATTATTCATCGCATGAACTCTTATGGTGATAATATTTCATCCAAATAACATGTATCAGACTATTTTCGTTGATTAATCGATATTTATGTTGACTATACGATTGGTACAATGTATGGTCTGTAGTCTGTACCTCATTGAAGTACAGACTACAGACCATACATTGTACCAATCGTTTATACGATGGTGTCTAGTCGCGAGAACTCCTCGTGTAAAGATAATTTCAATACAGGTTGAATTTGACTTTGAAAAATTGCTTGTTCTCTCCCCTTTCAAATCTCAAAAAAGGGGGGGGGGGGAATCCACGCTATCCACCCCCCACCCCCCTGTATCCGCCCATGGGTTTAACAACACATTCGACAGCTAGGGTCACCTCGTGTCGGCCAGTTTTACGGGTGGAGGAAGCCGGAATACCCGGAGATAACAACTGAGCAAAGGCGAGTAATGTAAGTCTCCTCAACGTATCAACTCCGAAAGCAGGGTTAGCATTGGTTGAAGGCAAGTGCACCGTCAACGTGTAGTACGATTTGGTATACGCCGCCATCGTGACCCCACTTGGGCAATCGAGATTAAGTGCCTTGCTTAAGTATACAACACAGTCGCCCCTGGAGGGGATCGAACTGAGGACCTTCTGGTTTAAAGCCCAAATGGCGTAACCACTGAGCCACCGTGTTCCCGGTGTTTGTTTTTATAAATATGACCATTCAAATTACGTTTTAATTTTTTCCACATAAAATAGCTTATGACCCCTCATTGGAACGAGCTCGTTGAGCTCGTCCCAATGAGTGGTCAGGAGCTTTGTTTTTAGGAGAAAAAAATGAAAATTGTTAATAAAGAGGTTTTTTTTAGCAGTTGTCTTCGTTCGCGTTGGGTGAAGGGCTAAAACGAGCCGAGTATATGTGTTGTCACGTAATACTAAAAATGGAGGCAAGGGGGCGCGGTGGCGTTGTGGTAATCGGTTCTCATCAGATCACCGAAGTTAAGCAACGTCGAGCCCGGCTAGTCCTTGGATGGGTGACCGTCTGCGCGATCGATTCGGACTCCCGCTTTGTGTCCTTGGGCAAGGCAATTAGCCCCGATTGTCCACGTGGGGGGGGGGGGGGGGGGTACTAAGGCGTACTGCACGTCGATGGTGCGCACGTCTTCAACCAATCTAACGCTGCTATGCTGCAGTGTGGAGTTACGATGTTGGGGAGTTGGCAGCTGCTCGTCGTTGCTAGGTGGTTCCCTCTGGGTACTCCGACTTCCTCCACTCGCAAAACTGTGACCGTCATGATATGACCTTGGCTGTTAAAATGTCGTTAAACCTTAATAAATAAATGATAAATGAATGGAGTCAAGTCTGAAATGTCCGACCGAATCTAATAGCCCTCTGTTATGCTTTGCGCCATTCATTTTTGTCGGAAATGATTTGGTCCCGTCGCTTTTCCATATCGAGGAGGGTGGCCCCCAACCCAACTTGCTCCACTCCAAATACATGTCTCGAAAGCCTAAGCGTCTTGCCTTTACACGACAACTATACGAACATTTTTAGCATGCATAAATCCACAGAAGATCACACAGAACTCGGACTTTACGACAAAATCCATTGTAGGGGAACGGTCTCGCCTACGTTCGCTGCTTCTACGCCACTGGCGCCTTTTCAGCAGTATACGTTACAACAGCATTTCACAAGAAAGAACGATAATACACCCGGGGCCTTGGAAGCAATTTTGGGTGGCGAGGGTGGGAAACATAAAAAAGCCTTGTGGGCATGGGTTGGAAATATGCCTTAACTCGAACCTTTTATTTTAACGTTAATACCGTTTAACCCTTTACCCAACGAATCGGCCGCATCCGCCCGCGTAATATGCAAATTCAGCAGTTGAAAAAATATTATTTTTCAAACAATTTCAACAAAACCATATCATGTGACCCCTCGTTGGAACGAGCTCGTCGAGCTCGTTCCAACGAGGGTCACATGATATGGTTTTGTTGACATTTTTGAAAAATTTCAAAAAATGATATTTAAAATAATAAATTTATATGTCGTCTGCGTTGGGTAAAGGGTTAAATGATAATTTTTTTGAATAACGCTGACCGTCTTTGCAGTTACGTTAGTACAGGGGTCAAGGGACAAGTGACACCAATCCCATCGAGTGTGTTCCCTTCTCAATTTCCCAGGGATAATTAAATCTATATATGTGTGTGATTGGGTATCAAGCGAACAATTTGTCTGTTCAAGAAACGAGGCCAATGTCACCTTCACAGCGAATGTAAATATTTCGACGACCGACTTTGTAATGAAAAGTTTCAAGAAGAACAGATTTTGCTGACAAAGACAAAATCAAATTACAGAGGGGTGTTTTGGATGCAGGTTCGGTCTCCTAAAGGTACAGGTTTTGAAGTTTCGGGGAGGGGGAGGTGGATGTGGTAGTGGATATCGGGGCGCGAAACTGCTCGAAATGAAATTTATGCTATGTCAAGGGCACATGGAAGGTATGTCTGAGAGTGCCCCATTGTTCCATGTTTCAGTCTTTGTCTCGAGAGGCTATCACGTTCGTCATCACTGAATGGGAGAAACTGAACAAATATATCTTTGGTCCTCTGTAGAACTATTTTTACCCAATCTTTCTTCATTTTAACTCAGCCTGTTGTTGGGGTATTTTCCTGTCCAGAACAAATATGCACGTAGCCTTGGTCTTGTTAACAAAACATACCCTCCAGAAATAGGGAGTAGACGGGGAGTGGCGGAGTGGGGTGGACTTGGCCTAGGAGTCCAGGATTATTGGGCCAGGCCTGGGTCCCCCAATATTCTGACTCCTGTGCCAAGCCTGGGTCCCCCAATCCACGAGCGAGAACCAGCAAGACAAGTTGCCTGTCGTATTGGAATACTAGTTACTACTCATGTAAAGAAGGAATGGGTGCGCTCCGTGCAGACGCTCAATCTGTTATAAGACTGTTATTTATATATATATATGCAGCAAACTCGGTGTTACGCCGTTTCCTAAACATTCCTACAATAGCAGTCGAGCAGTCTCAAGCTATTCAATTGGGAAACGGAAACCAAAACGGAAATGGGCTTTGAAACATGCTGCCAAAAACGTCATTTTGAGGGCAAAAAAAAAAATAACGTGGTTTTTCATCCCAAAAGTCGCCAGAAGTCTCCATTTAATAACTGTTTTCAAAATCAGTTATACTGATATAGATACCGAAGGCATCTGTCGCGAGTGCCTTAGGCACTCGCGACAAATGCCTTTGACATCTGTATTAGTATCCCTACGTTTTCGAAAGGGGCCCGCCGCAGAATTGACCCTGGGCCCGAATATCCTTATCCGCTTATCAAGGAATTCAAGACTCAATTTAATTTTTCATCAAAACAAGTCATGACTGTTTCACAGATGTATGAGAAATCCAAATAAATACCCTGAAGATTTGAGTTCATGGACTCACGTACGATAATATTCTATGATAATCATCAATGTTTCCAGAGGTGGGGAAATGGAGAGAGGCAGTGTCGTAGAAACCGGAAGTGTAAGGTGGTATTTGCCACCTCAAAACCCTTTTGTGTACACCATCTGTGACGTGTTCTGCATCAGTCATCTTTGTGCGATATGTCAAGCCCCTCCCCCCTCCAATATTTCCATTCTACGCTATTGTAGTGGAGAGGCGGGGGAGGGGAGGACTTATTCCACATATGCACCGTCAGTCGTAAACATGGACGGCCAAATCATGCACAATCGTTCATAGAAATGGACGTACGAATCATGCACAGTCGTTCATAGAAATGGACGGTCGAATCATGCACACTCGTTCATAGAAATGGACGTACGAATCATGCACAGTCGTTCATAGAAATGGTCGTACGAATCGTGCACAATCGTTCATAGAAATGGACAGCCGAATCACGCACAACCGTTCATAGAAATGGACGTACGAATCATGCACAATCGTTCATAGACATGGAGGTACGAATCATGCACAATCGTTCATAGAAATGGACGGCCGTATCATGCACAGTCGTTCATAGAAATGGACGGTCGAATCATGCACATCGTTCATAGAAATGAACGGCGGAATCATGCACAATCGTTCAAAGACATGGACGACCGAATCATGCACAGTTGCTCATAGAAATGGACGTAAGAATCATGCACAATCGTTCATAGAAATGGACGGCCGAATCATGCACAATCGTTCATAGAAATGGACGTACGAATCATGCACAATCGTTCATAGACATGGACGACCGAATCATGCACAGTCGTTCATAGAAATGAACGTACGAATCATGCACAATCGTTCATTGAAATGGACGACCGAATCATGCACAGTCGTTCATAGAAATGGACGGCCGAATCATGCACAATCGTTCATAGAAATGGACGGCCGAATCATGCACAGTTGTTCATAGAAATGGCCGTACGAACCATGCACAACCGTTCATAGAAATGGACGTACGAATCATGCACAGTCGTTCACAGAAATGGACGTACGAATCATGCACAGTCGTTCATAGAAATGAACGTACGAATCCTGCACAATCGTTCATAGAAATGGACGGCCGAATCATGCACAATCATTCATAGAAATGGACGGCTGAATCATGTACAATCGTTCATTGAAATGGACGGCCGAATCATGCACAGTCGTTCATAGAAATGGATGTACGAATCATGCACAGTCGTTCATTGAAATGGACGTACGAATCATGCACAATCGTTCATAGACATGGACGACCGAATCATGCACAGTCGTTCATAGAAATGAACGTACGAATCATGCACAATCATTCATTGAAATGGACGGTCGAATCATGCACAATCGTTCATAGAAATGGACGTACGAATCATGCACAATCGTTCATAGACATGGACGACCGAATCATGCACAGTCGTTCATAGAAATGAACGTACGAATCATGCACAATCGTTCATTGAAATGGACGGCCGAATCATGCACAATCGTTCATAGAAATGGACGTACGAATCATGCACAGTCGTTTATAGAAATGGGCGGTCGAGTCATGCACAATCGTTCATAGAAATGGACCTTCGGGTCATGCAAAGCCGTTCATAGAAATGGATGTACGAATCATGCACAGTCGTTCATTGAAATGGACATACGAATCTTGCACAATCGTTCACTGAAATGGACGGCCGAATCATGCAGGGTCGTTCATAGAAATGGACCGTCGAATCATTCATAATCGTTCATACAAATTAACGTACGAATCATGCACCATCGTTCATAGAAATGGACGTCCGAATCATGCACAGTCGTTCATAGAAATGGACGTACGAATCATGCACAGTCGTTCATAGAAATGGACGTACGAATCATGCACAGTCGTTCATAGAAATGGACGTACGAATCATGCACAGTCGTTCATAGAAATGGACGTACGAATCATGCACAGTCGCCCATAGAAATGGACGTACGAATCATGCACAGTCGTTTATAGAAATGGACGGTCGAGTCATGCACAATCGTTCATAGAAATGGACGGCCGAATCATGCACAGTTGTTCATAGAAATGGCCGTACGAACCATGCACAATCGTTCATAGAAATGGACGGCCGAATCATGCACAATCGTTCATAGAAATGGACGGCTGAATCATGTACAATCGTTCATTGAAATGGACGGCCGAATCATGCACAGTCGTTCATAGAAATGGACGTACGAATCATGCACAGTCGTTCATTGAAATGGACGTACGAATCATGCACAATCGTTCATTGAAATGGACGGCCGAATCATGCACAATCGTTCATTGAAATGGACGGTCGAATCATGCACAGTCGTTCATAGAAATGGACCGTCGAATCACGCATAATCGTTCGTAGAAATTAACGTACGAATCATGCACAATCGTCCATAGAAATGGACGCCCGAATCATGCACAGTTGTTCATAGAAATGGAGGTACGAATCATTCACAATCGTTCATAGAAATGGACGTCCGAATCATGCACAGTCGTTCATAGAAATGGACGTACGAATCATGCACAGTCGTTCATAGAAATGGACGTACGGATCATGCACAATCGTTCACTGAAATGGACGTACGAATCATGTACAGTCGCTCATAGAAATGGACGGCAGAATCATGCACAATCATTCATAGAAATGGACGGCCGAATCATGCACAATTGTTCATTGAAATGGACGGCCGAATCATGCACAATCGTTCATAGAAATGGACGGCCGAATCATGTACAGTCGTTCATAGAAATGGACGTACGGATCATGCACAATCGTTCATTGAAATGGACGTACGAATCATGTACAGTCGCTCATAGAAATGGACGGCCGAATCATGCACAATCATTCATAGAAATGGACGGCCGAATCATGCACAATCGTTCATTGAAATGGACGGCCGAATCATGCACAATCGTTCATAGACATGGACTGCCGAATCATGCACAATCGTTCATAGAAATGGACGGCCGAATCATGCACAATCGTTCATAGCAATGGACGGCCGAATCATGCACAATCGTTCATAGAAATGGACGTACGAATGATGCACAGTCGCCCATAGAAACGGACGTACGAATGATGCACAGTCGCCCATAGAAATTGGCGGTCGAATCATGCACAATCGTTCATAGAAATGGACGGCCGAATCATGCACAATCGTTCATAGAAATGGACGGCTGAATCATGTACAATCGTTCATTGAAATGGACGGCCGAATCATGCACAGTCGTTCATAGAAATGGATGTACGAATCATGCACAGTCGTTCATTGAAATGGACGTACGAATCATGCACAATCGTTCATAGACATGGACGACCGAATCATGCACAGTCGTTCATAGAAATGAACGTACGAATCATGCACAATCATTCATTGAAATGGGCGGTCGAATCATGCACAATCGTTCATAGAAATGGACGTACGAATCATGCACAATCGTTCATAGACATGGACGACCGAATCATGCACAGTCGTTCATAGAAATGAACGTACGAATCATGCACAATCGTTCATTGAAATGGACGGCCGAATCATGCACAATCGTTCATAGAAATGGACGTACGAATCATGCACAGTCGTTTATAGAAATGGGCGGTCGAGTCATGCACAATCGTTCATAGAAATGGACCTTCGGGTCATGCAAAGCCGTTCATAGAAATGGATGTACGAATCATGCACAGTCGTTCATTGAAATGGACATACGAATCTTGCACAATCGTTCACTGAAATGGACGGCCGAATCATGCAGGGTCGTTCATAGAAATGGACCGTCGAATCATTCATAATCGTTCATACAAATTAACGTACGAATCATGCACCATCGTTCATAGAAATGGACGTCCGAATCATGCACAGTCGTTCATAGAAATGGACGTACGAATCATGCACAGTCGTTCATAGAAATGGACGTACGAATCATGCACAGTCGTTCATAGAAATGGACGTACGAATCATGCACAGTCGTTCATAGAAATGGACGTACGAATCATGCACAGTCGCCCATAGAAATGGACGTACGAATCATGCACAGTCGTTTATAGAAATGGACGGTCGAGTCATGCACAATCGTTCATAGAAATGGACGGCCGAATCATGCACAGTTGTTCATAGAAATGGCCGTACGAACCATGCACAATCGTTCATAGAAATGGACGGCCGAATCATGCACAATCGTTCATAGAAATGGACGGCTGAATCATGTACAATCGTTCATTGAAATGGACGGCCGAATCATGCACAGTCGTTCATAGAAATGGACGTACGAATCATGCACAGTCGTTCATTGAAATGGACGTACGAATCATGCACAATCGTTCATTGAAATGGACGGCCGAATCATGCACAATCGTTCATTGAAATGGACGGTCGAATCATGCACAGTCGTTCATAGAAATGGACCGTCGAATCACGCATAATCGTTCGTAGAAATTAACGTACGAATCATGCACAATCGTCCATAGAAATGGACGCCCGAATCATGCACAGTTGTTCATAGAAATGGAGGTACGAATCATTCACAATCGTTCATAGAAATGGACGTCCGAATCATGCACAGTCGTTCATAGAAATGGACGTACGAATCATGCACAGTCGTTCATAGAAATGGACGTACGGATCATGCACAATCGTTCATTGAAATGGACGTACGAATCATGTACAGTCGCTCATAGAAATGGACGGCAGAATCATGCACAATCATTCATAGAAATGGACGGCCGAATCATGCACAATCGTTCATTGAAATGGACGGCCGAATCATGCACAAGGGCACAATCGTTCATAGAAATGGACGGCCGAATCATGTACAATCGTTCATAGAAATGGACGTACGGATCATGCACAATCGTTCATTGAAATGGACGTACGAATCATGTACAGTCGCTCATAGAAATGGACGGCCGAATCATGCACAATCATTCATAGAAATGGACGGCCGAATCATGCACAATCGTTCATTGAAATGGACGGCCGAATCATGCACAATCGTTCATAGACATGGACTGCCGAATCATGCACAATCGTTCATAGAAATGGACGGCCGAATCATGCACAATCGTTCATAGAAATGGACGGCCGAATCATGCACAATCGTTCATAGAAATGGACGTACGAATGATGCACAGTCGCCCATAGAAACGGACGTACGAATGATGCACAGTCGCCCATAGAAATTGGCGGTCGAATCATGCACAATCGTTCATAGAAATGGACGGCCTAATCATGCACAGTCGTTCATAGAAATGGCCGTACGAATCATGCACAATCGTTCATAGAAATGGACGGCCGAATCATGCACAATCGTTCGTAGAAATGGACGGCCGAATCATGTACAATCATTCATTGAAATGGACGGCCGATTCATGCACAGTCGTACATAGAAATGGACGGCTGAATCATGCATAATCGTTCATAGAAATGGACGGCCGAATCATGCACAATAGTTCATTGAAATGGACGGCCGAATCATGCACAATCGTTCATAGAAATGGACGGCCGAATAATGCACAATCGTTCATAGAAATGGACGGCCGAATCATGCACAATCGTTCATAGAAATGGACGGTCGAATCATGCACAGTCGTTCATAGAAATGGACGTACGAATCATGCACAGTCGTTCATTGAAATGGACGTACGAATCATGCACAATCGTTCATTGAAATGGACGGCCGAATCATGCACATTCGTTCATTGAAATGGACGGCCGAATCATGCACAGTCGTTCATAGAAATGGACGTACGAATCATGCACAGTCGTTCATAGAAATGGACGGCCGTATCATGCACAATCGTTCATAGAAATGGACGGCCGAATCCGGCAGCTGGGCCACAACGACTACAGGCATATTTTATTCATCCACACGTAGACATAAAAAAACAAGCATCGTGAGTTTTTTAACTATAATCCCGGCTGAAAGATATTCATACTTCATCATCACACAGACCTTCGACGAAGTTGGAATATTTTATCACCAATTTTTTTAATAGATTCTTTCAATTTAAAGGTAGGCTTAACAGAGTGTGGGAAGGGGGGGGGGGGGCGTCTTCAATAAATTCCTCTGCACAGAGCTGAAGAAAAAAAACTTTTCTCCGCCTCGAGACCACCCATTCACCCCCTTTTTGGGTGGATTTTTTTTCATGTTGGGTACCAACCCCTTTTAACCCAGTTCAACCCTTTAAAATGAATCGTCAACAGAAAACTGTCCGGGTTTTAGTCATATTACTGAACCGTTTCACTTTTTCTTGCAACACTGAACCGTTTCACTTTTTCTTGCAACACTGAACCGTTTCACTTTTTCTTGCAACACAAAAAGGGAGATCAATCCCAATAACAAAAATAAAAGAAATAAGGCACATTTTAAGCAAAACCAGGGATAATAAGGTAAATACTTCATGTCTGCAATAATTTAACGGTACCCAATTGTCGCAAATTATATCTATCGTGTTTTAAAAAGGGTTATTGAGCTTACAAGCTCAATTATATTCACTAACTTTAGTAGATGTGTTGGATGGAGCTCCCTGACACAATGTTGTCAATGTGTTTTTTTTGGCCATTCATTCCACAGTCACTCGGCACAAGCTGAGAAATCGAAAAAAAAATATCTGAAATCATTTTTTAATCGATGCTGACGTGCCCCCATAATGGTATATATATATATTAACAAGGTACACAACTCGCTTTTCGAAAACGATAGCACTCATTCATTACACCCCCTTACATTTGATTCACCCAACGTATCCAGCAGTACCCAGTGTCAGTGAAAAGGGGAAAGAATAAGCTTTACAATGGTGTTTTACACGACCGTTGGCTGTTCTTGTGTTATTCATAATAACTGAAAGAAATCGCAGAAAACGTCGAAAAACACTTGGTCGGACAAGTTGCTGTTCAGTGGAAACCCTTATAAAAAAGTACCATGGTAAACCATGGTAAATCCCAAAATACCCTGGTAATACCATGGTAATACCATGGTATTACCAGGGTATTTTGGGATTTACCATGGTTTACCATGGTACTTTTTTATAAGGGAATCATGCACAGTCGTTCATTGAAATGGACGAACGAATCATGCACAATTGTTCATTGAAATGGACGGCCGAATCATGCACAGTCGTTCATTGAAATGGACGGCCAAATCATGTACAGTCGTTCATATAAATGGACCGTCGAATCATCCATAATCGTTCGTAGAAATTAACGTACGAATCATGCACAATCATTCATAGAAATGGACTCCCGAATCAGGTACAGTTATTCATTAAAATGGAAGTACGAATCATGCACAATCGTTCATAGAAATGGACCCCCGAATCATGCACAGTCGTTCATAGAAATGGACATACGAATCATGCACAGTCGTTCAAAGAAATGGACGTACGAATCATGAACAGTCGTTCATAGAAATGGACGTACGAATCATGCACAGTCGTTCATAGAAATGGAGGTACGGATCATGTACAGTCGCTCATAGAAATGGACGGCCGAATCATGCACAATCATTCATAGAAATGGACGACCGAATCATGCATAATCGTTCATTGAAATGGACGGCCGAATCATGCCGTCATTCATAGAAATGGACGACCGAATCATGCACAATCGTTCGTAGAAATGGACGGTATACTATGGTATTACCAGGGTATTTTGTGATTTACCATGGTTTACCATGGTACTTTTTTATAAGGGAAGTGGGTTACGAGCTATAATTCTCCGATTTATTATAAAAAAACTCGAGGTCCCATTTTCTGTGGAGGGAAGATTCAAATATTAACCGTTTACCTTTAACAATTATTAATCTTGGATCCACATTCATTCATTTCTGGTTTTCACATTTTTTTATACATTTTTTACCATTCATTTGAAAACTCATCAAGCTGTCGGCGTCCATAGAAGCGACAAGATTCTCACAAAACATCCCCATTCTCCCATTGGCTACTATTCATGCCGAGAAAATCATACATGAAGAGAAGCAAGTGGGAGAGTGGGGATGTTTTTGTACGTGTCTTGCCTTTTCGTTTCCAACAGTTTTCATGCATAAAATGTAATATGTAGTATGAATGAAATTCTATTCGCCGTGACGGAATGTGCTTAAGTGTGTCAAATCGAACATATGCGAGTCAATGTCTCGATTTGAAATCGAGTCAATACAGGCGTCTTGGCTGATAAAATGTTCCAACTACATCAACTCTCGATAAATAAAGGATAACATATAGTTGGGATCAATTTACTCTTCACAAATGTAAGGAAATACGTATACTATCGATTGCAGCCGGGGATAAGGGAGAAAGCTTGATATATATTCCTATTTTCGAGCTTTGAGTTCCCAATAAAACTTGTTGGGGAATTTTACCACAGATTTGAATGGGAGGAATCTGAACGTAGAGGAGCAGCAACTACGTTCAGATCGCTGAACTAGGTTGCGAGTTATACGATCGTGCCTGAGTTCAGGCGGCAGCCACTGAGTGGCGGCTGCGCATCTAGTTTGCCCATACCCATCCCTCAACCATGGATTGAGCCCCATATTCTCGAAATCCTTAGTCATCAACCTCCCGAGTCTATAGTCCGGCCGCCAGAGCACTGAACCTCAAAGTGTTTTTCTCGATGGAATGTGTAAGAGAAACATCTAGTCTCCAGAGTCCCAATGTGTTCTATGTGCCAGTAGGCACATAGAACACATTGGAACTCAAGAAACGATCTCCTGACTACGAAAAAGTTTACTGGACGTCTGTCAGCCTTGAGCAATTTCAAATATCCACGTTTAACCCTTTACCCAACGTAACGGCCAAAACCGGCCAGCGCTATTCTCAAAAATCGCCAATTAATTTTCAAAATATTTTCATTTTTTGTCTCAAAAACATAGGTTATGACCCCTCGTTGGAACGAGCTCGTCGAGCTCGTTCCAACGAGGGGTCATAACCTATGTTTTTGAGACAAAAAATGAAAAAAATTTAGTTATTCAAGAATTTTTTTTGCAAGTGTCGTCTGCTTTTCACGTTAGGTAAAGGGTTAAGGTGACATCGTCTTTTCGCGGACTTCAGTGTTCGACTGCGGCTAATACAACATTCCGGGCACATGCCAGAGGTTGCATATGAGCATATATACATTTTTAAAGTTGTTAAAGAAGTGAAATTCTTGGGTTTATTGTACTTTCCGACATTTGACGTCGCATTTTGAAAAACGTTGAAGAAACTCAATTCTCGGTAACGTTTGAGCGTCAGGATAATTAAAGTCTCAAAGGGTTAAGGGATGTTTTGGGTGATTGGTGGTTCTGTTCATCGGTGCTATTCATAGCTGATGTATCTGCTAATCTTGTTTGTCCATTGCAACACTCTAGTGTGGCGTTGCAAGAGCAGAAATGTGTGCACGCCATTTCAGCAGCATTACATTTGCACCTGTTTGTACTGCATGGCGTCTGGCTTGAGCAAGAACATTTTATTAACTTCAATACTTCATCGGGGGCCAGAGCAACATCGGACGGAACTGTTATGGTCTGGAGCGACTTGTAGACTTAGTTTCGAGTTCCTAACATTTAATAGGTTCGAAATTATAGGAGATCTCGGTTGAAGGGCGTTCTTCCACAAACATGCCTGATGGTGTGCTCTTTTCTTCCCCGAAGGCTGCTGAGGTAGGAGGCAGAGAGCAAAGTCTAGGCAGTGGCGACAATTCGTAAGAGAGAAGTCCCTTAACATCGAAGTTGCGAGAAATTGATAGTAGTCCGATTACTGTGGAGTATATGAGATTCATATCATACACCTTGACGTCATCGCCAACCATGACAGATTATCTTGGCAGAGCCATTGTTTTGGACTGGCATTGGAATAGGGACGTAGGATCCCAAAGGAAGGTTCTGTTCGAACTTGATCATCAGTCTCGAACCTAACTCTAGGACCTTTTCCACGTTGATAGACCGCGGACTTACCTTTCCGGTTACGATATTGGCAATGCTTTCATGGTGCTGTGACGGATCCATATAACCTGTATACGTCTCAAGTTTGGAGCGGAGTCCTTTGCGGTCAATAGAATCGGACGCAATTCGCCCTCTTCTTTGTGGAAAATTTGGGATCTTTATTTTTTCTTGTCCTCGCGTATCTCTGATATGCTATGAGCTAAGGATCCACAGGCATGAAAACTTAGCGCCCATACCTTAAGGGTTTCTGATTTGAGAGTAATGCCTATAATACCCGACTTACCGTGGCCATATCTCAGAAATGTAGTCTCTATGCACATACATATCACTCCATAACCCGTTCCAAAGGCCCGGAATGTGTTCGACTTGTTCACCTCTCATGAAATAGGCCAAAACATTAGGCTCAAGATTCTCTGTTTGGTGGAGGTAGTACAGTCCATACATCGCTTAATTCATATGGCCGGATGCGAAAAACTATGGCAACATACTTCGCACAACATGAAGGTGAAGCATGAACATACAACATCATGGGGAAAACCGGCTTCAGAAAAGCATCCCCCTCCCCACATTTTCGCAATTCGACTCTCATCGCTTAAATCTTCCAATAAAGAGGGCAGATCTTCCGGGCATTCAACGTTGTTTTTCTCGAATAATTTACGGAGAAGTTCTTCTGCCAATAAACGCATAGATCTCATGTTCATAGAAAAAAAAATTCCAACTAGAAGTTTTTCCCCCTCCAAACACCGCTTGCAGCATATCATATCACCCAAACCTGATTCAGTCATCAGCTTTCCTACGAATAAACGATGGAAAGTCGTTCGGGAACGCCCACAATACCTGCACGCCGATTTTACACAGTTGTTGATAGCAGACTTCCAGGAACCAGTGGTGCCTGCTGTCAACTGTATGAGTTGGTTACATATGTGTTTCCTGTTCTATACATCCCAACCTTCATTTTGATGTATAATTTGTGTATTTTTAATCTGAATTTAAGGAAAATCAGAGGTGAGAATTTAAAAATAAACAAAATTCCATTACTTATATAGCACCTTAAGTGTATATCCGATGACACAGTGTTCGTCAAAGTCAGATATTCCCCCTCATCCCCTAAGGGTCAACAAATTCCAGTAACGCCAGTTTAGATTGGAGTAATCTGTAAACGGGCTTGCTATAACGAGGGAGGCATAATTGCCAAAATCGAGGGATGTCATTATGAAGAACGTTTTCTTTTTTTAAAGATGAAGAAAGGGGGGAAAGAAGATGCAGGCTTTCCGCTAGGAAAAAAAATGTTGAGGCCGGTAATGGGGAATCCAAGGATCCGACGGGGCGACCATGGTCGCCCCGTCGAATCCTTAGGTTCACCATTACCGGCCTCATGATCTCATCTGTCTGAAATGCACATCTGAGACGCCCAAAGTAGAGGAGCTATGCCTTGTGCATGTTAAAATGGCTGACCTCAGAGTGTACACAAACTTACTAATGTGGGCCAATGGAACCAAACCCAAATGGTGCACGTATGCCATCTAACCTATCACCAGATCCTGTAGTTCCATGGTCAAGGTTATTGCAACTTTTAAAACAAAATTGAATCTGGTTGATTTTTTGCTGTTCTTTATTCCCTATAATTCTCTACCTTTGATGCGAGCCTTAAGAGTGTCTGTGATGAGAGCCCTGCGAGGACCTTTTGGGTAGGGGAAAGTCAACGAGGGGATTAGGGCCGTTGATGGGATCCCATGTCTGTATAGCGGAAACCCTGGAAGATGACAATATAAGCAATTATAACGACGCTAATTACGTAACACGGAAGGCCAAGGTACACTAACACTAACTCGTTGTCATCGATCACGAGAAAATTATACGCGCCGCAGAAATGAAAGTTGTAAAGAAATTATTATCTTTGTTGAGTACTCCAGTTATGTTTATAAGTAGCATGATGTACGTCAGAGCGAAAAAAATGATGATTGCTTGATAGAGCAGACAGGTCAATAATGAGAAAATACATGTTAGACTGCAAGGTGCTTGGGTAAACATCACGATGAAAAAAATCGTTCCTCTTAACCCTCTTCCCGACCCGAATAGCAGACGATACTTGTAGAGATTATTATTGAATAACCAGTTTGTTCCCTAAAACATAGCTTATGACTGCCCATTGGAACGAGCTCAATGAGCTCGTTCCAATGAGTGGTCATAAGCTATATTTAGAGGACAAAAAAAAATATAATAGAATCTAAATGGCGGTTTAAAAGGAAATATGGGAGCGCGGTGGCTCAGTAGGTAGAGGTGCAGGCTGCAAGCCGAGAGGTCCTCGGTTCGAATCCCACCTGCGGCAACCGCGTAGTGCCCTTATTGGGCAAGACACTTCATCTCTATTGCCCACGTGGGGGCACGATGACGCCGTGTACTAAGGCGTACTGCACGTCTATGGTGCGCATGTCTTCAACCAATCTAACCCTGCCTGTGCTGCAGTGCGGAGTTACGATGTTGTGGAGCTGGCAGCTGCCCGTCGTTGCTATGTGGTTCTCTCCGGGTACTCCGGCTTCCTCCACCCGTAAAACTGTCACGTTCATGGTTAGCCATTGGGCATAAATATGTGACCTTAAACATCAATAAATAAATAATAAATAATAATAAAAAGAAATATGTTTTTTTTTTTACCATTGCGTTAAGGGGTTAATCCCTTTATCTCTACCAAGCTGAATGCAAACACATGTCAATGCCATCGACTTCTTGATATATCCGTTGGCGTTTCCGCTTTCATGTTGAACCAGTATCAAGCAGAACTACAATATCCGTCCGCTCGTTTTTTTTTTCTTTCCGCTGCAACATTTGAGCAAGGTGTGTTTTTGTGAATGAAGAGAAAACAAATGATGATGTTAACTGGCTAGGTACATGAAACCTCTACCTGGACACCATTGAATAGTACTAAGACATTTATTTATTGGGATTTAACGACACTTTCGAC
Source organism: Pictodentalium vernedei (assembly GCA_031216915.1). Lineage (NCBI taxonomy): Eukaryota > Metazoa > Mollusca > Scaphopoda > Dentaliida > Dentaliidae > Pictodentalium > Pictodentalium vernedei. The sequence continues at coordinate 43,628,395 of CM062289.1, read as the reverse complement.
AGCCAGGGTCGACTCGTGTCGGACAGTTTGACAGGTGGAGGAAGCCGCGCGGTACCTGGAGAAAACCACCGAGCAAAGCCGAGCAACTGCCAGGCTCCCCAACGAACTAACTCCACACAAGAAGGGTTAGCACTGATTGAAGACAAGTGCACCTTCGACGTGCAGTACGCCTTAGTATACGACGCCACGAGATTAAGTGCCTTGCCCGAGGACACAACACAGTTATCTCAAGCGGGGGTCGAAACGTGGACCTTTCGGTCATACTAAGATAACACTGGGTACTACTTTGTTCAGTTACGAATTTTGACTACCATTAGTGTCACGTGACAAACTCGGTAAAATAGCATATGTTGTCCTCATGGTTGCTCACAGCCTTGTCTTCGTCACAAATACTTCAGTTTTCGGGCAAATGTGTAATTTAAGATTATGAAACTGCAAAGGTTTTTTTTAATTAAAAACTGCAGTGTCTTCATATATGTATTTATTATTTATTGGCGTTTAAGGTCACAAACTTCTGCACAATGGTTAATCGTGACCGCAACATGGAGATAACGTCAAGTTCAGTCAATCGTTTATACCTATGTTGTTCATTTTAGAGGACTTCCACCCCAAGCATTAATTTAGTGACTGGGTCCTATTTTACAAGTAAAACAGAGCTTGTTTGCCACAGTAAAACGGTTTCACTCCGCAGTGTTCCCGCGGGGGTGCAGTGCTTTCAGTATTGAAAATCACGTCCTTTTCTGTTTTAAAACACATTGGTTACGACATACATCTACGGAAGCCCACTGGAGCCAACATGTTTAGCGGGGAGTGGGAAGCATTGCGAATATTCGCATTAAACATTCCGAATATTCGCAATGCATTGCAAATATTCATCTGCAGTGTGAATATTCGCATTCAACTTTGCGAATATTCGCATTTAACATTGCGAATATTCGCATTCTGCATTGCGAATATTCGCATTCATTTTTGCGAGTATTCGCATTCAACATTGCGAATATTCGCATTCAATTGCGAATATTCGCTGTGCATTGCGAATATTCGCAATGTTCAATGCGAATATTCGCAAAGCATTGCGAATATTGGCTACTGAATGCGAATATTCGCAAAGTTGAATGCGAATATTCGCAATGCTCCCACTACACATGTTGGCCCCAATGAATTGAATGCGAATATTCGCAATGTTGAATGCGAATATTCGCAATGTGAATGCGAATATTCGCAATGCTCCCACTAGACATGTTGGCCCCAATGGGCTTCCGTATATATCTTTGGAATCGCCCCATTGTTTCTAGAACGAAAGAGGAAATAGAAGAAGCAAGAGAGTCCGCGACATCTCTCCATCCATGCTCTCAAAACAGTTGCCAAAACCCAATTTGATTCCTCCCAGGAGGTTGAACTAGTGGAAGGAGAGGTGTCGGTTAAGCAGGAGGAAGAGGGTGTACAGGTTTCAACTCCAAACATTTCCTCCTTTTTGGACTAGGATTCTCCCGAGGACACGACCACCACTCTCTCAACCGAGATCCATGCAGAGCTAGAACAAATATGGCGATGTGAAATGAGGCAGTGTGAGAACCGCATAGACTGAAACCGAAGGGCAGACAGCGAAAAAATAGGGAGAGGAATGAGGCAGCAAGGGCATGGGTCTACAACATCAACGATTCAATCAGCTCCCCCTATCCACCTCTATCGCAGTAGACCCATACCTAGGTTGAGAAAAAAGAAAACACTCGTATTCCAAAATTAACTCAGCTCCAGAACAGTTAAGACAAGAAACGAAATAACACAGGGCCAACAAGCCCTCGTAATAATTTTCACACTGTGCAGTTCATTTAGTTCAAAGGAAGACGTACCAATTATCATTTTGTTATCTGTGAAACACTCCGCAAGTAAAACTGAATTAAAGACTCCGTGTAGACTAATCAAGTAGAAAATTTGATTAGACTGTACTCAAAGTCTTCACAACGAAGAATATTCATTGAAAATATTAGGTTCACTTGTACCGACAAGTACACAATGCCGGCCTCAAAATGTCACATGTTAAATGCGAGAAAATATTAAGCATATTTTTATTCCTAGTGGAATTGTCTGTCCTTGATGCCTAAAATCCAGTTGTGAGAGCCAGGAATTAAATACTAGAGCTTCCAATTTGATTTCACTGAGAGGTTTCTTTAATATTGATCATTCAACACAAAATCAATACAGAACAACTAAAAAAGGAGATTAAAAATAATAAGGAGTTTTTTAACTAGTTGAGTGCTAGAAGCCAGTGGCGGCGCCATGGAGGGGTATGTGGGGGTACTTACCCCTCCACTTTTTTCGCCAAGCGTAGTAAAACAATACTATCATTTTAATTTTTGTTGTATTGAACGTTGCGGTGTAATGGTCGGTATGCTTAATCCCATATTCCCAAGTGCACTAAATCAGAGAAGTTTTGAAATTATGTTTGCCCCCCCCCCCCCGTCCCCCACACACACGCTAGCTGCAAACAACAAACAAGAGTCGAGGGTCCAAATTGCAACAAGGCATGTCGTGTCTAAACGGACTGAAACATAGTACTTAAGAGTATTCGACGAATGCTAGAATCGAGAGCGTGCAAGGCATCCGTTTGGAATTCAGCCTACAGCATATTTAAATGAAAGTGTCAATGACACTGTAGCTCAACTTGTCAAGACATGTACATGTATAGTATGTGACACAGCAATGACAAACATCTAGGTAATGACCTGACAACAAATGTACATATAAAGTATTGTAACGGTCTGTACATAAATACTGGCCGTAGCCTGTAACAAATGTATAGGTAAAGTATTGTAAAGGTGGGTGACAGTCAGATGCTAAATAGAAAAGAAATCTTTGAGTCCCAGAGTGGGTCTGACTGAACCCCAAAATATTTGTTCTCATAGCACAGTGATAACAAAGGCACCCCAAAACACACCCATTCCTGTCCCAAAGTGAAAACAAAGGTACCCAAGACGTTTCGTAAAGATCGGTTCATAAATACGGCCTCTAGCCTGAGCCGTATAGAAGTTGTGTACAAAAAACTGATTAGACCTAATTTCGGTACGAAATGGCCACTGGCAGCCATCTTGAATTTTGGACCGCACTCAGAAACACCCGTTCTCATCCCAAGGTAATAACAGAGGTACCCAAGAAGTTTCATGAAGATCGGTTGATAAATACAGCCTCTAGCCCGAGCCGTATTGACATGTGCACTTACTGTGTGTTAGTAGCACTGAAAAAATCAAAGTTCATCTAATTTGCATAATTTCTGCACGAGAAAAAAAAACCCGCATTATATGTGATGTATCCCATGGTACTAAACATTCACACAAAGAATTATTCAAGTCAGCACTTTCGTATGGAAGTTATGTGCAAAAATCTGATTGCACCTAATTTTGTACAAAATGGCTGCCACCGGCCATCTTGAATTTTGGACCGCACCCCAAAACTCTCGTTCTCGTCCCACGGTGATACCAAAGGTACCCAAGAAGTTTCGTAAAGATCGGTTTATAAATACGGCCTCTAGCCCGAGCCGTATTGGAATTTGCACTTACAGTGCTGAAAGTAACACTAAATACATCAAAGTTAGTCTAATTTGCATAATTTACGTACGAGAGAAAAACCCGTATTATATGTGATGTATCCCATGGTACTAAACATTCATACAAAAAATTATTCAAATCAGCGCTTTCATATGGAAGTTCTGTACAAAAAACAGATTTCTGCATCGTCGATACAAAATGGCGGCTGGCGGCCAACTTGAATTTCGGACCACACCCAAAAACACTCGTTCTCGTCCCACAGTCATAACAAAGGTACCCAAGAAGTTTCGTAAAGATCGGTTCATAAATATGGCCTCTAGCCCGAGCCGTATTGAATTGTTGACGGACAAACGGACAGACGAACAGACGGCCAGACGGACGACTGGCCATGGCATAAGCTCAAATTTGGATTCGCCAAAGTTGAGCTAAAAATAAATAAAATTTAATATTTTAGAAAAATTCTCAAAGGTGTAACTCAATGAAATCATGCAAATATGAATATCATTGGAACCGGCTTGTTCAGCCGGTTCCAATGATATCCATATTCGCATGATTTTGTTGCAAAGCAGTTAAAAATTTTCTCAACTTAGGGAGAGGACCCCCCCCCCCCCCCCGAAACCCACCCCAGCTCGTCGCTGTACAATCCCCAACTGTACCCCTCACTTTTGTAACTCTGGCGCCACCACTGCTAGAAGCCACAATCGGGCCTTTCAATTGAAAGTGTCAATGACACTGTAGCTTAACTTGTCTGTGTGTTGTGTTTGATGAAAAGGATAATGTTCAATGTTTATGAAAGGATTATGAAATAAGACAAGAATTGTGGTAATTGGGAATATGTTAATTTCTGTTCCCTGTTTTTAATAAATATAATGTGAGGTGTAGACTGTAATAAAGAACTGAGGGGTGGGTTAATGTGGTCCTCACAGTTAATGTATGTGGCCCTCACAGTTAACGTATGTCAACGAAAGTTACCACGTTACAGTGAAATTATTCCAAAACGAGGCATCCTGTCAAGTTGCAATGAAATTCCTTCATAAACATGGCCTGTAGACTGTGCTAAAGGTTTTCGGGCTTCAGGCCTATGTTGCCATCACGTTTGACCGATTGCAACTAAAAGGGGACGTCCTCATCTCGACATTACACTGAGTTATTCTACCAAGTTACAATGAAATCCTTTCACAAATACGACCTGTAGTCTGTAAAGTTTTTCGGGTTTTGGGCTCGAGCAGATATCATGGTTGGATGATCACAACCAAAAGGGGACGTTCTTATCTGGGCATTACCTGGAGTGATCCCACGAAGTTACAATGAAATCCCTTCATAAATATCACCTGCAGATCCCTGTAACCGTCACAGTTGACCAATCACAACCAAAAGGGGATGTCATCATCTAGATATGGAGTCAACCTAACAAGTTACAGTGAAATCCTTCCATAAATACGACCTATAGACTGTGCTAAAGGTTTTCGGGTTTTGGGCTCGGGCCGCCATCACAGATGAATGATCGCGACCAAAAGGGGACGTTCTCATCTAGACATTATTTGGAGTCATCCTACCAAGTTAGAATTAAATACCTTCATAAATATGACCTGTAGACTGTGCTAAAGGTTTTCAGGCTTTGGGTCCCTGTAGCCGTCACAGTTGACCAATCGCGTCAAAAAGGGGACGTTCTCATCCAGCCATTATATGAAGTCAACCTACCAAGTTACAATGAAATTCCTCCATATTAAATATGACCTGCAGACTGTGCTAAAAGTTTTTGGGTTTCGGACTTGGGCAGCCATCACGGTTGACAGATCATGACCAAAAGGGGACGTTCTCATCTAGGCATTATATAGAGGCATCCTACCAAGTTACAATGAAATCCCTTCATAAATACGACCTGTAGACTGTGCTAATGGTTTTCGGGTTTTGGGCTCGGGCAGCATACCGGTTGACCGATCACGGCCAAACTGGGACGTTCTCATCTAGACATGACCCCAAACCTGCATATGAAATTTCGTGACGATCAGACAAGAACTAGAACAGACTCACAGCCTTCCGCACGCGTGATGGCAATAGCTTATCTTGACTTTGTCATGTTAAGCTAAAAATGAGGGTACCATTGCAATAGCCAACATTTTTCTTACCCACGTTTCGTACTCGGTCAAACGTAAATACAAGTCAAACGTAAATACAAGTTTTGTTTATACAAATTTGTTATATTACAAATTATTGGAGAGTGCCTATTGGCACTCTCCTATAATTTGTAATAAAACAATTTTTTATAAACAAATTCAGACCACCAACACTTATCTAGTCTCCAACCAGTTAAATATTTATTTTGTACATATGAGAATCGTGTCTTATTTCGTGAAAAGAATAATACTCTATTAATGTGTATGACACATTGCATCGCAAATCGCGATATGATCCCGATAAAGTCACACCCTATGCTAGTTTTTTTTCAATTTTGCCTCTGAAATAAATATGACGAACGCAGGCCGAAAAAACGAAAGCGCCGGTGCCCGAGAATCAAAATATTAATTTTGTTTAGCCTAATAACTTACATTTTAGCGCCCCAGCCCATACATTCTTAACAAGAGGCCCCACGGGGCCTGAGGCGCTCATCTTGTACAGAACACAATTTAAACAGAGTCCAAGAATGAGTCTACATTAAGCAAGCCATCTCCATAGGCTACACTGTCAATCCTTGAGTCCCTCAGGAGTGACAAAAATAATCTAGGCATCATGCCTTTTCTTCAGTTGATCATAAGTAAAATGTAGAGCTCCCCTATGAAGCCCCTTGATACAACATATGTGGATTAATCTTAGTACCTCTAGAGGGTACTGAATACAAAATTTTTAATTCTAAAGCAAAATGGCCAATTCCGGCTCCCATAGAGAGCCCAAATATTAACCCAGACTCTTGATTTAAACACAGTTAAATCTTACTTCCCTAGAGATGTTGTGTACCGAATAAGAAAGCATTCTGACCGTTGGATCTGAAGAAGAGAAATTGTAAAGAAATTTCTTCGAATTGCACTAAGTTCAAATTTGGGCTACCATAGCGAGCCCAAATATTGACCTATGGATCCGATTTGAACAAACTTGAATCTGACCCCCCTAGAGATGTTGTATACCAAATGTGAAAGCATTCTGACAAGTGAATCTGAAGAAGAAGATTTTTGAAGAAATTCCCTCATATTGTACTAAGTTCAATTTCATGTTCCCATATGGCGCCCAAATATTAACCTAGGCACTCGAATTGAACAACCTGGAATCTGCCCCCCCCCCCCCCCCCCCCCCTAGAGATGTTGTATACCAAATATAAAAGCATTCCGACTGGTGGATCTGAAGAAGAAGATTTTTAAAGAAATTTTCTCATATTGCACTAAGTAAAAATTTGGGCTACCATAGTGAGCCCAAATATATACCTAGGGATCTGATTTGAACAAACTTGAATCTGACCCCCATAGAGATGTTGCATACCAAATATCAAAGCATTCTGACTGATGGATCTGAAGAAGAAGATTTTTTTAAATTACCCTCCATATTGAACAAAGATAAAATTTGGGCTTCCATAGGAAGCCCAAATATTAACCTAGGGACTTGGTTTGAACAATCTAGAATCTGACCCTCATAACAATGATGTATACCAAATATTAAAAGATTCTGACTGGTGGTTCTGAAGAAGAAGATTTTTAAAGAATATTCCCCATATTACCCTATGTTAAAACTTCGGGCTCCTGTAGAGAGCCCAAATATGAACCAATGAGCTTTATTTCAACAAACTTTTATCTGACCCCCCCCCCCCCCCCCCCCCCCCTCCATGAATGCTGTATACCAAATATCAAAAGATTCTGATGATTGGTTCTGGAGAAAAGATTTTTTAAAATTTTTGCAAATATGCTGACTCAGCATTTTTTCGATGCCCATTACAGAACACCCTAACATAACCGATGGCAATTTTTTTTTACCATTCAATTCTACTGGTCATAAGGATACTTCATACCAAATAAACGCTCTCTGTTCCGTGGGGTTTGGGAAATATGGGCGTTTGAAAATATTTCTATTTTTAGCTCCCAGGGTTCCCATGGGGATGTGGGAATTTTTTTTGCATGGGTCAAGTACTTATGACCCAATACTACCACAAACCAAATTTGGTTCATACCGGACCATCGGTTCAGAAAATATAAATTTTGGGCGGGGCCAAAAATCTTACCCCTCCTATTACAAAGCCAAATATTACTTCACGAACTTCGTTTGAACAAACTTGATTCTACACCTCATCTGGAAGCTCCATAGCAAATATCAAGTCATTGTACACACTGGTTCTTGAGAAGAAGATTTTAAAAATATTTTGGAGCATTTTCCCCCACTCCCTCCCTATGGGGCTGGGCATGCTGAGTTGAACAAAAATGAAATGCCCCTTTGGGACCATCACTCACACAAACTTTCACTTGAATTGGCCCAGTGGCTTTGGGGGGGGGGGGGGGGGGAAGACCAAAACATGGTGTTGACGGACGACGGACGGCAAGCGATGAGATTAGCTCAGCTTGACTTTGTCAAGATGAGCTAAAAATTGGCGGGGTTTACCCCTCCCCACCCTCACTTCCCAATTTGCCACAGCCGATGGGTTGAAACTACAGAGAAATAAATTCTAAATTACAAACTTATTTACTCCTTTATTCAGACAAATCCTGAAATCGAAACTTACAATAACCGAAACATATAGTGGAGAGCGAAACATTGATATACTATACGAAACTAATCAAATAAATAAATAAATAATATTTATTACATTTCATGTCGATAAAGGAGTGGTTTTGAAATGTTTCTTTGTGAGATTGAAACTTGTCCGTCCGTTGCGCTCCATTCATTACAAGTTCTGCCCAGCCTTTCATCTGTCAATCAAACCATTGCCTCGTGAAAAAGCCAAAACCTTTAGTATTAATAAGTGCGGTAACTAAAACTATGACTGAAACACAGGTCGCAGAAGGACAATACTCAATTTATGAGATCAAGGTCACCTTGTCTATTATATCTTTTGTGCGTCGCTTGACGCTTTACACTCATGCTAAACCAATGTCGCCCTTTTTCGTTATTGTGGGGTAGGCCAATTAATATTTTCAACGTGCAGCATTGGGGCTGCACGTTGAAAACATTGAAAGGTCAACCCATCAATTAAATTTGATTTATTTATTGGTGTTCAAGGTCACAATTTTCCACATAACGGCTAATCGTGACCGCAACATGGATATAAAGAAAAGTCCAGCCAATCGTTTATACCCATGTTGCACATTTTAGAGGACTTACTCCCTAGGCATTGGTGACTGTGTTCTATTTCACCTGTAAAACAGTTTGTTTACCACGGTAAACAAGCACTGCTTCACTTCGCGGGGTTCCCACGGGGGGCGAAAATTCACTAACGACCATTTAACCCTTTACCCCACGAATCGCCCGCGTAATATGCAAATTCAGCAGTTGAAAAAATTTTATATTTCAAAAAATTTCAACAAAACCATATCATGTGACCCCTCGTTGGAACGAGCTCGTTCCAACGAGGGGTCACATGATATGGTTTTGTTGAAATTTTTTGAAAAATTTGAAAAAAATGATATTTAAAATAATCAATTTTGATATCGTCTGCGTTGGGTAAAGGGTTAATGAAATTATCGAGAATCGTGAGCCTGGAAGGGAACGCAGGCATTCAGTTTCGAAAGGTTAAATGAGGTCTGTACAACGATAGCGAGGATATTTACTACGCAATTCGGGTGACATAAAAGGACAAACGACGGACTGCGTCAATGCATAGAATTCTATCAGCCCATTCAAAGTTGAGTGAACAAGTTAATACCTTGTCGTTCAGAGACGAATGAATTTTATTATTATTATTACTACCTTTTCGCAGTTAATGGAAAATAACACGGAAGCGGGAAAGGAAGTCAGTAGGCCTAGAAATGAATCAACCAGAAACTACTCCCGTTAAATGGGTTGATGTTGGGGTAGTGTGATGACCGTACTGGAATGCCAAATGTATCGCTCAGTCACTTGCATGTCTATTAATTTATTAATTTTCAATATCTGCATGCATAAAAATGGTTCCCGTCGCCATACTGCATTCAATTATGTAAAAGGGTGTGATGAAATAACTGTCGTTCAGCCGTATAATCTATTGAAATACATTTTTAGATTTAAAAATGTCAATAATTCGCTTCTCAACGAAACGGCCATAACCAGCCATTGATATTCACAAAAAGCGTTATTCAAATTTTATTATATTTATCTTCAATTTTTGCCAAAAGAAATAGCTTATGACCTTCACTGGGACGTGCTCGTTGAACTCGTTGCAATAAAGAGGTCATAAGCTTTCTCGTAAGGCAAAAAATGATTATTTTTCCGGGGTTTTTTTTCATCCTAAGTATATTTTGCCGTCTGCTATTCGTATGAAGGGTTAATCAAGAGTCACACATTTTCGATAGGAATCGAATCTCGAATCGAATCACGTCTATTATTCGAAACCGAATCGAACCTCAAATCGAATAACTGCGTCTTGAAGATGACCGATAGGATGCTATAAACCTGATTTGATCAGACTGTGATGGATCAAGTCACGACTGATAAAATAATCCAACTGCATCATCAAGGCATGCCTTCTACGAAGGCATGCCTTGATGATGTAGTTGGAATATTACCTTGTAAGGATTATAGTTCATCATCAACATTGCTTGGAAACCTTTAATTTGCATTTAACAGTGGTAGGAACTAGTGATATTGGAATTAGCATGGCTGATGGCATGAGCAAAGCCTGCAGTGGCGGCGCCATGGGGGTATGGGGGGGGGGGAGGGTACTTACCCCTCCACTTTTTTCGCCAAGCGCAGTAAAAAAATACTATCATTTTAATTTTTGTATTGAACGTTGGGGTGTAACGGTGGGCATGCTTAATTCCATATTTCCAAGTGCACTAAATCAGAGAAGTTTTTAAATTATGTTTGTGTGTGCCCCCCCCCTCCCACACACACACATTAGCTGAAAACAACAAACAAGAGTCGAGGGCCCAAACTGCAACAAGGCGTGCCGCGTTCAAACGGTCTGAAACATACCGGTTAAGAGTATTCGAGGAATGCTAGAATCGAGAGCGTGCAACGCATCCATTTGGAATGCAGCCTACTTTCATTTTCTATCTGAGTGTCGTTTGGTGCTTTGTGCTCGCACTTTACAACGGCGTTCTTCCGTTAAAATGTCACCATGTACGACGTTTTCTATAACTGAAAGACCTAACCAGTAAGTTTCAAAAGAATAAAACTGTTTTAATTTAATTGTCTGAGAATTCTCCAGAGAACACCATTTACAACGTAAGTTTTAAAAATTTTCTCAACTTCGGGAGGGGTGTCCCCTCCCGAAGTTGAGAAATTTTTTAAAACTTACGCGCGGCGGGCAATACCCAACTGTATCCCCCTCACTTCTGTAACTTTGGCGCCGCCACTGAGTAAAGGTGTTATTTTTGCTAATGTAGTGGAAGTTACACACAGACTAGTTGTTATTTCAACATTATGCACGATTTCTATCCGAACTATGCACTTTGTGAGAAGATGACGATGACGGATACCAAGCTATATTCCTATGAAAAAGATTCAAGAGGAAACGAATCGGGCAGCAGATTTCGAATCGAATCGAATATGAACTAAACATTTGAAATCCAAACCAATCTCGAAGCTTTGCCGACCCCTGGGGTTAACACTATATTTGGAGTAAGCGATATATTGCAGATTAGGTCTTAGAGAGAGAATCGATCAGGATATATAGGAGATAATTAGTGTCACCAATACCTACGCATATCACATAACCTCTTCTTTCATAAGTACGTTTAAAAACAATCCAGTCTGTTAGGATTTCTTGATGGAAAGTACTTAAGAGATAATGGATTTTATCATGTCTCAAGTCTTGACAGACAACACTGACCTTGAGTTCGCTTCAATGGCACTCTTACGGACTACAACACTGAGTGTCGTATCCATCAAAATAATCAGTCAGTGACAAAATCACTAGCCTACTGCAATTCCTTTTCAATGAAGGTTCCATTTATATGCAGCTTTGGCAAGTTCTTCGGGAGAGAACATTGGCAAGTTCTTCAGGAGAGAAAACGTTTTCAGGAGTTATCGTTATTCACAGTTTTTCCCACAGAGGCTCAGCACAATTTGAGAACTCCGGAACATATCTGATAACATTTTTTTTGATCGAACCATTTCGCTCCCGCCCCACCCCACTCCACTCCCAACAGGTATATAAATATAACAAGATATACAAACCCCTTTTCAAAACAAAACCAGCCAACCTTATTTCTATTCGTTTCAACTTTGAGCCACTTCATGTATTCCCAAATACTTGGTGTTAAGGGAAAGGGGAAACAATAAGCTTTACATCGATCGCTTGACCGTTGGACAACTAAGCGTTCTTGGATTATTCGTAATCGCTGAGAGTTTGGGAGAAAAAAGGACCTCCCCCCCCCCCCACACCCTTTACTTTGCACATACCGGCGAACAAAAAACAGTAACAACATGGTTCGTTCTTGGTTTACGATCAGACCAGGGGTTTTCCCATTTTAACCCCTAGCAGACTGGTAGTGCAACAGAATTTTCTCCAATCACTTTGTTTTTCTCTTGTTTAACTATGAATTTAACCAAGTATATCTTGTTAACAAGGTATACAACCTGTCAAACAAGGTATATTTGGTTAAATATCAAACTGCATTATGGGAAATATTTGCAGGTGAAAACTTTGCCCTTTTGACATTAGCGTGCAGAGGGTTAATCTAAACCATATTCTTGAGTTTAATTCATACCAGTGACGATAGGTCTCGTTTTTACACTTATCGCTGTCAGTGAAGTATCACACCAACACGGCCATTTCCAGGTACATAAATGTCGCCTCCCTCCACAGTCTACAAGCCATGCCTTTGCAATTCCCTTGGTCTTCATTTCAATGAGAAGTCGCGAGTTATGGTTTTGATGTCAAAACTGGAAAAAAGTTGGGTTTTTTTTGGTTTTTTTAATAGCGTTGGCTGGCGCTGGTCGGTTTTTGCCGGTATGCTAAGTAAGGAGGTGAAAATAAACGGCAGTGGCATGGGCCGATAATTATGCCCCATTCCCCTTATAAAAAAGTACCATGGTAAATCCCAAAATACCCTGGTATTACCAGGGTATTTTGGGATTTACCATGGTTTACCATGGTACTTTTTTTTATAAGGGTCGCCAAAACATGACAACACAACAACAACAACAACTATTATTGGTCTCTCTATTGTCCATTTTGGGGGGCTTTCACACGAGGAAATGGACACAAGTGCATTGTAAGAATCTTTCATCAGAGCACAACCTGCCTTTTGCAATAATCAAACATCAAATACTCAAACATTATTAACTCTCCACAATACAATAATATATCTTAGAAATACACAAATAAATATACATCTCTCAAGAGTATGTTTATTGGTCAATATTTTTTGCATTGTTTACAAGTTGCATTTGCATGCATTTAATTTAAAAAAAAAATGAATATATTGGGATCACACGATAAACTTTCATCATTCAATTAACGATCGGCTGCACCAGAAGCAAGTGGTTTCAGTAGCTCTGGTACAAGTTTATACTAGGATTTCAGTGTAAATCAGTTGAAGGGTATCCACAAGAAGGAGTGTTTATACATTTTAATACCAGCTGGTGATATCATTTATTGGAAAGCTCTGTCTGAGACCATTCCATCCACCCACTTAAAGATTTCAACAAAGAAAGAAAGAATAGGATTTTTTCTGACTGTATAGTGAGTGAACAAACATGATGGAACAATTGGAACATTTGCACAATATCAAATCAGTACACACATTGCAATCCATTTATTTATTTATTTATTTTAAATATAATTTTTTCAAAAAATTTCAACAAAACCATATCATGTGACCCCTCGTTGGAACGAGCTCGTTCCAACGAGGGGTCACACGATATGGTTTTGTTGAAATTTTTTGAAAAATAATATTTTTCCAAATGCTGAATTTACATATTACGCAGGCGGATGCGGCCGATTCGTTGGTTAAAGAGTTAACAACACTTTCAACAGTCAGGGTAACCTTGTGTAGGACATTTCTACAGGTGGAGGAAACTGAAGTACCCAGAGAGAACCACCAAGCAATTGCTTCCTTGTCCAATGTCCCATGGAAACTGAGTTTCATTTGGGATTAAGAATTTTTTTTGCTGTTGTGTGTTGCAATTAGGAACAAGTATATTACTGAAAACAGTATTTCCAAGATACAGCTACAATACAGTATCAAACAAAACTAGTTGCGGGACAGCAGTAGCAACAAAAAAAAAAAATCCAAAACTCAAAACTTCCAAAAACAAAACAGAAAAAACCCATTCATTAATAAATGTTCCTAATACATCTGACATCACTCTTGCTACATTGCTCTCTCTGACATAAGTGTTTTTTCCCAAATAATCACTATCAGATTTAGTATCGTCAATGATGACGAAGAAAGACTAAAATTTCAACATAGTTTTATGACAATTTATTTTGATTGGAACTGCAAAGATGGTAGACGGTCAAAAATCTCCATCTAATTGAATTTATTTATTGGTGATTAAGGTCACACATTTCTGCACGGTGACTAACATCACAACATCGATATAAAGTCATGTCCTGCCATTTTCGAGGATTTGCACCTCAGGCATTGGCTACCAGGTCCTATTTTAACAGCAAACCAGAGCTTATTTACCACAGTAAACAAGCACTGTTTCACTTCCTCTAATTTAATATTCAACAAATTTCTAATTCTATGTACAGTTGAACCCTGTTAATTGAATAGCTGTTTTGCCAATGAAAATTATTCAATTAACAGAAGCATTCAATTAACAGGGATTGTCACTTTCCTGTATTCTAGAGATAAACTTAGCATTTATTCTATTATATCTTGTTTGACAGAGCTCCATGAGCTCTGTCAAACAAGATATAATAGATTAAATGCCTGTATTGGATGTACTGATGCCAAATAGGTCTATAAACAAAGAAAAACTGCGGAGAGTCAGAGTAATTTCTCAACAGGTTAAAGATTTTTAATTCAATTAACAGGAGTTTACTCTATAACCTATATTCAATTAAAAGGTCAAATTTGTACTGGAGGTATGGTAAATGGTTTTGTGTTGGGAAATTATATTCAGTTAACAGGGATACACAATTAAGAGATATCCAATTAAGTGGGCTCCACTGTATCATCTCTTGAGTGCAAAATAATCTCTTGAGTGTTTATAAGCAATGCAGATGGCACCTAGTTGCACTCAAACGATGATATGACAGGGTTAGATACACCGAAGGAATCAAACAATGAAATTCAACACCAATTAAAAGTACAAAAAACAAATAAATGTGAAAATATGTGGTCAGTTAAGAATCACATGTAGCTTCTTGATGTGATTGTAACCATAAATTATTTATCACAAACTAATACTGATGAATTAAAAGAAAAAATTCAACTTCCACAATGAATAACAACTGATGAAGACATATTCAAATAGACAAATACATACATGATTTCCACGGAGTCCCCAGTTTGTACTAGAATTCACATATATCAAGTTCATAAATTAGGTATGGACCAAGCCTTCGGAGAAGTACAAATCAAGCTTGGAAATAAGTAGACGGTTGGTCATCTGCAGAATAAGGTCTCCAGACAGTGAATTTGGTGATGCTACCCTGCATATCAGGGTAGCATCACCGAATTCATCCTCCGTAAACCCCAATCTGAATCAAGGTTTCAGGCCTAAACCAGGGCTTATATTTCATCTATATTTGGGAGAATCCATTTGAATTCTTGCGAAAATAGTTGCGAGAATCCATACCTGCTATGAGATGAGTGTTCCAGGATCCAATGAGGACACCATGGTTGAACCCTGCTGTATACTGGTAACACATGTTAACCCTTTACCCAACACAGCTTTTTAATTTTTAAAACATCAACTGAATTTAAAAAGAAAAAAAAAGAAAACCATACAAATATGGATGTCATTGGAACCGGCTCAATGAGCCGGTTCCAATGACAGCCATATTTGAAAAATTTCATTGACAAAGTATGTGTCAACATATTTCAGACCATGATAGCCTTGCATTGGTTACTTTTCTGCCATTATGTTAAGCAAAGGGTTAAGCTGGCTCAATTCTTTTCAGGTGAATCCTAGGAGAGGGGTAGCAAGAATCTACATGGCTTCTCGCTGGTTTTGTTGCGCGAATCTTTGCACGAATCGATTCTTGAATTCTCGTTGAAATATAAGCCCTGTAAACAGAAAGACGTACCCAGAGGATAAACTGGGGGATTCTAGCCCACTGTACGGGATAGCATCAGCTCAGCAAATTCATTCTCTGTGGACCTCATTCTGCAAATTACAGATTGCTTATTTCCCCCCTGGCTTGGTAAAGATCTGATTAATTGGATGAATTTCATAAATTTCACCATAAACTTGGGATAAGTAGAAGATTCTTTGTGTCACTGGATCCAAACCTAATCAAACAGCACTTCAAAAATCTTAAACAACATCGTTAGAAACAATTTGTTATTTGGCAAAGCTAAATCATTCCCCAATGAAATATATATTTTTGAAGAATCCAATAATAGAATGTTTTTATTTATTTATTTATTTATTGGTGTTAAAGGTCATATACTTATGCACAATGGCTAATCACGACCGCAGACGTTTTACGGGTGGAGGAAGCCGGAGTACCCGCAGAGAACCACCGAGCATTGGCAAGCAATGACGAGCAACTGCCTGCTCCCCAACATTGCAACTCCGCACTGCAGCACAGGCAGGATTAGATTGGTTGAAGACTTGCGTACCATCGACATGCAGTATGCCTTAGCGTTGTCGTGCCCTCATGTGGACAATCAGGGTTAAGCGCAATAGAATTTTTTCATGCAGCGGTTCAAAACCCATAAATCCTTAAAGGTGTAATGCCTGCTTTGATCACTTTCAAATACAATGTACAAAGAATGTGAATCTAAATACAAGACAGATCATCACCCGGATATAATCTCTTGACACTTGTAATACCATCTCACATTAAATGAATATTTGAATTACATGAAAATATTTCATCAATTCAATATTCTAATTTATTACATGCCCATGCAGTCTCTCTTATGCAATACGGCTGTGCAATACGGAATTCCATATTGCACACCAACCTGTTCCAACCGGGACTTTTTTTATGTAATGCAACTGCATAAAGTGCATGGTGTTTACCACCGTTGATAGAAAAGAAAATTAGGTCAGTAGGTGCTTGGGTCATGTAATAAATACAAAACCACATGTCGGTCTCGACGTTTTCTTCCTATGCACATCTGACTCATTGAATACAAAACGACTCATTGAAACATACATGTAGTTTTGTCTATTTATTTATTTATTTGGGTTTAACAACACTTTTGACTGCCAGGGTAAACCTCATGTTAGACCGTTTTATGGGTGGAGGAAGCTGGAGTACCCATAAAGAACCACTGAGCAATGGCAAGCAACTGTCAGACTCCCTAACGTACTAGCTCCACACAAGCAGGGTTAGCATTGGTTGAAGACAAGTGCACCATCAACATGCAGTACACCATAGTACAGAGCATCACCGTGCATCCACGTGGGTAATCGTGATTAAGTGCCTTGCCCAAGGACACAAGGCAGTTACCCCTGGTAGGGATCGAACTGTGGACCTTTCCGTTTGAAGTCCAATGCTCTAACCACTGAGCTACAATGCTCCCATTCAATATTCTAATAATGATTTAGTGCTAACATGGTTATCAGTAGAGCTGTAGGTTAACTGAAATCGAACCGAGGTTTTTAGTTTTTTTAAAGAACCAAAACCGAAACCGTCGACATCCCGTAATCTAAGGTTTTTCGTTTTTTTTAATTAAATACTCTCTTGCTGCAGAAATTCACAGAATGTAGCCATCCTAGAGTAGTGAGAGTACCCAGACACTGCCAATGGCAGTGTCTGGGTACTCTCACTACTCTGGAAAGGCTACATTCTGTGAATTTCCGACATTTCACTTTAGTTGTGTTTGCAGCTTTCCTCAAGTTGCGTGTAGGTGTCGGACCTTGAAAAATGGCCAAGCACAATAAAAGGTCTGTATATTTAGGTAATTATTATATTGGCCTT
Source organism: Pictodentalium vernedei (assembly GCA_031216915.1). NCBI lineage: Eukaryota > Metazoa > Mollusca > Scaphopoda > Dentaliida > Dentaliidae > Pictodentalium > Pictodentalium vernedei. The sequence goes on along the minus strand of CM062289.1, from coordinate 43,610,680 downwards.
CCTGATTCTTCATGTATTATATAGCTTATTTTGGGCATTCATTGAGTTTCACTCAATTTCACTACCATTCAGTTATGAATCCGGACATAAGAATGAGTTTTATTGAATTTTACTTGGCCTAATGAACAAACCGAAAACCGAACCAAACCAAGGTTTTACTCCACCTGAAAAACTGAAACCGAACAAGAAATTTAAAAACCTACAGCTCTGGTGATCAGCTAATAAGTTAATGATTATCGGGGGTTGATGTAACTTTAAGTACTTTTGGCTTCACTGTGACCACAAAACAGGTTTACGTCAAGTTTAGTCAATTTTGGGCGGGTTTATATTACCCCGATTAACCCTTTAACCAATGCAGAGAATATCAAAAGTTATTATTTTAATTATTATTTTTTAAAATTTTTCAAAAAATTTCAACAAAACCATATCATGTGGCCCCTCATTGGAATGAGCTCATCGAGCTCGTTCCAATGAGGGGTCACATGATATGCTTTTGTTGACATATTTAAAAAAATAATTTTTTTTCAACTGCTCAGTTTGCAAATTCTGCAATGTGGTCGATCCGATAGGTAATGGGTTAAGGGATTCAGACCCCAGGCTTTGGTATGACATCATATTATGCCATTAAAGCAAACCTTTCCTCTCCTTGTAAACATGTGCTGTCAAACTTCCCCTAGGAAGATCAGTTAATGAGACCTGGAAGTTTATAATGAGTAAATCAAATGATACATAAGTAATCTAGATACATATCCCATCTGTTTGGGTAGACAATAATAGAACTGTTCTACAGGGCAGATATGTTTGTTAATCCTTTACCTAATAACTCCTGCATCCACCAACATAAATTTCCAAATTAACCCCCAGCACTCTCGTAGTGCAATATAATTTTTTACAATCACTCTTGTTTTTCTATTGTTCAACAATGAATTTAGCCAATTATATCTCGTTCGACAGAGGTCACTGAGTTCTGTCTAGCAAGGTATATTTGGTTAACCCTTTACCCAACGAATCGGCCGTATCCGCCCGCGTGATATGCAAATTCAGCAGTTGAAAAAATATTATTTTTCAAAAAATTTCAACAAAACCATATCATGTGAGGGCTCACATGATATGGCTTTGTTGAAATTTTTAGAAAAATTTGAAAAAATGGTATTTAAAATAATAAATTTTGATATCGTCTGCCTTGGGTAAAGGGTTAAATATCAAACTGCATAATGGAAAACATTTTGACATCAGTGTGTATTGGGTTAAGCAATTGAAATTTTTTTTTTTTAAATTTCAACAAAACATATCATGTGAGCTCTCACTGAGCACATTTCAATGACATGGTTGTGTTGAAATTTTGTGAAAAATCTGAAGAAAAAAAATAATCCAAAAAACAAGTGTTGATATTATGTGCATAGAGAAGGGGTTAGCCCTTTTCCTAAAGAAAATGCCACAACTGGCTTTGTTTTTTTTTTTTTTTAAATTGCTATTAAAATTAATTATTTTGTCAATTTTTGCTTAAAAATCATAGGTTATGACCCCTCTTTGGAATGAGCTTATTCTAATGAGGGAGCAAAAGCTATATTTTTTAGGCTAAAATGAAAAAAAATTAGTTGTTCAAGAATTTTTTTCACAAGTGAAGGCTTCTGTTATTTTTAGACAAAGGGTTAACTTCTGCTTAGGGCCCTTCAAAGCTTTGAAATTTGATTCGATTTGAACTTTTTTCGAATCGAGAGATGTTCTCAAAACCCTACAAAAAGGCTCCTTTTCTTCTATCATCAGGTCTCCTGTACAGGACATCCCCACCAACCCCTCCTGTACAGGAGACATGATCACAGAAGAAAAGTTCAAGAAGGTTCTACTTCCAAAATTACATTGATTCCATTCTGGAATATTGAGGTTTTTTTGCTTGATTTGCATGAACACATGACTTGAGTGGAGACTGACAATATTTACGATTGAAAGAAGCTCAGCTGCAATATCCATAACTTGAAAAGCAGTGAGATTCGATTTAAAATCTAGTGCCTGATTCGATTTCAAATCTTGTGCCTGATTCGATTTGAAATCTAGTGCCTCATCAGATTTGAGATTAGATTCGCCCCAAAATTTCAGTTTCGCGGGGGCGCGGTGGCGTCGTGGTGGCATCGCGGTAACCGGTTCTCGTCAGATCACCAAAGTTAAGCAACGTCGAGCGCGGTTAGTAGTTGGATGGTGACCATTTCAGCGACTGATTCGTGTTCCCGCGTTGTGTCCATGGGCAAGGCACTTAACCCTGATTGCCTACATGGGGGCACGATGACGCTGTGTGTGTACTAAGGCATACTGCATGTCGATGGTGCCCATGTCTTTAACCAATCTAACACTGCCTATGCCGCGGTGCAGAGTTCAGAGTTAAAGATGTTGGAGAGCTGACAGCTGCTCGTCATTGCTCGGTGGTTCTCTCCGGGTACTCCAGCTTCCTCCACCCGTAAAACTGTCACCAATATGATATGACTCTGGCTGTTAATGTGTCGTTAAACCCTAATAAAAAAAAAAAAAAAAAAAAAAAAAAAAAATTCAGTTTCGCAGGGTTCTACTTCAGCTGCTGTATTGAACAGGTTTTGATTATAATGATAGTACTCTGAATTAACCCTTTACCCAACGGAGACTATATCAAAATTTATTATTTTAAATATCATTTTTTAATTTTTTTCCAAAAAATTCAACAAAACCATATCATGTGACCCCCTCATTGGAACGAGCTCAACGAGCTCGTTCCAAAGAGGGGTCACATGATATGGTTTTGTTGAAATTTTTGAAAAAATAATAGTTTTTCAGCTGCTGAATTTGCATATTTATGCGGTCGGATGTGGCCGATTTGTAGGGTACAGGGTTAACAGATCTTGAACGTGAGAAAAACACAATATATAATGCCCATTTAAATACAAGTACATGTATATACATGAAAAATACTTTTATAATTGCTCACAAAAGACATCAAAACTAGGTTACAGAAGTTTAAACACATAACATTCTATATTTAGTTTTATGGAAAATTGATTCACATGCTGGCAATTCTACAGTACCAGCAGAAATAAGTTATAGGATAGCCACAGCACAAATCTCACGACAGACATTTTTTTCCTCCAAAACACAGCTTGTGACCCGTCACTGGATTGGGCTTGATTAGCTCATTCCAGAGATGGATCATAAACTATGTTTTAAAGACAAAAATGGAAAAAATATTAAAATTTGAGACAAAAATAGAAAAAAATATTAAAATTTGAGTAGTGGTTTTTGTGAATAGCACTAGTCAGATATAGTCATTGCGGTAAACGGTAAAGGAGTTTGAGATGACAGATCCAGGCTTGACCCTTCTCCCATATCAAATGGTATTAAAATTTGTTATTTTAACTTTTTCCCAAAAATTTCAACAAAACCATATTGTGTGATGCCTTTTTGAAATGGGCTTGACAAGCTCGTTCCAATAAGAAGTCACATGATATGATTTGGTTGAAATTTTTTGAAAATAATTTTCATTTCAGTTTCCAAATTACACGGGTGGATGCAGCATAAGGTCAATGATTAAATACATATTCCATTTGCTTTTTCACATGACCAAACACAATTTTCTATTTCTGAAAAAAAATCAAAACTTATTGGAGAGTAAGTTCACTTTCCAGGAAATAGTTCGAAATTAATTCCCACGGAAAAAATACAATTTTCAAATACTGGTGAGCAATTTTTGTGCGCATGTGATTTAAATGCAGTCATTTTGACACAGTCCAGAAATTACCCCATTAATTTACAGAAAATTACCCATGAATGATGAAAATACTAAGAACCTGTCCTAAGAACTGAAAAGAGGTGCATCACTCAACAAAAAAAGCAGCCCAAATCATATAATGGTAGAAAGAATTGTATCCTGAGCACTTGAACCTTCAGCACTTGTTTTTCTGTCCAGCACATAGTCTACAGGGGTGATATGCTGCACTTTAGCACTTGAAATAAATAAATATCTCAGAGGTGAAACATTTAACCCTTCACCTAACACAGTATTTTCAAAAAATAAATTAAATTTCACATTTTACGAAAACAAATTTAACAATTTTTCAATACAACCACACAAATATGGATATCATTAGCTCGGTGAGCTGGTTCTAATGATATCCATATTTGTATGGTTTTATTGAGAAACTTCTGGGCAATTTTAGGCTGTGGTAGGCTTATTGTGGTTAATTTTCTGGTCATTTTTTTGGCCGCAGTGTTAAGTAAAGGGTTAAATATTTAGCACTATAAAATCTGTATTTGCTAATGGGATAAACCACTTGCAAAAACTCAAACACCTAGTTAGCATTTCTCAAATAATTGGTGAAGGGTCATTTTTTTAGGTTAATTTTTTCTTCTGTTATTTCAGGAACAGATATGAGTATTTTTGTAACATTACACTGGGTGTAAGCTCAGCCTTTTACACAACAAAAACTATGTTTTGGGCAAAGTCTAGCAAAGATAAACTAAAATTACCTTTGCATGCATAGAAATGTTTCCAAATTGAGATCACTGTCCCCAAGAAAATGATATTTTGTAGAAATATTGCTGTTATTAATTTATTTATTTATTAGGGTTTAACAACACTTTAACAGCCAAGGTCATATCTTGTCAGTGACAGTTTTACGGGTGGAGGAAGCCCAGAGAGAACCACCAAGCAACTACGCGCAGCTGCCAGCTCCCCAACATTGTAACTCCGCACTGCAGCACAGGCAGGGGCGGTTTGAAGTTCAATGCCATAACAACTGAGCCACCATGCTCTCCCAGCTGAATTTGTCTATTATATGGAGAGATGTGGCTTATCTGTTGGGCAAATGGTTAACCCTTTACCCAACGAATCGGCCGCATCCATCCGCGTAATATGCAAATTCAGCAGTTGAAAAAATATTATTTTTCCAAAAATTTCAACAAAACCATATCATGTGACCCCTCGTTGGAACAAGCTCGTTCCAATGAGGGGTCACATGATATGGTTTTGTTGAAATTTTTGGAAAATTTTAAAAAAATTATATTTAAAATAACAAATTTTGATATCGTCTGCGTTGGGTAAAGGGTTAAAGGAAAAAAAAAATATTTTACACAGGCAAGAAATAAACCAAAATAATATGGAAAGAGAAACTGGAAAAAACTCAACCCAACATTTATTTAGGAGAGGATGCTACTTTTTCTAAATTGTGAAAGGTGAAGCTGAAGAATTTGCAAATATAAGCCAGTGGTCCACACACTGAAAATGTGGTTACTGATTTACAGAGATTCCCACCCACCCAAGCACCTGTAAGTATCCTCACGGCTGACTGAATGTTAAATCACCCAGTCCATACTGCAATTCTACAAAATAAAATCTCATTTATCATTCCATGCTAAATGTCTGGCACCACAGAGATTAACTGGTGCTGTGCAGAATTAGTTCAAGAGAATATATATATCCACACACACGCACACACACTCACCCACACACTATACATATCTTTAATATAAGAACCCTTGATAAATATACTTGTGACACCATTTGTATACATATTCACAACCCGTCCAATCACTTGAGTATATTTTTGGCTTTTTGCGAACAGATATAAGTTATTGCATTGCTTCTTGACTAGTAGAAGAATTTACGTAAGTCCAATACATGAGTAAACTATATATACAGATAAGAAGAATTCTGCCACCCTTTATTCATGGAAGATTTCAATTACAGTCTGTATGCCTCATAAATATGTACAAAGGAGTATTTTAAAACATCTGTCACAACAAGAAAATTTTATCAATAAAAATGAAGGAAATCAATCTGATTAAAGTCAACAAGGAGTGGGCGTACTCCACACATGGGCAGTGATGTCCATGCTTGCATTTACCTGGTAAAAAAAAAAAAAAAGCAGCATCAAAATTTTAATTAATGAAACCCTGGGTTGTACCCGGTGCTTCATTAATTAAATTTTTGAGGATTATTCCTGTAAATAGTATTTGGAATCTGACATTGCATACATGGAAATATTGCCTACCCGTGAAAAGTGACCAGTCCACGGCGACCGTACTGTATTAACAAACCAACTTGAAATATCAGCCCAGTGTTAAATTATAGTTTAATTTTTCAGTTCAAAATCACTGGTTTTGACCCACTCATCAGAACAAGCTTTTAGAGCTTATTCTAATAAAGGTTTAAAAGGTATGTTTTGAAAGAAAAATATAAATTTTTAACCCTTTACCCAACACACCTGCAATTAAATTTTTCTTATTTTCATTATTTATTCAAAATTTTCCAAACATTTTTCAACAAAAGTAAATCATGTGACCCCCTTATTGGAATGAGCTCGATGAGCTCATTCCAATAAGGGAGCCACATGATATAGTTTTGTCAAAATTTTGGGGAAAATAATTGCTCAGTTTGTAAAATTATGCAGATGTAGGGGGCTGATTTATTTGATAAAGGGTTAGTCTGTTTGCAAAATAACATTTGTACATCTTCAATGCAAGTCATTGTAGTAAAGGCTTAACCTTTACACTAAACATCTCCACCTAGAGGGATAGTAGATAAATTTCAACCCTTTACCTGATAAATAAATGAAATTTGCCCAGAGGTATATAAACAACAATAATTGGTTTTCAAGTTTTGTCAATTAATACAATGTTCCTTCTTAATAAAAACCACAACTCCATGAGCTTCTAGTGCTTCTCATATGGGGGTCACAATCAAAGGATTGGAAATAAAATATTTAAACTGTCAATGGTAACTTGTGTTTGGTAGAGGGTTAGCCGGACTTTCCTACCCAGTACAGTGATGCTCCATTTCATAGTGGAGGTGTAGTTCTGACCACTGTAAACCCTATTCACCCTGATGCCCAAATACCAAAACTTCACGTACACTACTAAATTATATTTATTTCTGTGGCAAAAGATGTCATGTCCTGTGCAGGAATATCCACCTGCAGCATGCAAGGAGTGAAGGTCACATATTTGTTCACAGTGCTCAATCCTGGGCGTGAATATAATATATCAAGTTTATGAAATACCAGTGAATGATTAATGCTTCATACAGTTAAAACTAGAAGTCCTGCCATGAAATGTGCGCTTATCTTGGCTCAATTGCACGTAGGAATTGCGCACAATTGCCACATCGAATGGCATCCAAAGCACGCCAGGTTCTCCTGGTTATTCATAGCAAATACAGGCAATGTTTCTGCCAATGGGCCTCCGGGTTACCCAGAGGTCCATTGGCTGAAACCTTGCTTGTAAAGGCCATATGCACAGAATTTGATTGCCTTACTATAGTCATAACGTGTAGATTATTGCGAAGATCGACGTGCTATTTGGGCACATTTCATGACAGGACTTTTAGTTTTAACTGTATAACGAATTGTCCACATCCGCCTATGTAACTTACAAACTGCACAGCTGAAAAAAAATTCATGTGACCCCCTCGCTGGAATGAACTTGTTGATCTCGTTCCAATGATGGATCATATAAATGGTTTTGGTAAATTTTTTTTGAAAATATGAAAACAAAAAAATAAATTTTGATATTGTGTGTATTGGGTAAAAGGTTGACTCTAAACCCGCCGAGTATTTTCAAGATATTTTTCATCAAATCTAGTCATGGCTGCTGTATAGCAGCCATGTCTAGATTTGATGAAAAATTCATCTAAATTTAACCAAAGAAATCACTGGTGAAAAAATCCATTCAATTTACTGGAGGCAATTTTGATTAACTCTTTGATACTTTTGTATGTGTTATTATTTATTTATTTATTTATTGGTGGTTAAGGTCACATATTTAAGCACAATGGCTAATCATGACCATGACAGTTTTACGGGTGGAGGAAGCCGGAGTACCCGGAGAGAACCACCGAGCAACGGTGAGCAACTGTCAGCTCCCCAACATACCAACTCCACACAAGCATGGTTAGCATTGGTTGAAGACAAGTGCACCATCAACGCCTTAGTACACAACGCCACCGTGCCCCCATGCGGGCAATGGAGATGAAGTGTCTTGCCCAAGGACACAACGTGGTTGTACATGTTATTATATACGTACGAAATCAATCAGCATGTTGATACTTTGTAGTCATTTGGTTTGTTATTATTTTTCGATTTTTTGAAATTTTAACCTCAGATTCCTATTTTCTCCTGAATAGTGCTCAGTGATTATACCATTGAGCCAAATGTTATCGCAGCTTAAAATACTAATATAATCCTGCCGTCAAGACTTCTTAATTGGTTGAGTGCTAGAAGCCTCTATCAGGGCTTTCAAAAAATGAGGATACGAGAGCAAAATCCAACTCTCTCCTTGCTTATATTTCATATTTAGTCAAACACAAATAATATTTTGTTTATATAAATTTGTTTTATTACAAATTATTGGAGAGTGCCCACAGGCACTCTCCAATAATTTGTAATAAAACAAGTTTTGAATAACAATTTCAAACCACCAAAAATAATCTAGCCCTCAAGCAGATAATCACTAACGTGAAAAATATCTTGTTACTGGTACTTTCCGACGTTTGACGTCGCATTTTGAAAACACGTTGAATAAACTGAATTCTCAATGACGTTTGAACGTCAGGATAATTAAAGTCTCAAAGGGTTAAAATTCCCCAAATTATCCTTATTTCAGTGACAAATGTAATTCTATCCTGGGCAGGGAAATCCGCCAGCAGCATGCGAAGAGTTAAACTATGGGGGGAAATGATTGATCTGGTTCAGATGTTCTATTGGTTGAATAAAAAAATACCTGTGGATTGATATAGAATTAACAACTGAGATGAATTTGGTACATTTGTTATAATTGCGTGGTGCAATCACAAATGATTGCAGGTTTCACTTAATGAAACTCTATAGATTTTCTATGGATGGAGATTTTTATGTAATCCTGAGTGGTTTATTTCAAGCAGCAAGAATATATTATATAAGATATTTTCTGTTGTTTATAAATGTACTTAATTTACTTTGGGGTCGCTAATCTTACTTCCTCTGTAATTGCACATACATGTACATACATTTACACTCGATTTTGATTTTTTTTTCTCGAAGAGCTTTAATTTATGAACACAAGCTTGGCTCATTCCAAGGAGAGGTTCTAAACTTTTTAACCCTTTACCTGTACCCACCCATGCAATTTACAAATTGACTATTTGAAATAAAGCTTTCAACAAAACCATATGACAAAATAAGGAATGGCGTTCGTAACTTTTTTACACAGGTTAAGACTAAGTAGGGCTGTCAGGATTTTTTAATTTAGGAATCAATTAATCGTCGCAAATAATCGATTATAATCGATTAAACATACATAGATGACCCTATCCCCACATTTCCTCTTTTTAAGTTGTTAAAAATGAAGTTCAAGTCAGTTGACCTTCCTCAAGTAAACAACGAAGACGGTCCTCTTTTAGGTACATTCAAAGGTTTGATGTTCTGAACTTTTGAACCGTCAGTGTAATAATCAAGACCGGTCGTCAGTTGCGAGTTCGCAACTGCCGACCGGTCTTGATTATTACACTGACGATTCAAAAGTTCAGAACATCAAAGATTTGAATGTTCCTAAAAGGCAAATGCTTCTAACGGCTTCTTGAGATTTAACGTCGACGTTCTTGACCCTTTACCTTAAGAAACAATAGTTTTTTCATTTTTTAAAAATTATTAAACATCTAAAACGGGGTAAAATTTACCGATTCTTCGACAATGAAAAATACTAATCGATTTCGGTGTGATCGATCAGCAATCGATTAATCGAATAATCGTGACAGCCCTAAGACTAAGCTGACAGTTGTAACCCATTGTAACCAATTTTCACTAACTATTGTCAAAATTGTAATTCATAATCTGACACTTTTTATGCCAATTAATGGAAAAGCTACATTGATATCCTGAATTTTTTAATTTGAACAGAACATTGCATCCTGTTGAGTGTGCATTCATTAAAAAATAATAATATTGGATGATGTCCTATCAATATCTTAGTTCAGCGATCTGAATATAGTAGCTACCTACCCTCCCACTACAGTGGGCAGGAAGGTAGCCACTACGTTCAGATTGCTGAAGTAAATCAATATCTGTGTTTCCATCCAATGAATTGTGGATCACAAGATCAACCATCAGCAACATAGGTTGGCCACTTTTCGATTCAGCTGATGGTAAAATGATATCATGAACAGTGTTCAGGTTATATGCATTTTGAAATCGCTGTAACCTCCCCATCACCTGAATGACCAATCGCAACTTATTTCCATGTCTGAGTATGCAGGAGGGTTAAAATATGAATAACGATTTTATATCGATTGACAAATCACATTTGGTAGGTAAAGGGTTACCACTAGCACATTTATAATGTTTTATATTCCAAGTGCAGAATAAGTTTGTTGTAGCAAAATACAGATCAGGTCTTTTCTAACAAGGCATCAACTTGACTGTCTACAACTGACAGAGAAATTCCAAATTGGGCCGCATAATATGTTAGCATGATAATTTGATGAGAGAATGGAATAGGTGTCACAAACTTATCAATTGCAATTGTAAGATCTGACAAAATGAACAAAATTGAGCCAGCGCAACCGCAAAGCTTTGTCCAGGTCCAAAGATCATCGAAGAACTGTACTCTTGCCACTGCTCTCCATCCCATCGTTGCAATCAATGTCAGGTAACCTGCAACTAGATACAATAGTATGCCATCTAAAGCTGAATGCAGGTATGAGTACACAATAGATCCTATGATAGTAAATACAGTTGCTGCATACGGATTAAATGGTTTCCAACCGAATGCCCTTGAATATGATATCTGTGCCACTGCAAACATCGCTATGCCAATCTCAAAATAGTTGCCTTGGTGTTTCCAGACCAGACATATATCCCCTAAGCAAGAGAATATTAGTCCAATCAAAATGCGTCTTGAATATCTAAAGTACTCTTTGAGATTCATGCCATTGAGTATTACAAAAAGCATCAGTGATACAATAGGAAGACATTTTATTATACAGTAAAATGCTGGATAGTTCGTCTTGTCACTTTCACCATAAAGTACAAAATAAACTGCTACTGTCTTCAGAAAGGGTACCATTTTTGGTCCCACACTTTTCAGCTGAAAATAAAAAGAAACACTGGGGTGAATAAATTTGTATACAGTAGAGCCCACTTAATTGGATATCTCTTAATTGTATATCCCTGTTAGTTGAATATAATTTTTAAACACAAAACCATTGACCATACCTTCAGTACAAATTTGATCTGTTAATTGCATATGGGTTGTAGAGTAAACTCCTGTTAATCTTATATAAATTTTTGTAATATGTCGAAAAAACTACTGTGACACGCACCAAAATTCCCCTTATTTATCAACCTTTTTGGCCTCACTACATCCAATACAGGCATTTATTCTATGAGCTCTGTCAAACAAGATATAATAGAATAAATGCTCAGTTTACCTCCAGAACACAGGAAACTGGCCAGATCCCTGTTAATTGTATACTCCTGTTAATTGAATAATTTTCACTGGCAAAATGGATATTCAATTAAGAGGATTCTACTGTATTACATATCTTGTCAGGCCTCAATTTGTTTTCCGAAAATTGATTAGCAACTTTTTTGTAGCCCAGGTTGAGGGCACAGGTACTCGGCACAAGCTGTGAAATCGAAATAAAAATGATATTTGATAGCATTTTGAATTGACGCTGACATGCCCCCATAATGAAAATATCAACGTTAATATTTTTTACCATTGTGGAGGCACATCAGCATCAATTCAAAAATTCTATGAAATATCATTTTCTTTCGATTTCACAGCTTGTGCCGAGTACCTGTGGTTGAGGGTCCAACTGTGGTTCGATCTGGAGTTTGAAACTTTAAAAAAAAACTTGACTTGAAAGACATAATTTCCCAGCATCTGGGATTGTACTCCAAACTTGGTCTTGAAGGTTGTAATTTATTTCTTTACATTGGTACGTCCTTCAAGGACGTGCCAAAGTACAAAATTAAATTATGGCCTTCAAGTCCAAGTTTGGACTACTGGGATTGTAACTTAGTCTTACATTGAAACTCAATTTTCCAAGTGAATGAAGAGAAATTATTTTATTCTGTTACTGGTATTCAAGGGCTTGAGGAGACCAGGTAAAAAATCTGTTGCTATGATGTAGGTTAATCCCATCTTTAATATATCTACAGATTCATCTAATTATATCCTATATTATCATTGTGTGTGTCCTCTAGAACACATGAAAAGTGACATATTGTACTTTCAGTTTCATGAGACACGAGTTTACAGTTAAAACTAGAAGTCCTGTCACGAACTGTGCGCTTATCTAGGCTTAATTGCACGTAGGAATTGCGTGCAATTGCCATATCGAATGGCACCCGAAGCACGGCAGGTTCTCCTGGTTACTCATAGCAAAACATAGGCTATGTTTCTGTCAATGGACCTCCGGGTTACCCGGAGGTCCATTGGCTGAAACATTGCTTGTGCACAGGTCATATGTACAGAATTTGATAGCCTTACTATGGCCATAACGCGTAGATTAACGCGCTGATCGATGTGCTATTTGTGCGCATTTCATGACAGGACTTCTAGTTTTAACTGTATATGTCACAGAATTATGTAAATTTGTGTCCAAGACATTCTGGTTCTACACAATTGGGATTCCCCCAGCTACCATTCAGAAGCCATATGTGCTCTACAAGCTATATACGGTAGTTGATAAAAAAAAATATTACACACTTTGCACCTTATACATCATACCATACAATTCATCGTGTGTGAAAATACTTTGTGTTTTAACATTTTGTCCTGAAGTGAAAAAAAACAAACTGCTAACCAATTCTAGTTATTGCATCGCAGCTCACAATTTTTGCATTCATATTTTGTGATGCGAAAACCGAACAAATCGAGGTCTGGTTACAGGTTATGTACTTGTTCGTCTAAATTAAGCACAAACAGAACAGGAAAAAAACCAACACAATTTTAACCAAGCTTTCAGTTTACCGAAGACTTTCTTTGGGCTACAGACACAACAAGAAGAAAATATACATACATCTACAAACAATAAAAGAAAACGTAATGTGGAGGTTCTGACTTAACCCTTTACCCAACGAATCAGCCGCATCCGCCCGCGTAATATGCTTATTCAGCAGTTGAAAAAATATTATTTTTTCAAAATATTTCAACAAAACCATATCATGTGACCCCTCGGTGGAACGAGCTCGTCGAGCTCGTTCCAACGGGGGGTCACATGATATGGTTTTGTTGCAATTTTTTGAAAATTTAAAAAAAATGATATTTAAAATAATAAATTTTGATATCGTCTGCGTTGGGTAAAGGGATAAGAGATGTGGTACAGAAGTCAAAAAAAAAAAAAAAAAAAAGAACATTGCAAAAATTTAAAGCAATATGTGAAAAATGCTTCCGGACAAAACATGAAGAGATTCTTATATACTCTGAGTCCGAGTTTTATGTTGCCCAATGGCAATATACCCTTAACCCTTTACCCAAAGCAAACGATATCAAAATTTATTATTTTAAATATCATCTCTTAAATTTTTCAAAAAATTTCAACAAAACTATATCATGTGACCCCTCATTGGAACGAGCTCGTTCCAATGAGGGGGTCACCTGATATGGTTTTGTTGAAATATTTTGAAAAATTTAATTTTTTCAACTGCTCAGTTTGCATATTACTCGGGCGGGTGCGGGCGATTCGTTAGGTAAAGGGTTAAATACACTCAAGATTTACTTCTGTTCTCTTAACCCTTTATCTAATCAGTAATGAATCGCCACAGCTACCTTTATAATTTAAAAAATTAAACAGTCGCAAAAAATAATTATATATATTTTTGCGGAAAATTTCAACAAAACCATATTGTATGCCCCCCCCCCCCCCCCTAATAATATACTATGCATTAAGTAAAGGATTATGGTCTAGGGGTCTATAAGTACAGTCTGTAAGTACATAGCTGTTTGATACATAATATTTCTGGATATGTTATGCATATACACATGATATGTTATGTATAGACATATACATTGGCCAGAGGAGCCAGTTTAACACAGAAATCTCAACTAATTCTTTACCCAATGTACATGTAATGGTCAAAACCGGCTTGCTCTATTCACAATAAAAGTGTTAATGACACTACAGCTCTACTTGTCCAAGAAGTGACTGAACTAAACAGAACGCTCCAGTTATGATAAGTCACTCAATCAAGTTTCTACAATGAAAGTGTTAATGACATTATAGCTTAATTTGACTGTGTTGTGGTTGATGAAAAGGATAATGTTCAACGTTTATGAAAGGATTATGAAATACGACAAGAATTGTGAAATTATTCCAAAACGAATCATCTTATCAAGTTGCAATGAAATCCCTTCATAAATATAATTCGGAGACTTTGCTAAAGGAATCTAGGTCACATGACGACTTGGCAGTCACAGCTGACCGATCATGTCCAAAATATGAAAGTCTCATCTACACATCATTCTAAGTTATCCTACCAAGTTACAATTAACCCTTTACCCAATGCAGACGGTATCAAAATTTATTATTTTAAATATAATTTTTTCAAAAAATTTCAACACAACCATATCATATGACCCTCATTGGAATGAGCTCAATAAGCTCGTTCCAATGAGGGGTCACATGATATGGTTTTGTTGAAATCTTTTGAAAAATTAATTTTTTTCAACTGCTCAATTTCCGTATTACGCGGGCGGGCGATTTGTCAGGTAAAGGGTTAAATCCATTTATAAAAAGAACCTGGAGACAGTACTAAATGAATCCAGTTCGCATGACCAGGTGGCGGTAACGTCTGATTGCTCATGGCCAAAATAGGAAAGTCTCATCTAGATATCATATCGAGTTGTCCTTGGGCAAGACACTTCACCCCCATTGCCCACGTGGGGGCACGGTGACGTTGTGTACTAACGCGTACTGCACGTCGATGGTGCACTGTCTTCAACCAATGCTGACCCTGCTTGTGTGGAGTTGGTATGTTGGTGAGCTGACTAGTACTCAAACGATTAGTCGACTAGTCGATGTCGACTCTGGGCAAACCAGTAGTCGACTCTCAATTGTGCAGTCGACTAGTCGGAGGAGTTCAAGCTTTTAGGTAAATAGTATCCCTTCTGTGCCACTGTCAGACAGTTTGAACAGCAATATTGGGCAATCAATGTATACATCTATTGCCATCTAATAGTAGTGACAGTAGTTTGTTTTAACTGGTACTAGTAGAGTGCTGAATTATTTTGGGCTATCAGGATATGTTATTAATTTGCCTTGTTGCAATTTATGGGAGAGTGCCTATAGGCACTCTCCCATAAATTGCAACAAGAAAAATGAAATAAGACTACAGTTAAAACTAGAAGTCCTGTCATGAAATGCGCACAAATAGCACGTCAATTTGCGTGTTAATCTATGCGTTATGACCATAGTAAGGCTATCAAATTCTGTACATAAGGCCCGTGCACAAGCTATGTTTCAGCCAATGGACCTCCAGGTAACCCAGAGGTCCATAGGCAGAAACATTGCCTGTGTTTGCTATGAGTAACCAGGAGAACCTGACATGCCTTGGGTGTAATTCATTAGCCCAGATAAGCATACTGCTCGTGACAGGACTAGATTTAACTGTATATAATTTCACTCTTAGCATAATTAGAAGCACATTAACAGAATAATGTTCCAGTAAGTTGCTGTATATGAATGCCCAAGCTAAGCCAAATTTGGACCTTCAGCACTCTACCAGAACACCAACACTGTTATAAGGAGACAAGTTATCACCAATGACTAGTCGAAGTCGACTTGACTTTTGGGTATTGACTAGTCGACTTTGGAATTCACTAGTTGTTTGAGCACTAAAGTTGACAGTTGCTTGCCATTGCTCAGTGGTTCTCTCTGGGTACTCCGGCTTCCTCCACCCGTAAAACTGTCGAGGTCATGATTATCCATTGTGCAGAAATATGTGACCTTAAACACCAATAAATAAATAAATAATCATATCAAGTTATCCTTCCAAGTTACAATGTTACCACTTCATAAATATAAACTGTAGACAGTGCTAAACAAATCTAGGTCACAGGCCTGTGCGGCCACCACGGTTGACCGATCACGGCCAAAATAGGGCAGCCATCTAGACATCATACTGAGTCATCCTTTCCAAGTTACAATGAAATCCCTTCATAAATACGACCTGGAGACTGTGCTTAAGGTTTTTAGGCTTTAGGCCCCTGTTGCCATCATGGCTGACTGATTGCAACTGAAAATATACCGAGGCATCGTACCAAGTTACCATGAAATCCCTTCATAAATATGGCCTGTTGACTGTGCTAAACTTTTTCGGGTATCGGGCCTGTGTAGCCATCACGGTTGACCGAGTGCAACCCAAATGGGGCGTCCTCATCTAAACATTATACTGAGTCATCCTACCTAGTTACAATGAAACCCCTTCATAAATAATACCTGTAGTCTGTGCTACAGGTTTCAGGCTCAGACAGCCCTCACGGTTGAATGATCACAACCAAAAGGGGACGTTCTCATCTAGACATTGTCTGGAATCATCCTCCCAAGTTATGATGAAATCCCTTCATAAATATGACCTGTAGACTGTGCTAAAGGTTTTCGGGCTTTGGGCCCCTGTAGCCACCACAGTTGACCGATTATGACAAAAGGGGACATTCTCATCTAGACTTTTCTCATCTAGACATTATCTTGAGTCATCCTACTAAGTTACAATGAAATCCCTTCATAAATACGACCCGTAGACTGTGCTAAAGGTTTTCGGGCTTTCGGACCCTGTAGCCATCACAGTTGACCGATCATGATCAAAAGACATTCTCATCTAGACATTATACAGAGTCATCCTACCAGGTTACAATGAAATCCCTCCATATTAAATACAACCTGTAGAGTCAACTGTGCTAAAAGTTTTTGACGTTCTCATCTAGACATGATCTCAAACCTGCATATGAAATTTTGTGATGATCGGATAAGAACTAAGGGGTGTAGCCTGTGCTAAAGGAAAACGTGAACAGACTCACAGACTTCCGTACGCGTGATGGCAATAGCTTATCTTGACTTAGTCAAGTTAAGCTAAAAAGAGAGCAAATAAAATTCACACATTTCTTTTCGACAGGTGAAATTGTACAATGTACAGGGTATTGTGTGAAGTAAAGTGTACTGAGAATTTCAGTCAGATCAAAAGTACCGTTTTTATAAAAGTGAGTGTAAAATACAGTTAATCGGGTTGCAACACAGACACTTGACACAAGCTGAGCAATCAAAAAAAAATGATATCCGATAACCTTGCATTCTTGGATCGACTGATGCTGTCGTGCCCCACAATAGAATATAAATGTTAACGTTAATACTTGTACAGTAGAATCCTCTTAATTGAATAGCCATTTTGCCAGTGAAAATTATTCAATTAACAGGAGTATACAATTAACCCTTTACCTAACGAATCGGCCGCATCCGCCCGCGTAATTTACAAATTGAGTAGTTAAAAAAAAAATTATATTTCAAAAAATTTCAACAAAACCATATCATGTGGCCTTTCATTGGAACGAGCTTGACGAGCTCGTTCCAATGAGGGGTCACATGATATGGTTTCGTTGAATTGTTTTTAAAAATGTGAAAAAAACAAATATTAAAATAATAAATTTTGATATCGTCTGCGTTGGGTAAAGGGTTAACAGGGACCTGGTCAGTTTCCTGTGTTCTGGAGGTAAAATGAGCATTTATTCTTTTAAATCTTGTTTAGCCTGTGCTAAAGGAAAATGTGAACAGACTCACAAGATATAATAGAATAAATGACTTATTGGATTTAGTGAGGCCAAAAAGTTGATATAAGGGGATTTGGTGTGTGTCACAGTAATTTTTTTGACATATTACAAAAATTTATATCCAATTAATAGGAGTTTACTCTACAACCCATATGCAATTAACAGATGAAGTTTGTACTGAAGGTATGGTAAATGATTTTGTGTTTGAAAATTATATTCAATTAACAGGGATATACAATTAAGAGATATGCAATTAAGTGGGCTCTACTGTATTCCAATTTTATAGATCCAAAAATGCTATATAAGATATAATTTTATTTCGATTTCGCAGCTTGTGTGGACTTCCTGAGAGTGGCAAGGAAAACACTATATCGTCCCTGTGCGCCTTCGGCATGCTGAAACGTTTCATTCAAATGAAAGTGTCAATGACACTGTAGCTCAACTTGACAAACTTGAAATGGTAAATTTGAAGATCATTGGTTCCAATGTTATTTGCTGCAACTTCAACATAACTGCACTGTGTGTGCCAATGTTAGAGCAACCCATGCGTTTTAAATGTAAACTGTAAGGCTGGCTAAAGGAAGAATGTTGATACACAAAATGACAAATGCAGTAAGTCAAAAAAGAATGTAAATGCAATAGATTAAAAGATTGTTGCTGACAGCCACAGTTTTTGACAGAAATGAAAAGAAAATCGATAGCTCCTATCTCCAGATCTGTCACCCTGAATAAGCATATGAAGTTTCAAAACAACCTGATAAAGAATACGCCCTCCTCTGAGGCATACCAAAGGAAGATGTGTTAAACCTTTACCAAACGTAACGGCCAAAACCGGCCAGTGCTATTCTAAAAAATAGCCAATTAATTTTCATTATTTTTTAATTTTTTGTCTCAAAAACATAAGTTATGACCCCTCGTTGGAACGAGCTCGTTCCAACGAGGGGTCATAACCTATGTTTTTGAGACAAAAAGTGAAAAAAATAAGCTATTCACGAATTTCTTTTGCAAGTGTCGTCTGCTTTTCATGTTAGGTAAAGGGTTAATGCACATTGCACAAATGCACTAAGTTTGATGGTCCTGGCTGGTGGCAATGGTCTTTTTAGCTATTTTTATGGAAATTCATAATATACTCTGTAGAGAGTGCAAACGGGATAAGTTGCTACAAAAATGCACTAAGTCCAAAAGTTGGTGCTAACAATAATTTTTTTATGGAAATGAAAAGAAATCAACAGCTAACATCCATAAGCCACCCAGGACATACATACCAAGTTTCAAGCGATCCTATCATAAATGTGCTCTGTAGGGAATGCCAGAGGAATATACTAAGTTCAACGGTTGTTGCCAATGGCAACTATTTTGGACGGAAATGGAAGACGATTGACAGTTCCCATCTAGAAGTCACCCTGAACATGTATTCTAAGCTTCAAAGAAATCCGAACATAAATGTGCCCTGCAGGGTGTGTCAAAGGGAAATATTGATGCATAACTGCACAAAGTTCACTGAAGGTCATTGCCAGCGGCAACATTTTTTGATGGAAATGGAAGAAAATTGATAGCTCCCATCTAGAGGTCACCCCAAACAAGCATACCAGGTTTCAAACTGATCCGATTATAAATGTGCCCTGCAGGGTGTGCCAAAGGGAAATATTGATGCCTAAGCGCACTAAGTTTATCAAAGGTCGTTGCCAGTGGCAACATTTTTTGATGGAAATGGAAGATAATCGATAGCGCCCATCCAGAGGTAACCCCAAAAAAGCATACCAAATTTCAAACTGATCTGATCATAAATGCATCTTGTTGGGTGTGCATGGAAGATATTGATGCCGACTAAATTAAGTTCAAAGGTCATTGCCAGTGGCAAGATTTTTTCCAGAAATGGAAGAAAATCACTAGCTCCCTTCAAGAGGTCACCCCAAATAGGCATACCTGGTACCAGGTTTCAAAGAAATCCGATTATAAATGTGCCCTATAGGGTGTGCCAAAGTGAAACATTGAGGTCTGACTAAACTAAGTTCAAACGCCGTTGCCAGTGGCAACATTTTTTAACAGAAATGGAAGAAAATCGATAGCTCCTATCTAGAGGTCACCCCAAACAAGCATACAAGCGATCTGATCATAAATGTGACCTGTGCAGTGTGCCAAAGGAAATTGTGGATGTATGTACTTACATACACCTGGACATACGTACGTACACCAACAGACGAGATGTGATGGCAATAGCTCAGCTTGACTTTGTCAAGTTGAGCTAAAAAATAATGGATACAATCAATAATAAAAGGCCACTCGGCCACATGTCCCACGAAAAAACAAGTTGAAAAGGGGCATAACTCTAGTAAAAATGATCGACCTGAACCCATATTTGAACTTGACCTGTATTATTACCCCCAGAAAGTCACATACCAAAATTCTTTCCGATCAAATAATCCTAACTGGAGTTATCATCCGGCCACCACAAATCTTGAAATTTCTAAGTCGAAAATGGGGTATAACTCTAATAAAAATAATCTGGCCGAACCCATATTCAAACCTGACCTGTGGTTTGGGCTGAGAAGGTAACATACCAAAATTGGTTCCAATCAAACGATCAAGACTGGAGTTATCATGGGGACACCAAGTGGGACGGATGCACAGACGGACGGATGCATGAACGGACGGATGGACACCGCTGATTTCTATAGTCCCCCGAAAAATTCCAAAATCAATTATTAACAACAGACTTATGTAGGTGACAACACTGTAATCCAATTAAGTAGCAACAAGACAAAGGATTAACTGGTAGAGTGCTAGAAGCCACTATCAGGGTTTTGATATGAAGAGCAGGTACCCCAGCCTAAAGATGTCATATTCTATGGATGTGCTTCTTTTCATTTTAGAAGTGAAATTCCTTAGTCTATATTGGTTTACATTGTTACATTTTCTGGGAGAGTGCCTCTTAGCACTCTCCCATAAATTGTAACAAGGCAAAGACATGTGAACAAATTTTAATGACCAGAAATAACTTAGCACTCTACCAGTTAATAACACATTCGCAGACACCGAGGAACTTCCGCAAAGTTACTTATTATGCAGTTCAGGAACTTACTGCAAATAGACCGACCCAGTTAGGCTCCTGCATTGGAAAATATACAGTTACAGATACCGAAATGTTTTACATGGTATCTATGTGGTACACACAATGTTATACAGGATTTATGGGGTGTCTTATTATGCCTACATGTATGGGCTAAATAAATCGCTATATTCAGTCAACAAGGCCACTGTGAGTGTCAGTCTGTTTTGCCCTGTACCATTTATTTTGACAGTTACAGTTAAAACTAGAAGTCCTGTCATGAAATGCGCACAAATAGCACGTCGATCTGCGCATTAATCTACGCGTTATGACCACAGTAAGACTATCAAATTCTTTACATATGGCATGTGCACAAGCAATGTTTCAGCCAATGGACCTCCGGGTAACCCGGAGGTCCATTGGCAGAAACATAGCCTGTGTTTTCTATGAGTAATCAGGAGAACCTGCCGTGCTTTGGATGCCATTCGATATGGCAATTGCGCGCAATTCCTACGTGCAATTAAGCCTAGATAAGCGCACAATTCGGGACAGGACTTCTAGTTTTAACTGTACAGTATTCTTGTTGCAATGTTAGTGTATTCATTCATCAATATGACCACAGGCTATTTATAAATGTACTGGTACAGGTGATGAACTCTGTATAACAGATTGTATAAATCATTACTGACAATTTGATACAGAGATATAATTGACCTGATGGATCCACATTAACCCTTTAACTGAACAAGTGCTAGATTTATTTATTTATTGATGTTTTAAGGTCACATACTTATGCACAATGGCTAATCGTGACCGTGACAGTTTTACGGGTGGAGGAAGCCGGAGTACCCGGAGAGAACCACCGAGCAACGACGAGCAGCTGTCAGCTCTCCAACATCGTAACTCTGAACCGCAACACAGGCAGGGCTAGATTAGTTGAAGACATGCGCACCATCGACGTGCAGTACGCCTCAGTACACAGCGTCATTGTGCCCCCATGTAGGCAATTGGGGTGAAGTAACTTGCCCAAGGACACAACGCGGTTGGCGCAGGTGGGATTCGAACCGAGGACCGAACAAGTGCTAGAAGCCACTATCAAGGATATAGAGTTTTTAAACTGAAAAGTAGTGAAAGTCCTCCAAATATTGATTGAAAAGTAGTGAAAATGACCCCAAAAATTGAGCTGTAGTTGGAATTTGTGACTACCGGGAGCCCCAGTCAGATAATTTACAGCCAATTTATTTATTTATTGAGATTTAATGACACTTTGAACAGCCAGAGTCACCTCGTGTGAGACAATTTTATGGGTGGAGGAAGCCGGAATATCTTGCGAGAACCACAAGCAATGGCGGGCAACTACAAGACTCTCCAACGTACCAACTCCACTCAAGCAGGGTTAGCACTGGTTGAAGACAAGTGCACCATCGGCATGCTGTAAGGCATAAGCCTTAGAACAGAGTGCCACTGTGCCCCCTTGTGGGCAATCAGGATTAAGTGACTCATCTTAGGACACAATGCAGTTAGTTTAACTGGTAGAGTGCTGGAAGCCCATATTTGGGCTTTACTCTGATGTGCAGGGACTGTAATATAAGGGCCTCATACTCAGTGGATATGCTTCATATTATCTTCGAAGTGAAATTATTTAGTCTGTGTAGATTTGCCTTGTTACAATTTATGGGGGAGTGCCTATAGGCACTCTCCCATAAATTGTAACAAGGCAAAGACATGTGAACAAATTTTGATGGTCAAAAATAATTTAGCACTCTGCAGTTAACTGAACAAGTGCTAGAAGCCACTATCAAGGATATCTTGAAAAGTGCTGAAAGCCACTATAGTGGCTTCACACTGTATAAAGTAGCTTTTTGTTTGTTGGGATGTAGCAAAAAAAATATTTAAATAAAACTGTTTTGTTACAGTTTACTGGAGAGTGGAAACTACCCCCTCCCCACCCACCCCCCCCCCCCCCCCCCCCCACTCCAGTCTAGATTGTAGTTAATTGGAAAATACTTCGGATTTTGTAAATCCTAATTCTTGATTAGACTCCAAATTTCCCATGCAAGGATTCTTTCAATGAAGGTTTTGCCCCCATAATCACCTTTCAAGAATAATTCCCTAAAATTAAAAAGAATTAACTCCTCAACCCCAACACTTCACAACCTTGATTATAATAGATAACAACCAGAAAACACTCGCAACATACATGGACATTTATGCCTTTGCCAGCCATTCTGTCGCAATGTGCAGTTTAAGTCACACTTTTCAATGTGAATCTTTTTCAATGTGGACCTCAACTGAAAACCTGAGGCTCAAGTGAGCCTAAACCGCTCACCTGGCTCAAGTTGTCAAAAGAGAGAGGAGTGTATCAGTAAGTGTTCAGCAGCAAGAGCAATTTTTTTGTTTGCTATGACACAACCAAAAGACAACTTTTTTGGCCATTCATTTCTGCTGGTCGAAGGAAAGCTTTCTAGCAAGCTCTATTCTGTGCATTTTTGTTTTGAACTACTATGGTTCTCTACCCCCACTCCCCCAAAAAAGAAAAAAACATAAATGAAATACTTATGACCCAGTTATATACTATATGGTTCACATCTGCCCATTGAATCTGAAAATGGAAATATTGAGTGTAGCCCAAAATTTGGGAGCCCATATTTTGACTTACCGAGTTTCTTTGAAAAAAAGTGAATCTGCATCACTAAAGTAAGTTCCAAACAAGAAATCTAAGCATTATTGCAAGTGGCTTATAAAAAGAGGATTTTAAAACATATTAGGCTTATGGAGCATTAACCCGATACAGTAATTTGAAGGGAAAAATCAGAAGAGTAAATTCCACCAGTCTGAAGATGGCAGCAGCTTCATTTGAACAAAGGAGAAAAAAGGTTTACTCCAAAGGTTTGTGCCATAAATGAATGAATTTGGCCCAGTGGTTTTAAAGAATAGAAAGATTTCAAACTGGAGAAACAGAATTTTACTGCCACCAGTAAAATCAAGCCTGTGTGAAAATGATTAAAGCGCCAAAAATAAACAAAACAGAAAAAGAATTTATGGAGGCTTATTTTGGGGGGTAAAATATTTTTAAAGAAATCAGAAATAGGTTTTCATTAATAGTATGACATAAAATAAAATCTTTGGAACCCACATTGAAGCCTTGAGAGGGTTAAATTAAGGACGTTCATACAGGAATTAGAGAAACTTTTCCTAAGGAACCAGAAAAAAACATATGTGCACAGCATTGAAAAAGTTTGATCAAGGCATCAATAAAATCATTGAAAGCCATACTGAAGTCTTCAGATGGTTAAATTAAAGACATCCATACAGGAATCAGATAAATGTCTCCAAGAAACCAGAAAAAACATATATGTGCACAGGATTAAAAGGGTTCAACATAAAATACAATCTTTGGAAAACACACTCAAGTCATGAGAGGATTAAAGATATTCATACAGGAATCGGATCAATTTTTTTCCAAGGAACTTTTTGAACTCACATTGCAGTCTTGAGAGGATTAAATTAAAGATATGCATACAGGAATCAGATGTTTCCAAGAAACCAGAAAAACCATATATGTGCACAGCAATGAAAGAGTTCATCATGAAACAAAATCTTTGGAAAAACAAACTGAAGCCATGAGAGGGTTAAATTAAAGGTATTCATTGAAAGGGTTCATATGAAATAAAATCTTTGGAAAACACACTGAAGTCAGAACTTTTCTGAACAATTTTCTGATGACAAGAACAAGATTAGCATGTGTCTGGAGCAATTTGTTATTTTAAGAACAATATGTTATTCATTATTCTAGATGTCAATCAAGGTTCTCAGTGAATGAAAATTTTTGTCCAAGATAAACTACTGCAATGAAAGTATCAATGACACTGTAGCTTAAAAAGGATAAAATGTACAATGTTTATGAAAGGATTATGAAATAAGACAAGAATTGTGATAATTGGGAATATGTTAATTTCTGTTCCCTGTATGCTATGTTTTTAATAAAAAATAATATGAGGTGTACACTGTACTAAACAGCTGAGGGGTGGGTTAATGTGAACCTCACAGGTAATGTATGTGACCCTCGCAGTTAACAAATGTCAATGAAAGTTACCATGGTACAGTGAAATTATTCCAAAATGAGTCATCCTATCAAATTACACTGAAATGAGGTGTAGACTGTAATAAAGAACGGAGGGGTGGGTTAATGTGGCCCTCACAGTTAATGTATGTGGCCCTCACAGTTAACGTATGTCAACGAAAGTTACCACGTAACAGTGAAATTATTCCAAAATGAGTCATCCTATCAAGTTACAATGGAATCCCTTCATAAATATGGCCTGCGGACTGTGCTAAAGGTTTTCAGGCTTCAGACCTGTGAAGCCATTTTGGTTGACTGATTGAACTAGAAGGGGACGTCCTCATCTTGACATTATACTGAGTCATTCTACTATTACTAAGTTACAATGAAATCCCTTCACAAATACAACCTGTAGACTGTATTAAAGTTGTTCGGGTTTT
Source organism: Pictodentalium vernedei (assembly GCA_031216915.1). Classification (NCBI taxonomy): domain Eukaryota; kingdom Metazoa; phylum Mollusca; class Scaphopoda; order Dentaliida; family Dentaliidae; genus Pictodentalium; species Pictodentalium vernedei. The sequence goes on along the minus strand of CM062289.1, from coordinate 43,585,371 downwards.
GGGCTCGGGAAGCCATCATGGTTGAATGATCGCGACCAAAAGGGGACGTTGTCATCTGGAGTGATATTACGAAGTTACAATGAAATCCCTTCATAAATATGACCTGTAGACTGTGCTGAAGGTTTTCGGGCTTCGGGCCCCTGAAGCTGTCACAGTTGACCAATCATGACCAAAAGGGGATGTTATCATCTAGGCATTATATGGAGTCAATCCTAACAAGTTACAATGAAATCCTTCCATAAATACAACCTATAGACTATGCTAAAGGTTTTTAGGTTTTGGACTCGGGCAGCCGTGAAGGCTGAATGATCATGACCAAAAGGGGAAGTTCTCATCTAGACATTATTTGGAGCCATCTTAACAGGTTACATAGAAATCCCTTCATAAATATGACCTGTAGGCTATGCTAAAGATTTTTGGACTTCGGGCCCCTGTAGTCATCACAGTTGCCCAATCGCATCCAAAAGGGGATGTTCTCATCTAGACATTATATGAAGTCAACCTATCATGTTACAATGAAATCCTTTCATACATATGACCTGTAGACTGTGCTAAAGGTTTTTGGGCTTCGTGCAGCCATCATGGTTGAATGATCGCAACCAAAAGGGGACATTCTCATCTGGAGTGATCCTACGAAGTTACAATAAAATCCCTTCATAAATATGACCTGTAGACTGTGCTCAAGGTTTTTAGGCTTCGGGCCCCTGCAGCTGTCACAGTTGACCAATCATGACCAAAAGAAGATGTCATCATCTGGGCATCATATGGAGTCAACCTAACAAGTTACAATGAAATCCTTCCATAAATACAACCTATAGACTATGCTAAAGGTTTTTGGGCTCGGGAAGCCATCAAGGTTGAATGATCGCGACCAAAAGGGGACATTCTTATCTAGACATTATTTGGAGTCATCCTACCAACATACAATGAAATCCCTTCATAAATATGACCTGTAGACTGCGCTAAAGGTTTTCGGGCTCCTGTAGCCATCACAGTTGCCCAATCACGTCCAAAAGGGAATGTTCTCATCTAGACATTATGTGAAGTCAACCTACCAAGTTACAATGAAATCCCTCCATAAATATGACCTGTAGACTGTGCTAAAGGTTTTCGGGTTTGGGGCTCGGGTAGTCGTCACGATTGGCAGATCATGACCAAATGGGCAAGTTCTCATCTAGACATCATGCGGAGTCATCCTACCAAGTTACAATGAAATCCCTCTATATTAAATATGACCTGCAGACTGTGCTACAAGTTTTTGGGTTTCAGCTTGGGCAGCCATCACGGTTGACAGATCATGACCAAAAGGGGGCGTTCTCATCTAGGCATTTTATAGAGGCATCCTACCAAGTTACAATGAAATCCCTTCGTAAATACAACCTGTAGACTGTGCTAATGGTTTTTGGGCTTCGGGCCCCTATAGCCGTCACAGTTACCCAATTGTGTCCAAAAGGGGATGTCCTCATCTAGACATTATATGAAGTCAACCTACCCAGTTACAATGAAATCCCTTCATAAATATGACCTGTAGACTATTCTAAAGGTTTTCGCGCTTCGTCAGCCATCATGGTCAAATGATCGCAACCAAAAGGGAACATTATCATCTAGACATTTTATTTGGAGTCCACCTGTAGACTGTGCTATAGTTTTCGTTTTTTAGGCTCAGGCAGCCATACTGGTTGACTGATCACGACCAAAGGGGCCGTTCTCATCCAGACATGAATACCTGCATATGAAATTTCGTGAGGATCAGACAAGAACTCCGGGGTGTAGCCTGTGCTAATGGAAAACATACTCACCAATAAATAAATAAATATAATAACTTATCTTGCATTTGTCAAGTTAAGCTAAAAATGCTGACTCATCATTTTTCAATACCCTCTACCGGGCACCCTGTTGAACCAGTGGCATTTTTTTTTAACCAATCCCTTCTACCGGTCCTAAGGATGCTTCAGACCAAATACCAGTTCTCTGTTCCTTGTGGCTTGGGATATATGGGCTTTTCAATTTTTTTCAGTGTTTAGCCCCTGGGGTTGCTACAGGGCTGTAAATTTTTTTTTTTTTTTTTGGGGGGGGGGGGGGGGGGGGGGAGGGCATCAATCAATTACTTAGGATCCACTTATACAACATGCCAGATTTATTTCAAATTGGCCCACGGGTTCTTGAAATGGAAATTTGGGGCAGAGCCCAAAATGGATATGCCCCCACAGAGAGCCCAGATAGTATTGACCTATCAACTTCCGTGGAACAACTTTAATCTTCTACACCAAAGGATGTTCCATACCAAATATCAAGGCATTCCTTCTGGTGGTTCATGAGAAGATTTTTATTAAAGGTTTTTAAGCTTTCAGGGCATAAACCAGGGCCTGAATATGGCAGATGCTTCATTTAAACCAATCAGAAAGGGCATACACCAAAGATGGTCTGTGCAATATATGTTTGAATCTGGCCTAGTGGATCTGAAGATGCCCAAATTAGATGACTTTGATTGGATCACATTCACAATAAATTCAGTAATATCTTTTTGCTAATAAAGTTGGGTTAAACTTAAATTCTGCACATTGCCACTTTACTGAGAATTCCCACCATCTATTACAATGCCAACTCAGTGTCTTATTTCTTCTAATTTAATCTGAAGTAAAGACTAAATGGCTGCTATTCAGTGAAAAACAATTCTAAGTGAAGATTTATTTAAAGTCTGTTGACGTGTTGTTATTGGTATTATTAATACACGTACATTACAATTTACATTACAATACAGTCTTTAATAAACAATAACATTGAGCCTTAAGGGCTATTTAATTTATGTGTGTAAAAAATTTTAACACCTACGTGTAATTTCGTAAGTACATAATAAAGATTTATTCTCATTTGATTCAGCAGATGATGGGTTAAATGATAATGTGGAATTCTTGGGGACTCTGTCTTGCGGAGATATTTTCCCACACAATGACGTCACACATTTTAACACGTATTAAATTCGGTCAGCTGACTGTTGGAACATTGCCCAAGACGATTCTGTGGATATGAAAACAAATCGATAGAAAAGGCGCATCTATCCAGTTTTGTAATAAAGCTTTTTTTTCGCTATAAACCAGTCTATGTTTTTATAAAAGTACTAAATGCATTGCTCTTTTGGGATTTACCATTTTTTGACGCGAACAAAGGGCCCTTTTCGCGTTTTGCATTTGGCCATTTATTAAAATTATTTATGCAGGGAAGAAAGTCTAAAACAACAAACGCCAATATTTGGAAAAGCCACTTCATTTGTTGGATTTTCATAATATTGTAACATTTATCAAAAGTAATTTCAGTGCAGAAACAAAACTGAAGAATTAGATGAAAAAAAAAAGAAACAAAGGAACTGACTTGCGGTAAAATGTAGCAGTTGCTTTCAATTTCAGTCATTCCATTTCTGTTGAAGTGTTGGAAAAAATAAGGAATGTGTCAAATTATTCGCATGTAATATAGCGTTTACATAAATGTCTAACATAAATTACTTACAACAACGAGTGGTCGCGTCATCTTTTTCAAACAAGCTACTTCTCAAATATGCGAAAATTGTGGACAACGAAATCTCTCCAACTAGACCATTTGTCCTCTGCCTGTCTTATTCTATTATTCTTTTCAACTTGTCTTGTGCTCTTGTTTACGTGTGCTATATTTAGACAAATCATGACATCACTGACACACATTCTATTTTGTTTCGACAAATCTCATTGGCTTTGACACAAATTTGCTCCAATGAAAATAATCTTATATACGACTTTGCCTGTTTTATTTACTTTCTGATTGCCACAAGAGGTCTCTAAAAACAGCATGGCGCAACAGGAAGTGTTTGGGTTTTGACCAGATGATAAAATTCCGATATTTAATCTAAACTATGGGGAATAAAGAGCAGGAACTTCTTGAAGCAGCAAGAACTGGGGACATATCTAAAATTGAACGAATTTTGACTTCGAAAAGTTTAAAATCACGAAAAAGGTTAATGCAATTGACAATCAATGACAACAAACACCAGTCACCACTTGACATGACAGAAATTTGAAAATACAACTTTTACATTACAATGGGTGCTGGTCAAAACGTCCCCAAACCAAAACGTCCCCTAATTTTTTTGGTCAAAACGTCCCCAAGGGTTGGTGAAAACGTCCCCAACAATTGGTCAAAACGTCCCCAAGAGTTGGTCAAAACGTCCCCAACAATTGGTCAAAACGTCCCCAAGAGTTGGTCAAAACGTCCCCAACAATTGGTCAAAACGTCCCCAGGAGTTGATCAAAACGTCCCCTACTCATTTATCCTTCTTTCGTAGTTTCATATTTAATTTAGCATTTTTTATACCATTTTTCGGTCGAAATCTAGGATTCTAAGTCAGTTGTACCAATACTCTCCTCTCAGCTGGGCATGAACAGGACTTCAACAGACTGGAATTAATTATCGGATGAATGAATAAATGAAAAGTTTCAGGGCGCCGAAAGCACACTGGGACGATGTGGAATTAAAATCTCCTTCAACCCGAATATCTTAAGTTGCTTATGGATCCACAAGGGTCGGAAGCGAGGGTCAATAATCTAATTGGTTTGAGTGTGCGCACGGACAGTAAGGTACTGGGGTCAGACCCCCCCCCCCCCCCAATAACCTCGAACTGGAAGGTGACTTGGAATTGTGCATAACTACGAGATTCTGCCCTGTATTTTACTTAGAAACGTGGTCATATTTATATGGATGGTAATACTGAAACCACACTTTGATGGTTGTCTTAGAAAAAAAGAAAAGAAAAAGAAACCCAAACAGTCGTTTGGGAGCAGCACCAGCACATATTGTCCATAACGGTTATAAAAAAGGAAAATTATTCCAATATGTGTTATTGAAAGATGGGAGTTACCCATCAGCCTATAAGGCGGAGTGGACGCTGAGCACTGGCCATCTGGCCTGCCTTCGGGGGAACGGATGACGGGGTAATGGTAGGCGACCCCCCCCCTCCCCCCACAACGACAAAAAAATCCCCACTCACAGGCAGTCAGGCATACACTTAAAAACGCTTAAAGGGTTGTTATATCTTTATTTATATGTTTATTTATTTAAAATGTACACTGGTCCCAGACAGGCAAGTTTGTTTCAATCCTTGCTTGGTGCATGGTTTACCGCGTGGCAAGGCAATCCTCACTGACTCCAAGCACTTTAATTCTATTGTATAATTTACATTTTCTGGGACTTTTATTACATCCCAAAAGTTTGTCCACATGTGTTTGTCGTCTGAGAACTGCGATAGTTCAACATATCAATTTTGTTACCGTAAGCCGTAGTTATTTTAAACACTTTGGTGATTTCCACTGTAACTAATATTCATACAAACTGCGATGTGTTTCCACCATGCCAGAATTATCCCACAATTATTCTGAATTAACAAATGACAAATTTGGACAGAATAAATAAAGTAACAGGCCACTCCCACTTACAATATTGGTGACATAAACCAATGATATTTTTTAGTCCTTTGGCAATAAATTTCATCCAAGAAAAAATTCAACTAAATATTCCTACAAGCTGGAAAAATCAGTTAACGTTTTCATAATAGTATTACTAGATAACGCTGCATAAAATCCACAAAGAAACTAGAAAAAAATTATCATTACACCTATTTGTCACAACTTTTTCTTAATAATTTAATTAAACGCTTCATCGTGTTGATTCCGACTGGCTAGTCCGCGAGCCATGTGATTGTCATATAATAGTAGTCTGTTGTTCTATGCCTTCTTTGATCCCTATACAATTATTTCATTGGTTCATGTCAAAGATAGTGTTAAAAACCGGGATGGTCAATTAAATGTGTTGACTGTACGTTTGTGCTTTAAAATTTGTTAAAATTATTTCATTAAATTATGACCAACAAAAATTCTGGTGAGTGACCCTTTTAAGCATTCGCAAGTCTGGCTAAAAAAACTGAGTTAATTATGCAAAAACGGGCGGTGCTTTTCAATAAATACTTGTGAAATAATTTCAGGTTGTGTCGTAGTGTAAGCCATAGTACGCCGCATGTTAGAATTATTTCGCAATTATTTGCTGAGATGCTAATAGTTCCTATTTACAAATGGTTTAGGCCTGCCCCCTCATCCAGTCCAAAACAACCTCAAATAATGTATTTTTATTTTTTTCTTTCAAAGGACTTACCAAACGAAACTTAAAATACAGTTGTAGTTTGTGACTGCGTGATTCTTGAAGTAATAACTTTATTAAATCAACTTCACGTAATTAAGTTATCGCTTCAAGAATTCTGCAGTTAAAACCTATAATTCAAGATCACTGGATACTCACTGATGAACTTGAGAATTCAAAACATGCTGCTAAAAATGACAGCCAACAAAAAAATAACGTGGTTTTTGGGTGCCAAAACCGCCAGAAGTCTCCCTTTATAACAGATTTAATTTCTTTTCTTTGGGGGGGGGGGGCACCCCACCCCTATCATCGACCGTTAGTCGCGTCCAACCCAATCAACGCCCGTGCCTGCTTTTACCATCTGCATCAGTATCCCAACACTTTTGAAAGGAGATTCATGACAGAATTAACCCTGGGGTCCAAATTTCCATTTCCCCGGCACTGGTATTAATTAGTGTTTTCTATTCATAAGGCACGTGCGAAATTTGGGGAGGCACGCACATATATCGGCCTGACAGAAGCGGGGATATATATAATTAATGTTTTGTAAACCAATAAATTTGTTTTAAAATAACATCGCAAGTTTTTGCAATGGCCTCAGTCAAGAAACAGCAAAGGGGACGTTTTGACCAACTATTGGGGACGTTTGGACCAACTGCTGGGGACGTTTTGACTAATTTTTTGGGGACGTTTTGACCAACTATTTGGGGACGTTTTGACCAAAACATTTGGGGACGTTTTGGTTTGGGGACGTTTTGACTAGGATTCATTACAATTTACAAGGCCAAGGGGTGACTCTTAGCCAGGATGACACGTAGCCTAGGACTGTCCCGATTAATCGATTGTCGATCGGTCACGCCGAAATCGATTAGTATTTTTCGTTGTCGAAAAATAGGTAAATTTTACCCCGTTTGAGACATTAAAAAAAATTTGAAGAAAAAACTTGTTTCTAAAAGTAAAAGGCCAAGAAGAACGTCACTGTTAAACCTCAAGAAGCTGTTAGAAGCATTTGTCTGTTCAGTACATTCAAAGCTTTGATGTTCTGAACTTTTGAAACGTCAGTGTAATAATCAAGACCGGTCGGCAGTTGCAAGCTTCGCAAATGGCGACCGGTCTTGATTATTACGCTGACGGTTCAAAAGTTCAGAACATCAAAGCTTTGAATGTACCTAAAAGAGGATCGTCTTCGTTGTTTACTTGAGGTAGGTCAACTGAATTGAACTTCATTTAACGACTTAAAGGAGAAGGAGACGTTTGTGGGGAGGAGAGGGGTTATCTAGTAGGGCTGGGCGGTTTTGAAATTTGCATTTCGGTTCGGTTTCGGTTTCGGTTTTGTACAAAAACTCGGTTTTCGGTTCGGTTTTCGGTTTTTCATAATATATTGTAGAAATCCACATTTTAGAGGGTAATGTACACATAAAATCTGTCTGTATTTGTCATCCAAGTCATGAGGCTCATATAGCGAGTTGAGTCATTCGGGTTAATCAGTGTTCACCACTCTTCTCAGCAAATGGACATAATGTGTTGGGCTGCTGTAGTGGGCAACAGTGGTGGAGCGGTGGAGCCATGAGGTATCTACTATCTAGGGAGACCAGCCCCCCCCCCCCCCCCCACCCTCCACTCAAAATCCCACTTGCTTCTTCCATCCCCAAATTTGAAAAAATTATTTTTGATTTCCTGCCCTCAGTACAAGTACAGTACCCTCAGTCCTGAGATTCCCCCCCACCCCCCCCCCCCCCCCCCCCCCAAAAAAAAATCTCCACTAGCATGGTCCACAGGATTTCAAACCATGGCTCCACCACTGGTGGGAGCTGCCTTGTTCTGTCAGTGAGATTTGGGACCTTGTCAAGACAAGATGCAGAAATTCACAAGAAAAGCTACATTTTAGCAAAAATCAACATTTCCTTATTTTTTATGGAGTCGCAATGCTCTCACCCTGGTTTTGGTGGATAATGTGCAATTGTTGTGCTTATTTCGGTAATTATCACATCGCTTGAAAATAGACGTGCCCCGTGTTTCTTGATGGTTCCTGCTTCAAATGACAGTGGAATAAGAGGAACACAAATCATATTTTTTCTGATTTTGATAACTATTGTTGAAGTAAGTCGTGATATACGAATCAGTTTTATTGGTAACTCACTCCAATGCTTTCACAATATCTCTCTTAATTTCGACTGTAGATGTTCGTTTTTTACTTTGATTCTGCCCAAACATAGAAATTGGGCGAAATGGGCGGTGCCAAGGCAAAGATATTACCAACTTTACTTTGCCCTCTTGGCTTATCCCTGCGTTGATTTCATCTTATTCAAGACAGGCGATTGATGATTTTGAAGGGAGGGGAGACTGCTGCATAATGGGGGTTGAAAGAAAGTTTGCAATATTGCATCTTGCGATTTGTTGTGTTTACAAAATACACATGGTCATGACACGTGTTGATTATAACATCTTCGTATTGGGAATGCAGCGCGTGTACCTGACAGACCTGCAGTACTGCGCGATTCCTTAAAGTAAGTTCAAATAGTATACAAACAATTCCCAATAAGTTTTAAAAAAACTTTCAATAGTTACCTGCCATCCATTTAATTGGATGTGTTCTATTTTAATTTAACCATTTTATTGTTGACAAAAAACATAACTGCCAATGCGCAGCGTTATCTCTGAGCACGTGACTTCAGAGAACGTGCCAGTGGTCGGTTAATTAACATAATTTACTCGTCATTTTTCCCATGTGAACTTTGAGGTTTTAAAACTCAATAAATTATATGTTTACCACCAATCTAATTTACAACGTGCTGTACGCAGATGATTTTAGGTCAAAGGTAATTTATAATACTTTTACACCACATATTGTCAGGTAACATGCAATACCTCTTTGGTCGAATATGCCCGGTTCAGTAAATTTACTTAACAATTCTTGAATTGCATGTGTGGATTTTTACGTACGACTTTTTAATTTTTCATATTCCATCTGCTGGTGGTTCTGTAGATATTGTTTAAGATACAAGAAATTTGCTACCACTATTTGTGGGGGGAGGGTGGGGGGATTTGTTGTCAGTCCTCTCGAAGTAAGCATAAATGGCACAGCATTTACCTTTGCCTGACATTTAAGCCTTTGGCGTGCTGAAAGCAAGTGATTGAGTGGTCATAAACTTAACCAATTCTGGGAAATTTGTTGAAACCGAAAGTCTCGGTTTTTTGTTAAGGCGGCGGTTCGGTTTCGGTTTAAAAAAAAAAACCGAACCGAACCGAAAAACCGATAAACCGCCCAGCCCTATTATCTAGGTACAATTAATCGATTCCTAAATTAAAAAATTGTGACAGCTCTACTGACAGTGGCCTTGTTGATTGAATTCGACGATTTGCCCCATAGGCCTAATAAGATACCCCATATAACATAGCGTGTATCCCATAGATAATACCACTATTTTCCAACGCAGGAGCCTAACTGTAGCCTATAGGACTATTACGAGAGCTATGATGTTGTGTCAGATGTTTTATCACGTACACTTTCCTCCTCCCAGTTTAGGGCATTCCAATCCCAGATTGTTCGTATGAGGAAAGAGTTTTTATATTGTGAATTTGCTCTAACTGGCTTGAAAGGTCTTCAGTTAATACACGCATACGCATCCACGAAATCCTGGGAACTTCTTTTATTTCTTTGCCTGGTCTTTTGTGTTTTAGGAGGTCATGCTGGCAAAATTGAAATCGCCCTCAACCACCTTACTGAAGAGCTTGAGTCTAAGCTTTCTTCATCTTTCTTGGAGGGTGTCTAGTTTTAGGTTGGGAAGCATGTTGGTTATTGCACCTTTTCTTCTGTGCCCATAATCTTTAGATATAAATCTTGCACTTTTTCCAGGGTGTTTATTTTGCCTGCATGATGGGGAACCCATATTTCTGCTCCATATTCCAATGTTTGATCTTAACATTGATTCATATGCTTTTTGTTTGCATTTCCTGTCTGCTCGTCTCAGGTTCCTTCTAAGAAATCCGAGGGTACTGTTCACTTTTTTTGCTGTCTTATTGATGTGAGTGGTCCAGCTGAGGTCATTGCAGAATATAAGTCCAAGGTACAGATTTTCTAAGACAATCTGGAGGATATGGTTGCATAGTTGACACATATATGATAACTTGCTTTTGATGGACATGATGTAGCATTTTCTCGCATTGAATCACATCCCCAGTTTTCTGCCCATTTGTCCAGTGCTTGGAGGTCCAGCTATCATGCTATGTTGTCCGATTGGTGTTTTATCGGTCGGTATAGTATACAGCCATCTGCAAATAAGCGAACCTGTGATGTGACTGTTGGTGGCAGGTTGTTTATGTGGCATAGAAATAGTGGTCATTGTACGGTGCCTTGCGGTATGCCACATTCAACTGTGACACAAGCCAAAAATTATCCACCGAGTGCTATTCTCTTGTCGTTTGGTTAAGAAGGTTTCAAGCTAATGGTGAATCAACCCAGTTATGCCATAGTTTTGAAGTTTGTGGAGAAGGCGACTATGTGGTACTGTGTCGAAGGCCTTCAAGAAGTCAAAAATGATGACATCTGTTTGGGTGTTGGTTTCAAAAGTTTCTGCAAGATCACGTGTGATGTTTACTGGTTGGGTGATGCAAGAGTGGCCTGAACAGAATCCATGGTTTTTGTCTGTCTGTCAAGATGTTTTATTCCTCCAAATGTGTCTGTAGATGATATGTTCCAGGGTTTTACATGTGAGGGAGACGGGTCTGCAGTTTTCTGGGAGGTGTATGTTGCCCTTTTTATAGATGGTTGATATGTTGCCGTTCAGCCAGTCTTTTAGCGATTTTTGGAAAATTGCAGTCAGTGCTGGGGCCCGGATTCAGATCTGGCATTTTCAGGAGAGCAATTTATTCGCTCACCTGCTGCTCGCCTAAAAAGAATCGAGGAGGGCAAAAACCAGCCCTCCTGGCCTTAGGAAAAATGTTTATCTTAACAGCCTATTCCTGAAACCCACATCTTTTCAGTTCTCTGCTATGTTAGTGGTCTCTGTAAGATGGCCACACTGCTCCTCCCATATCTCCGGGTCTTGCTGAGGCCCGGAGATGTGGGAGGGGCAGTGTAGCCGTCTCACAGAGATTACCTTGTTAGCAACACTAAATAAAATGTTCAAAGCCAACTAGGCAGAACTCATTAATAGTAAAACTTCATTTTACCACCTTTAGCTTTTGTTAGCTTGAAGGGAGCTAATCACTCTCCTATGCCATGTGACAGGATCAATATTTAGCTCTCCTGTATTTTTAAGAATGCCAGGCCTGAGGAATCCTGCACAGGTCTTCAGTACTATATTTGGTGTGCCATCATGACCTGGTGTTTTGATGGTTTGATGTCCTCTACTAATTTGCAGACTCCTTCTTTTGATACTTCGATTTCTTGAATCTGTTTAACCCTTTACGTAACATGAAAAGCAGCCGACACGTGCAAAAAATATTCTTGAATAACTAATTTTTTTCATTTTTTGTCTCAAAAACATAGGTTATGACCCCTCATTGGAACGAGCTCGACGAGCTCGTTCCAATGAGGGGTCATAGCCTATGTTTTTGAGACAAAAAATGAAAAAAATAATGAAAATTAATTGGCGATTTTTGTGAATAGCGCTGGCCGGTTTTGGCCGTTACGTTGGGTAAAGGGTTAATGTAAATTTTTTCTAGAGCTGGGAGTTGTTGTTTGGTGTTTTCTTTTGTGAAGACAGACCGGAACTGTTCAGTTAGGATGTTTGCTTTTTGATTGCTGTCTGTTGTCAATGTTGTTCCGGATTTTATCAGCGGTATACCTGTCCTATCCTGGCATTTGGATTTTATGTAGCTCCAGAATGACTTTGAGTTCTCATCTGATTTGCCTTTCTTCACTATTTCATTGACGTAAATATTTTCTGCCTTCCTTCCTTCCACTCTGCAGAGTCTTTGGAGTTTTCAATATGTGGTCCATTCTCGCTTCACTTTTGCTTTTCTATACAGCCTCGCTTTCTTTTTCATCATGGGCTTGATTTTTCTCGCCGGCCGTGGCAAGTCATATCTTCTTCACCGTGTTATTGTTAGAACATGCTTTTCCACCGTGGCTTTTTTTGCATCTCTCAGATGTATCCATAATTCATTTACGCTGGCTTGTTGCGACAATCACATGGATATGGCTGGCCTTTTTGAAGATGAATGATTTCTGTTTTGCGTGTTGGCTATATGTTGGTATTGGTGAGCAGTCTGTGACAATGATTACATGGTCAGAAATCCCTGATGCGTTTATTGATTGTTTAACTCTTAAGTCTTTTGGCGCGGAATAATCTGAGAAACAGAATTCTTAGCGCCTAATATTCATCAGGAATTTTACAGAAAGTATAGGCTGTTAGACTGAAGCATTGTTATTTTAAAATATGTTCTAATGATCTCATTGACAGTTTTTCAAATGATTTTCTGTATATATTTAAATTGCACCTTTATACTTTCAAGGGACGATATCATTGTTCATGGATAGGACATAAATGGTGCATGAAACATAGGAATACGTACCTTTGTTTAACCCTTTATCCAACGAATCGGCCGCATTCACCAGCGAACTATGTAACTTAGCAGTTGAAAAAATATTATTTTTCCAAAATTGTCAACAAAACCATATCATGTGATCCCCTCGTTGAGCTCATTCCAACGAGGGGGTCACATGATATGGTTTTGTTGAAAGTTTTTGAAAAATTTGAAGAAAAAAATGATATTTAAAATAATAAATTTTGATATCATCTGCGTTGGGTAAAGGGTTAAAAGCACTTAGAAATGAACACACACGGTTGGCTAAAATGACTACAGCAGTACCTTTCCACGTTCTGCCGTCTGTCGACTTTAGTCGCCTGTTGCGCCAAAAGAATTAATGATTGCTGGGTTGTTAGTTATTACCTGCGGCTGCACAATATTCAGATTTGAATACCAGGGACGATATCGAAAAATATCGCGATATACCAGTATATCGTGCATAAATTTGTTCAAAGTTGAGAAAGTAGTCAGATATCACCGCTATTATGATGTAATAGAAAATTGTCTTTTTTCTATATTATTATAATATAGGGTTACATGCTTATTGTTATTTGTTGAAAGAGTTCTGTATATTTCTGGAAACAGGTAGCTATTGTTGCAAGATGCAAAGTCCATTTGAAACATTTCATGCAATTGAAAATAGCTTACCTGGCCACGAAATTTCACGTGAACGATCGTTTTGTTCACGGGATGGTTACACAAATCCAAAAAACCCGCGAACGATGTTTTGTTCACGCAAAAAATATGACGTGAACAAAATTTTATAGTCCAAATTTTTTGTTGTTCATTGATGTGTCAGTGTGCCGTGGTACCCTGATCGCCAGATAAGAAATACAATGAATGAGTATGAAGTGGAAGTGGTAGTTTGTCCTGTTGCTTGAACTTATATAGTACTGTATTTTACACATGCGATTCTAAACACAACATTTCAACATTTATTTTCACGGACATAATGTAAGTATAGTAACTGACAGCACGAAAGATATCAACCATTGTGGGTTTTTCCGTGGTTGTGTTCTATTTGATATTGGTGTAGATTCAGCGTGCTTTTCCCCTCATTTATGTTGCGTGCGAATTCGCCCCATTTTTTTTTTCTTCATAACTTATGGATCAAACAAAGGGATGTAGAGGTTGAGATTGAAGACACTAATTTTAGAATTTGGATTTAAATAGTATTTGCAGTGGCGTTGATATGGAAATGCAGAAAAATATTCAAGGAAAAACTTGATCTAACGTTAAACATTTATGTGAGCTGAAATGGCATGGGCCTGTTTCACTAATAGACTTCAATTTTTTGGTAAACACACATGCACTGGTCTTTGTTAATATTTTCTCAGCCCCAGTCCTGAGGTCTTGCATCCATTGATGTTTATCAGCGAAAGAATCTTATACTGACTCGAGCCTTCCTTTGCTGACATTGACAACATCAGCCACTGGTATTGTCTATGTCAGCAAAGGAAGGCTCGAGCCACATGTAATATTCATTGATTGCGGAATGGCTTCTACGTCAGTATTCATTATTGCTCTAATTTATTACAATGAATACTAATCCCTTTAAATACTTTGTTTCTTAATGGTTTAACCATATTGGTATAAGCGTAAACCTGTACAACTTATGTCAACCACTGAATATTTCATCTCATATCTTGTTTTAATCACGTAACCTTTTGCGTAACCAATTTGTTGCGCAAAAATAATTAACGTGAACGAAACAATGGGTTACGCAAGCCAAAAACACGCGAACGAAAAATGGGTTCTGTAAATTTTTGAAAATTCATGTCCTGAAGTTACAATTGTTTTGATTCAAGTATGCCTAAACGAGACAACTGGGTCACTTGCGTTACTGAAACGACAATTGTCTGCTAATTTATTTAAATTAGCTGTCGCATTTACATGCATTGTTGACTGTTGACAGCCACTATGGAGTAAATTTAGCAGTTAGCTTGAATAAATTTATACTGTCTAGTATGTGAGTAAAATTGGCCCTTGGAATGCGGAGGGGTTGGGGTGGTTGTCTACAGGTGGAGTGGGAAGGGTTTACAGTGCTGTAGTTTGAAAACACAACAAATTTTTAAAGAGCTTAATTTATTTTGTATCTTCCTTTTTTTTGTAATACGTTATATTCTGCAGGGTATTTGATGACTGGACTAGCATCGCAGAATGGTATATACAAAATTGTCCAAATGCTAACCATTTTTCTTTCATATTGGCTTTTTATTCACTATTTATCATCACTTTTTGAAACCATAATGTAAACTGCTAATCAAATTTTTAAAAACAAAAATTCCCTGTTGTACATGTATGTATTTTTGTCAATAAAACAATAAAATATAACAAACATTGTGTCAAATAACAGTAAATAAACCCATGTACATCAACAGTTGCACCCAACTCGTTTGCTTTTCTTGAGTCGCACTCTTATTTCCAGTTAACTTAACCCTTTATCTAACGTAACGGCCAAAACCGGCCAGCGCTATTCACAAAAAATGACAATTAATTTTCATTATTTTTTTCATTTTTTGTCTCAAAAACATAGGTTATGACCCCTCTTTGGAACGAGCTCATGAGGGGTCATAACCTATGTTTTTGAGACAGAAAACGAAAACAATCAGTTGTCAAGAATTTTGTTTGCAAGTGTTGTCTGCCTTTCATGTTAGGTAAAGGGTTAAATGGCACTTGTAGAATTCTACCACATTTTGGTTACAATGTATTACTGATGAAAATGGGAGCGCGGTGGCTAAGTAGGTAGAGGTGCAGGCTGCAAGCTGAGAGGTCCTCGGTTCGAATCCCACCTGCGGCAACTGCGTTGTGTCCTTGGGCAAGACACTTCATCTCCATTGCCTGCGTGGGGGCACGATGACGCCGTGTACTAAGGCGTACTGCACGTCGATGGTATGCATGTCTTTAACCAATCTAACCCTGCCTGTGCTGCAGTGCGGAGTTACGATGTTGGGGAGCTGGCAGCCGCTCATCGTTGTTCGGTGGTTCTCTCCGGGTACTCCGGCTTCCTCCACCTGTAAAACTGTCCCGGTCATGATTAGCCATTGTGCATAAATATATGACCTTAAACACCAATAAATAATAATAATATAATTACTGATGAAATCGTGATTCTGGTATCGTTTGTTGGAAAGCTCCCAACAAGCTTTCCAACAACTGATAACTGAATTTAGTTTTATCAGCTTTTCAGCATTTGATAACGGAATGTTTTCAGCAGCAGACTGATTTATCAATTTATGCACCTCATGCTGGGAGAAGCCTATAGTACTTGTTGAATTATACCACAATTTTATTTTAGCATTCTTGAAACAATTAACAGTTGACTGGAGTTACATTTGAATATTTAGTAATCTAATAAATATTACCAATAAAATCACAATTCTGTTATACTTTGTTGGAAGGCTCCCAACGTACGACAGCTTTCCAACTATTGATAACAGAATTTAATTTTAGTTTAAACAATATTTTACTTCCTTAATTTGACAGAATATTATGATACATTTCATCAAGATACATAAATGTGAAAGAGGATTCAGCAGCAAGCTATAGCTTATGTAAGCTGTCTCCTTTTAATTTAATTTTATCAGCAGCAGACTGATTTATCAATTTATGCACCTTGTGCTGGGAAAAGCCAATAGCACTTGTTGAATTATACCACAATCTCATTTTATTACTGATAAAAATCACGATTCCATTATCTTTTGTTGGAAAGCTGACAGCTTTTTAACAAATGATGACAGAATTTAGTTTTATTATCATTCAGCAGAAACTTATTTTGTCTGACATGTTAACCCTTTACCCAACATAATGGCCAAAACATGACAGGGCTATTCTCAAAAATCGTCAATTAATTTTCATTATTTTTAGCTGCGACTAGCAGCTCTATAAGTGGCAATGTCGGTCTGTCGGTTGGTCGGTCTGTCTGTGACAAACGAGTTTCAAAACTCAATAACTTTTGAAATACTTGATGGAATGACTTTATATTTGGCATGTAAGTGTATCTTATTGATGTGTAGCCACTGTTCAATGCATGTGTTGTTCCAAATATTTTTCTAAGAGTTATGGCCCTTGATGAACTTAGAATGTCGGTCGGTCTGTCTGTGACCATCGAGTTTCAAAACTCAATAACTTTTGAAATACTTGATGGAATGACTTTATATTTGGCATGTAAGTGTATCTTATTGATGTCTAGCCACTGTTCAATGCATGTGTTGTTCCATATATTTTTCTTGGAGTTATGGCCCTTGATGGACTTATAATTTTGTGAAATTGCAGCACCCGTCGCAGCTATGGCGTCGATGTTGCGATTTTTAAATTTTTTGTCACAAAAACATAGGTTATGACCCCTCATCGGAACGAGCTCGTAATTCGCGGAAATTACTCCCAAATGTCAGCTGCATTTGTGAATAAAGCATCTGCTGATAAACTGCCATTTGGGGTGTAATTTTGCTATTCAGGCTCAACAGAAATTAGAATATCAAAACAGTATATTTCAGTCACAACTGTTGGAAGAATTGGGTCATAAAAATTAAAAAGCACAAATTCAAGAGAAAAAAAAAAATATCCCAACCTACCCACCCTATTTTTTTCTGCTATGTAACCGGAACAAAACCATTAATTTTTTTTTTCCTAATAACACCCCCCCCCAAAAAACCCCCAAAACATTCATGTGTTCCGTAACTCACCTAATTTCGTGAAGTAAAAACCCACACTCACTGGCTGTAGTCATGCTTGTGTAGGCTCCACTGGCTATTCTCACAGTTAGGGTGTGACTTATACAAAGGTAATAGTCGCAGGGAAGGTATTTCGGCTGAAAATATTGGGTGCGACTTATACGTGGAAGTGACTTATACACAGACATATACAGAAATAATCGCTTTTGAATCGCTTTAAATATACCCAAATTATACATCAAAATGAAGGTTGTGGTGTATAGAATACAAAAACATATATGAAATTAACTCACAGAGTTGACAGCAGGCACCAATGATTCCTTGGAAGTCTGCTACCATATTCATACCAGAACTGATAATAAAATAATATATCAGGCAAACAACTCAGTTCATTTTGCCATGAGTTGTTTTCCTGAAATATTATTTTATTATCAGTTCTCGTACGAATACAGTACGTGGAGAGTGTATTATCACTAAATCACCCGCAGAGTGGAGATTTCACCTGAGGAATAATTGCAAATTTGTTGCAAAGCATAACCAGCACCAGCAAAGTTTCAGCCGATGGACCTCTGGGCTAAACCCGGAGGTCCATTGGCTGAAACATTGCTTGTGTTTTTTTTGTCTATATGTACAAAATTTGAAAGTTATAGCTTGGGTGATAACTCCACTCTGCGGGTGATTTAGTTACAATCCACTCTCCACGTACTGTACGATAGCAGACTTCCAGGAACCATAGGTATCTACTGTCAACTCTGTGAGATGATTACATGTTTTTCTCATGTTCTATACATCACAACCTTCATTTTGATGTATAATTTGTGTATGTCTAATTTGAATTCTTGGAATATGTAGCTTATTCCATTGAGTGGTTATATGTGCTATACTTTTGGAGAAGAAGTGATAAACTGACAAAATGATTTTGGGGATTGTTGAGTAGAGTGTTTCTACATATTGGGTGAAGGGTTAACAGTTTTCTTTTTATCATTACAGCTTATCCATTCCAGGTCTGAGAGGGGTTGATATCAATTGTACAGACCGCAATGGTGACACTCCACTTCATTTATCTGCGCTTAATGGGCACAAGTAAGTTCTTTTTAAGGGAATGCATTTTTCTCTTATGGAAGAATTTCTCTATTAACTCTTTACGCAATGCAGACAATATCAAAATATATTATTTTAAATATCATTTTTTAAAAATTTGTCAAAAAATTTCAACCAAACTATATCACGTCAGGCCTGGCGTTTTCAGGAGGGCAATGTTTTTGCCCTCCTTAATGCTCGCCCAAACAAGTTGATGCTGGCGTTGGGTAAAGGATTAACAACGTTTTGAATCCGTATTATTATGCCATGGCCCATCGTTCGTCTATAAACAATTCAATGTGGCTCAGGCTAGAGGCCGTATTTATGAACCTATCTTTACGAAACTTCTTGGGTACCTTTGTTATCACTGTGGGACAAGAACGAGTGCTTTTGAGTGCGATTCAAAATTCAAGATGGCCACCAGCAGCCATTTTGTACCGAAATTAGTGCAATCGTTTTTTTGTGCAGAACTTCTGTATGAAAGTTCTGATTTGAATAAATTTTGTATGAATGTTTCTATGAGCTCTGTCAAACAAGATATAATAGAATAAATGCTCAGTTTACCTCCAGAACACAAGAAACTGACCAAATCCCTGTTAATTGTATACTCCTGTTAATTGAATAATTTTCACTGGCAAAATGGATATTCAATTAAGAGGATTTTACTGTAATACGTTTTTTTTTTTTCTCATGCAGAAATTATGCAAATTGGATGAACCTTGATTTATTTGATCAGTTACTGACTCTGGGCCTCTGTTGTGTCTGTTTGTTTGGTTAGTTTCCGTGTTTTATGCTTGATGTTTTTTGTTTAACGTTTTGGATCCGTATTATTCCTTACCGTATAGCATGGTTATTGTTTTCCTATTAGGATACATATTTTTCCTTATTCCGGTAGTTTAGCTTCAATTATGTAGTGCTTGTCCACACTTAGGCTCTATCGGGAAGTAGTAGGGCTGCACGGTAATTCAGTATTTTACCGAAACTGGGTATTTTTTTTGATACCGAGTAAATACTGAGCAATTTTCAACTTAATTGGTATACCGACTTTCATCGTATTATCGATTAAAAAAGTCCAGGTGTGCCACGAAAATGTGAAATGAGATGCATGTGGGGCTAACCAATTTCATCTCAGATCAAAGTAAGAATGAAAAATTACGTACTTTAGACTAATGCGCTCCTGTTAATCCGTCAAAATAAGCTTCCAACGAATGGTGTGAAATTGGTAATTCATAACTTCGCAAATTCAATACATGGACATGCTGTTCCATTGCCCGTAGCACAATTAAGAAAACAATAAATTCAATGCTTCCTTATTCGAGTACATCCCGTCTCAATGTATTCCGTGTAAACTCGATTAGCATTTCTGCCACTAACAATAGAAAAGCCATACTGGTGTTTTATTAGCTGCAAGCGAAGTTAATTGAGATTAAAGTTCAACAATGAATTTCTGTTTCTTGAAATAAAATAAAGTGGCTCATGTTTATATATAAATACCTGATCCATGTTCATTTATTATTCATTTGTCTATCAAGGGATATAATCCACCTCACGTGTATATCACATGCTTGCTGTTATTGTTCACGAAGCTCGAGGATATCTGAACAGATAATTCAGAATTTCACCTGTTAATGTGTTATAACTTCCTGATGAAATGACCAAAGTTTTTTGTAACGAGCATTTTACCGAAAATTGTTTTTAACACTTTTGCCGGAGTGAAGAAATTCATAACAGCGAAATAGTTAAAAAAATACATTGTCTGTAAAATGCTCATTGTAAAAACAACATTCGTTCTTCGTCGAAGCACAGTCGTCTAGAAACTTGATCTGAAGAGATATATCACACCTACTTCAAAATACCCCCTCTTATATATTTAATATACATGTGTATATTATCTATATAAGAAAGGGTATTTCGAAATAGGTGTGATATATCTCTTTAGATCAGGTTTCCAGATGCCTGTCCAGCTGTCCCAAAAATGTAAAGCCGATGACGCTCATGGTATTTAGTCATACCGCAGTATTTTATTTGATACCGTACTCGGTATTGAAAAATCAAATACCGTGCAGCCCTATCGGAAGCACTTGGGCTTATGAGGTTCCCTTGGCGTACTTAGGCTTCATTCAAAATGTTTTGAAATTTTTTTTTTTATTTCCTTTTCGAAAATGTTTGTGATTGTCTATGTTATGTATCCTTGCTTTGTATAATTTCTGTATTATTATTTTTGAGTGATTTTGGCTTCGTAATTTATTGTATCTACTATGAAAAATATTGTACCAAGTGTAAGTCCAAGAAGTCTGCCTCAGATTTACATGCTTGGTGTCTTGCCTGTAGTCGCTGCACTGCTTCAAATACTTGTACTATTGGAAGCGGGTGTCAGCCTGTGTGGTGGGTGGTGAAGTTATGATACCGCAACTTTCACCGCATGCTAACTCTAGTCTTTCAGTCTCTTTCTCAGAGGAACAAGAACATGGTGATGGTACTTTGACACCTGTCCGTTATGTGCTGCTGTCGTCACACTCTGTAGAGCAAGCTGAGCTATCTGCAAGGTGCTCATGATTATTAAGCAGGGATTATGGCCTCTAGGTAGTGCTCTTGATCCTCTATGGGCAGCTAGCTCGACCGGTGAAGTGGTTCCCAAGTTAGTGGCACCTGCCATACAGGGTAGGTCCGCTGTTGTTGAGGAGATTGCAGACCTGGGTAGAGCGACCCCCGCAAAAAACAAAGCTCACCCAGCGACGACAGCAAAAGGGGAAGAAGCCTGAAAGTTTCTCTGCGGGATGCTCCACTCAGTGGTCGGGTCAACTGTTTCTGTCTCAAGAAACTTTACTGCGTAAGGGGGTTCTTCTATGCTTGCGATTCTGGACATTTCTTCCACACTTCAGCCGGGGTTGGCTGCTTCTATGGCTTTCTCTTCTTTCATGGAAAAGCTCGCTAAGGGATAGAAGCCTGCAAGTTTCTCAATGGGATGCTCAGCGAGATCTGGATCAGATCACGAGTTGGTGAACCCTCTCCATCCCGTCAACAGTCAGGATCGACTATTTTCCATCTTGAGAAACTTTAATGCGTCAGGGCTGTTTTGGCTTCTTCCTCTTCTTCCACGGCAAAGCACATACACCGCATTCCAGCTGTTAGACTTTGGATGTTCCACGAAAACTGTCCCA
Source organism: Pictodentalium vernedei (assembly GCA_031216915.1). NCBI lineage: Eukaryota > Metazoa > Mollusca > Scaphopoda > Dentaliida > Dentaliidae > Pictodentalium > Pictodentalium vernedei. The sequence goes on along the minus strand of CM062289.1, from coordinate 43,563,767 downwards.
GTCTTCACCACCGAAGTCAATCTGCAGCTAGTAGTTCGAGGCTTATACATACGGGACATGCATCAAAAAGATTTGGGGTCAGATGCCGCCCCCCCCCCCCCCCCCCCCCCCCCCCGCCCTGTTGTCGCAGATTGCTCAGCTTATCGCAGAATCCCAGCAGTCTCAGGTTCAGCCATCAACAGACTCCAGTGGTGAGCTGTCTGACGATGCTGGGTCGGTCCAGTCATCTGTTCATTCGGATGGTGTTAACCATGTTTCTCAGATGGTGAGAGGATGATTCTCCAACTCTCGCGGCACAGCACATGGAGACTATGAATTTTATTCATCGGTTCTTTCCAGAATTTGTTCTATCTGAACAAAAGTCTGCGTTTACTAGACGAAAACCACTATTGTCCCTGGATATGGGTACCGTGCACGGGGCTCAAAATAAGCGGTGTCATGTCGCTTTTTGCTATGCAAAACTTGCAAAAAGCCACACAACGTTCAATTATGTATAGCATTTTACGATACAAGATAATCAGCTGCAGCCTATTAGGCTGCAGTTGATTATCTTGTATCGCAAAATGTAAATGAAAATTTGCAAACAAATTTGAAAACTAGTTCACTGATGCTTTACTTCTGATTGTGGAACATTCCAGGCATAACTCAGATTAACTCTCCATCAAGCATCATTAGCGACTTCTTATGTAAGATGAATTCTATTGGTTTAAATTCTTCCTGTTTTTACAACATTTTGCATAAAATGTCCATTAAAAGTAACTTCAAGCTCATCAAATTAAAAATTCCAACTTCCATTTTGAGAACTCTATTAAACAACCAAGACGCCATTTGAAAATATACAAGTCCATGCAACCCTTAAAGGCAGTTCAGTTAAAAAAAAAATAGTAAATGTTTCATGTGACGCAGATCATTTGGAAATGCCCAGAACTGGATGGAAACTATTCTATCTACTTAGAAGAATTCAATACAAAACAGCATAACATAACTCTGGTATAGAAAAATAGCTATGTAATTTTTACAAAATGCTATTCATTTTTTGGAAATGTGTAGCATTTTGCTACGCAAAGAAAAAAAGTTATTTTGAGCACTGACCGTGCACACGAAAGAGAAGGTTCTTTCCTTCCCAGATCATTCTGCTCAGGTGTTGGAGGCCTTTGACCTGCTTGACGATGCCACCCTTGGCCTAGCAAATAGTATAAGAAAGGGGTGGTTTCTTATCACCTGCTTCTCTACAATTACCGTTTTCTGAATTATGTTTTATGAAAACGGTAGGAGAAGATGTTCAGAGAGCTTCTCTGCGTTGCATGAGTGGGCATCGGAATTAGATATAACATGATGCTCTACTAGTCTAGGGTATTTGATTTTTCTTGCTTTAGAAAGGAGATGTTGGTGATATTTGTGCAAATGCAAGAATTTTGTGAGGAAACTCTCGACTTATGTTATCAAACATTACATACATGTTTCTAGTACAGTAATTTTGCAACAAAACCCTGTTCATGCTGTTCTTCATGCGCTGTTTCCAATTTGCTTCGGAGTCAATGGGGAGCGCTGTGGCTCAGTGGTAGACTGCTGGATTCTATGCTAAAGGTCTCGAGTTTGATCTCCATCCGGGACAAACCGCATTGTGTCCTTGGGTACAACACTTTATCCCAGTGGCCTTCATGGGGCATGATGACGCAGTGTACTAAGGCCTACTGCACGTCGATGTTGCTCATATTTTCAACTGCCTTAACCCTGCTTGAGTGGAGCTTGAACAATGTTAGAATGTTGAGGAGCTGACAGTTGCTCATCGATGCTCGGTGGTTCTCTCCAGGTTCTCCGGCTTCCTCCACCCGTAAAACTGTCATGGTGACGATTAGCCATTGTGCAAAAGTATGTGCCCCTAAACACCAATAAATAAATATTCAGAGTCGATGCTGACATCGGACCCCTGATTTGATTTGCATGGCCCTACCAGAGTCACTTTTATTGTGTGCTTGAGAAATAACTCCACCTACATTATGTAAAAGTCTTATCTGACCTGTATTATTCACTCAAATTGTCAGTGAAATCTTATTAATTTCTCAATTTTTACCTTGAAAATATTCCTCAGAAAAAAGCTCATCTAGCTCCAATGAGGGTGCACTTGATATGGCTTTGCTAAAACCCTTGGAAAATTTTTTTTTAAACTGCTCAATTTGTAAATTACCTGGCCATGGGCAGATACAGCATATTCGTTAGCTAAAGGGTTAAGATATTATTGATAGAAGAGAGTGGTAGATAGAATGAAGAATGTTATTAATAGTAGAGCTGTAGGTTAACCGAAACTGAACCGAGGTTTTTAGTTTTTTTTTAAACCGAAACCGAAACCGTCGACATCCCATAATCTAAGGTTTTTCGTTTTTTTTTTATTAAATACTCTCTTGCTGCAGAAATTCACAGAATGCAGCCATCCCAGAGTAGTGAGAGTACCCAGACACTGCCAATGGCAGTGTCTGGGTACTCTCACTACTCTGGGAAGGCTACATTATGTGAATTTCCGTCATTTCAGTTTAGTTGTGTTTGCAGCTTTCCTCAAGTTGAGTATAGGTGTCAGACCTCGAAAATGGCCAAGCACAATAAAAGTTCTGTATATTTAGGTAATTATTATATTGGCCTTCCTGATTCTTCATGTATTATAGCTTATTTCGGGCATTCATTGAGTTTCACTCAATTTTACTGCCATTCAGTTATGACTACGGACATAAGAATGTGTTTTATTGAATTTTATTTGGCCTCATGAACAAACCGAAAACTGAACCAAACCAAGGTTTTACTCCACCTGAAAAACCAAAACCGAAAGCGAACAAGAAATTAAAAAACCTACAGCTCTAATTAATAGTTATGTTATTTCAGAGATATAGTTGCCCTGTTACTACAGTATGAAGCAAATGTGAACCAGACTGACAGACGAGGATGTTCTCCATTACACTTATCAGCATGGAATGGTCATACAGATATCTCTAGTATATTGATGACATTCACTCCTGATAAAGCTGAAGTCAACATACAGGTATAGTATTTTCCATTACGGTCTAAAAAAGTTAAAAATCTGTTTCTCAGGCCCTCCCACATAGTCCTTTTCTCTGCTGCATGCTTTCTTTTTATAACCAATGCAAACATAAAATAATAACTAGAGGAAGTGATTGTACCTTCGGAACAATACACAGGATTTTCCTTGGTGGTTTTACTCACTGTCCTACTCAGCAAGTCCTAAGGGAGCCTGATACCAAATAAAAATGCAGTTTTTGAGATATAGCCATTTTCGAAACCGAAAATTTTTCTGGTGCAAATTTTTTTTTTTTTCGTCTCCAAATGGCCCGATACGCATAAAATAACCAAAAATATAAATTTGATTATTCCGGCCTCCATTTTGGATTGTTGGAAATTCGAATCAAAATTTTTTTGATGGTTTTTACAATTCGGTGATACAGTCTTCATTTCTAAGCCATTTTAGATGGTTCAGCATATCCCTGTCTCGAGATTGAGTTAAAAAATTGTCAAATTTTGAATTTGTTTTTCATTTCGAAAAATATTTTGGCAAAAAGATGCTAACTACATACATTTCTGGACCATATGCTGATAGAGGGGTGTATTGCTGATGTGTCTGCAAAAATTTCAAGTCAATCGTCTTTTCCAGTCCAAAGATATGAGCTGCCGAATATTTTTGTGTTTTTTGGCTTAAAGGGTTAACTAAAACATTTTCAGTAAAATGGGAATATGACGTTTAGTTAGAACTTATGACCGTTTATGAGTACAGAAACTTTAAAAAAAATCGTTCAGAGCGTTTTCGAGAAATGGTGAAAATAAAAAGTGTGGAAAAATAATAATAATAATATATAAAAAAAAAATAATCAATCCAATAACAAATAGATTTTCCTTTTAGGAAAATCCAAAAAATGAAATGGTCCATGTCTCATATTTTACCCAAGTTAATAAAACTGATAAATTTGCCCCTTGAGTGCAACAAGGCTTTGCAATGCTAGAGCATTGCAAAGCCTTCTTGCACTCAAGGGATGAAATATACCACCACCCATGCTATTCTGTAGATTATGAGGCCTAAAACATAAGACAAACCCAAGAACAATAACTCTTGGTGGCAAATAATAATTACAAAAATAAAATAAAAAATCACCAGCCCAAATGCAGTTTTACAAAAAATGGCTTGAGAAACATAAGATTACTTTGTGGGGCCAAATATACCTGTTATTGGAATATAAAGGTTTGTACCTACCAGACATATGCAGGAATGATATCAGATTGTTTATACTTCAGAAAAACATAATAGTGTCCCATAACTTATTGCACAAAAGCACAAGAAATTTGATATACCTTACCTTGCTGATGAAATCTAGCCAGCGAGGTGCCAAGTTTTCCTGATTTTCAAGACAAAGGGGCCTGTGCTCCCTGACAGCCCACAATAAAGGGGTCTGTTTCCCCCCCCCCCCCCCCCCCCCCCCCAAGTTGTAGCTCATTCTCTCTCTAAAACAGTTTGCACTGTACACATGTGCAGTCATTGTATTTATGTTGGATAATCCTGAACATGATCAGCACGTTCAGGAAAATCCAACATAAATACAACAACTATGCATTAGTACAGCACAAATTGTGCTCTGAAACAAACAAATGACACAGATTGATTTGAAGGAATAAGTAAATCACGGTAAGCAAACTTACTGTCTTATTAGTGTGTGAGTGATGCAAACCCTTAAAAACGAATGCATGTTGAACTGCTTTCTAGTCAATGTTAAGCGCATGAAATTTGTTACAGAAAACTATTACAGAAGGAGAAATTTCTGAATTGTGAGGGCAGCATCAGTCATCAATTTAAGCGCGAGTGATGAAGAAATGTGCCCAGCAGTGTATTTCGGACAAAAATAAAATGAAATGGGTTGGATAACAATAAACTGAAAATTAAATAACCTTGGTCTAAAACTACGAATCAATATATACCAGTTGCTAATCAATGTTCCTGGAGTGGGAGAAGACAGCGAATCAAAATTTTGAAAACAAAATATACCTGTGTTTTGTTCAAATCAAGTCCTTGGGTTCATATTTGGACTCTATATCTGAACACAAATTTTAAATCTGTCCAATCTTAGGTAAAAATTGTAAAATCATCTTCAGAATCTTATGGTGACTGGTATAGAGCATCCTTGGGGATCAGATTCAAGTTTGTTCAAATCAAGTCCCTGGGTTCATATTTGGGCTCCCTATGGCAACCCAAATTTTAGTTCTGTTCAATACTAGGAAATTTTTTTTGAAATCTTCTTCAGATCCATGAGTCAGAATCTTTTGCTGATTGGTATGGAGCATTCTTAGGTGTGTCTGATTCTAGTTTGTTAAAATCAAGTCCCTACAGTCATATTTGGGCTTATTATTGGAACCCAAACTATAACTTGGTGTAATATGAGGAATATTCTTTAAAAATCTTTTTCTTCAGATCTACCACTCAGAATATTATGATATTTGATAAGAAACAGCCTTGTCGAGTTCAGATTCAATTTTAATCAAATCAAGTCCCTCAGTTCATATTAAGCTCCTGTTGGAGCCCGAATTTTAATATATATTTAATATATATGAGGAATATTCTTTAAAGACCTTCAGATCAACCTGTCAAAATCTTTTCATATTTTGTTTATGGTATCCTTAGTGGATCAGATTCCAATTAGTTCAAATCAAGTCACGCGGTTCATATTTGGGCTCCCCAACCTTAATTGTAATTTAGTGCAATATGAGGAAATTCCTTTAACACTTTACCCAACGTAACAGCCAAAACCGGTCAGCGCTATTCTAAAAAATCGCCAATTAATTTTCATTATTTTTTCATTTTTTGTCTCCACTCATAGGTTATGACCCCTCTTTGGAATGGGCTCATTGAGCTTGTTCCAATGAGGGGTCATAACCTGTGTTTTTGAGACAAAAAATGAAAAAAAATTAGTTATTTAAGAATTTGTTTTGCAAGTGTCGTCTGCTTTTCGTGTTAGGTAAAGGGTTAAAAATCTTCTTTACATTCACCAGTCTGAATCTTTTGGAAAAAAAATAGGACTATTCTTTAAAACACATCAGTGAGTCAGATTCTTTTGCTACATGAGTTATATTTGGCTCCCTGTGGGAGCCCGAATTTTAGCTTAGTAAAATATGAGGGATATAATTCAGTGATCTTCAGATCCATCAGCATTACTATGGCTCGTAGATTATGTTTATTCAAAGTATTACACTTGATTGACTTTGGTGGGCACCAGAGGGATTTGAAATTTTAACACAGGACTCACTGCAGAATTTACTATCTGTTTAACCCTTTACCTCTCCTGTGTCCTTGGGCAAGGCACTTAACCCTGATTGTCCACATGGGGGCACAATGACGCCGTGTACTAAGGCGTACTGCACGTCGATGGTACGCATGTCTTCGACCAATCTAACCCTGCCTGTGCTGCAGTGCGGAGTTACGATGTTGGGGAGCTGGCAGCTGCTCGTCGTTGTTCGGTGGTTCTCTCTGGGTACTCCGGCTTCTCCACCCATAAAACTCTCATGGTCATGATTAGCCATTGTGCATAAGTATATGACCTTAAACACCAATAAATAAATAATTATAACCCTTTACCTAACATGAAAAGCAGACAACACTTGCAAACAAACTTTTTGAATAACTTTTTTTTTTTCATTTTTCGTCTCAAAAATATAGGTTATGACCACTCATTGGAACGAGCTCGATGAGCTCATTCCAAAGAGGTGTCATAACCATTGTTTTTGCTCGCTCCAAAGAGAGGTCATAACCTATGTTTTTGAGACCAAAAATGAAAAGAATAATAAAAATTAATTATTTTTGTCAATAGTGCTGGCCGTTTTTGGCACTTATGTTGGGTAAAGCATTAAGTGAATTGTGCCCACACATGAGAGAGCTGATTGTGGCATTCATTTTCCCCATATTGCACTAAATGAAAATCGAAGCGTGGAGAGTGGGTGGAGGTCAACTGGGTGATTTTTTTCTCTTTGCTTCAAAATGAGTTTTGAAGGGTCTTGAGTGATTTTATGCAACCCCCCCCCCCCCCTTCTGAATTCCCACTAGCCTACAACCTGCCAAGTTTACCTGATTTTCAAGACAAAAGGGCCTGTTCTCCCTGACAGCAGCCAAGACCTGACTAGAAATCACGGCCCTGGTGTTTTGTCTATTGTCAGCAGTACCTCCTAAAGATGACATGGTCAGGACACGTGCCCTGAGATCGCAAAAGCCTGAAACAGGCCTTTAAACATTAAGGTGCATTTAGAACAAGTCACAAAATTACTGTAGATATGATTTGTGGTTGTAAAAGAATGCCACTGTTAAGCTCATTGGTAGTGACATTTATAGCATTGTGGTAGAATGATACTACAACAACTTATTCTGTTTTTCCTGATGTGAATTCCTCTTGGGTGTTATCAGCAAATCTCAGTCAAGTCAGTTACCGAACCGATGCCGAGGTATACTCCCTTAAACAGTGCTCAAAATAACTTTTTTTCTTTGCGTAGCAAAATGCTATACATTTCCAAAAAATGAATAGCATTTTGTAAAAATTACATAGCTATTTTTGTATACACATGTACAAGAGTTGTTGTGTTATGCTGTTTTGTATTGAATTCTTCTAAGTAGATAGAATAGTTTCCATCCATTTCTGGGCATTTCCAAATGATCTGCAACACATGAAACATTTACTATGTTTTTTTCAACTGAACTGCCTTTGAGGGTTGCAAGGACTTGGATATTTTCAAATGGCGTCTTGGTTGTTCAATAGAGTTCTCAAAATGGAAGTTGGGATTTTTAATTTGATCGGCTTGAAATTATTTTTAATGGACATTTTATGCAAAATGTTGTAAAAACAGGAAGAATTTAAACCAATAGAATTCATCTTACATATGAAGTTGCTAATGATGCTTGATGGAGAGTTAATCTGAGTTATGCCTGGAATGTTCCACAATCAGAAGTAAAGCATCAGTGAACTAGTTTTCAAATTTGTTTGCAAATTTTCATTTACATTTTGCGATACAAGATAATCAACTGCAGCCCTAATAGGCTGCAGTTGATTATCTTGTATTGCAAAATGCTATACATAATTGAACATTGTGTTGCTTTTTGCATAGCAAAAAGCGACGCGACACCACTTATTTTGAGCCCACCCCTTAAAAATACCAAAACCAATACTGAACTCAAAATTCCAATACCTCCCATCTCTAATGACCTCCCATTGAGTACCCAGGCACCAAATCTTCCTGCATATATTGCAACATCATGCAATGAAGGAAACACAAGAATGAGCTATGGTATAAATGGGTGCTCAGATTGGCTGGAGTGCAAAATCAGTAAGATGTTGAAAGTGCCATACCAAACCTCAAATGATCAAAAAATTGTATATTGTTTTTGTTATAAATTCCTTCGTATATCGCATGCATATATAAGAAAAAATATCTCTCTAATGAAAATTACTGTTTTCTTGTTGAGTTATCTGCTTTTCTATCACATTCTGTGGAATTATCAATAGACTTGACATTATATGTTGCAAGAGAAGTTGATAGGTAATTGGGTATTGATTATATTTTAACTGAAGAACATTCATGAGTGATTACGGTACATGTAATATTAAAACAATATAGACTGTGTTTTGTCTGACTGATCCTCACCCTTCTACAGCGATTTTTCCCCAAAACTTATCCTAAAAATCACATCTTTATATATATTACCAAATTGATTTCAACTAAGGTTAGTCAAATCATGGGAGTGAAAATTTTTTGGTTATTGTTTTTGAAAGTCTGTCACAATGTCATGAATTTATGAATTTAACCTTTCACGTTTTTGAATATCAGTTCCCTTACCCCCCATCCTTGCAAAATTCATAGAACAGAACTGGGAATCAAAGGTTGCATTAGGACTTATTTCCTGAACTAATAACCGTGAGATTCCTGTTTGCGAGATTTTTAATTTGATCGGCTTGAAATTATTTTTAATGGACATTTTATGCAAAATGTTGTAAAAACAGGAAGAATTTAAACCAATAGAATTCATCTTACATATGAAGTTGCTAATGATGCTTGATGGAGAGTTAATCTGAGTTATGCCTGGAATGTTCCACAATCAGAAGTAAAGCATCAGTGAACTAGTTTTCAAATTTGTTTGCAAATTTTCATTTACATTTTGCGATACAAGATAATCAACTGCAGCCCTAATAGGCTGCAGTTGATTATCTTGTATTGCAAAATGCTATACATAATTGAACATTGTGTTGCTTTTTGCATAGCAAAAAGCGACGCGACACCACTTATTTTGAGCCCACCCCTTAAAAATACCAAAACCAATACTGAACTCAAAATTCCAATACCTCCCATCTCTAATGACCTCCCATTGAGTACCCAGGCACCAAATCTTCCTGCATATATTGCAACATCATGCAATGAAGGAAACACAAGAATGAGCTATGGTATAAATGGGTGCTCAGATTGGCTGGAGTGCAAAATCAGTAAGATGTTGAAAGTGCCATACCAAACCTCAAATGATCAAAAAATTGTATATTGTTTTTGTTATAAATTCCTTCGTATATCGCATGCATATATAAGAAAAAATATCTCTCTAATGAAAATTACTGTTTTCTTGTTGAGTTATCTGCTTTTCTATCACATTCTGTGGAATTATCAATAGACTTGACATTATATGTTGCAAGAGAAGTTGATAGGTAATTGGGTATTGATTATATTTTAACTGAAGAACATTCATGAGTGATTACGGTACATGTAATATTAAAACAATATAGACTGTGTTTTGTCTGATTGATCCTCACCCTTCTACAGCGATTTTTCCCCAAAACTTATCCTAAAAATCACATCTTTATATATATTACCAAATTGATTTCAACTAAGGTTAGTCAAATCATGGGAGTGAAAATTTTTTGGTTATTGTTTTTGAAAGTCTGTCACAATGTCATGAATTTATGAATTTAACCTTTCACGTTTTTGAATATCAGTTCCCTTACCCCCCATCCTTGCAAAATTCATAGAACAGAACTGGGAATCAAAGGTTGCATTAGGACTTATTTCCTGAACTAATAACCGTGAGATACCTGTTTGCGAGATTAAACCATAGCTCCAACTGCAAAGCTGGTCTTGGAAGAAGTTGATATTTGCTGTAACCTCATAAACTATAATACACAATCATTAATACGATGGTTTATGAATTTTCCCGGTAATGTGATTTGACTTTTAGAACCGAGAGCTGCAGAGCTGTGAAATTTATGGATTAAACCATAATTTCAGCCCCATGCCTAATGTTGTGGTGCTGTTGATGAAAAGTTTTTTGCTATTTAAGAAATATTTGTTTGCAAGTGTCATGCTCTAGTCTTGTTAGAGAGATGATTAACCTTTAGCTACTGATGTCGAAATATCAAACTTTCAACCTACATATTTTTCCCATAATGCAAACAGGATTAAATTGGTTAACCCTTTACCCAATGAATCTCCCGCATCTGCCCGCGTAATATGTAAATTCAGCAGTTGAAAAAATATTATTTTTCTAAAAATTTCAACCAAACCATATCATGTGACCCCTCGTTGGAATGAGCTCGTTCCAACGAGGGGTCACATGATATGGTTTTGTTGAAATTTTTGGAAAAATTTGAAAAAATGCTATTTAAAATAATAAATTTTGATATCGTCTTCGTTGGGTAAAGGGTTAAGTTCCTAGTGGGAACCCCAGAAAGTGAAGCAGTGCTTGTTTACTGTGGTAGCCAAGTTCTGTTTTACAGGTACAGTTAAGACTAGAAGTCCTGTCATGAAATGCGCACAAATAGCACGTCGATCTGCGTGTTAATCTTCGCATTATGACCATAGTAAGGCTATCAAATTATGTACATATGGCCTGTGCACACCCAGTGTTTCAGCCAATAGACCTCCGGGTAACCCGAAGGTCCATTGGCAGAAACATTGCCTGTGTTTGCTATGAGTAACCAGGAGAACCTGCCTTACTTTGGATGCCTTTCGATATGGCAATTGCGCGCAGTTCCTACGCGTAATTAAGCCTAGATAAGCACACAGTTCCTGACAGGACTTTTAGTTTTAACTGTAAAATAGGACCCAGTCACCATTGCTTAGGGTGGAAACCCTCTAAAATGGACAACATGGGTATAAACGATTGACTGAATTTGGATTGATCTCCATGTTGCCATCACCATTGTGCAGAAATATGTGATTTTAAACACCAATAAATAAATAATCGTTAAATGGCCAGCACTATTCATGAAAATCCCTATTCAGATTTTATTAATTTTAAAATTTTTGCCTCCACAATGTAGCTTATGACCCTCCTTGGAACAAGCTCATTTAGCTTGTTCCAGTGAGGTTGCTTAAGCTACGTTTTTGGAGTAAAAAAATGAAATGAATTTTTATAAAAAAATTTCTTGTTCCACAGGTAATTTTTCTTCAGTTTTATGATGAGGGAGGGAAGCTTTTATTTTTTTGTTTTTAATTCACAAAACATGTCTGAAGATAGTTGGAATCAGAAATTTACATGTAATTACTTACACTATTATGTGGCAAACTAATGTTTTTAGCAGTGAAAATTTCCCATAAAGTAGTTGAAAATTTAACCAACTATACCTTGTTTGACAGGGCTCTGTGAGGTATAGTTGGTTTGTGAGCTCAGTCAAGCAAGGTATAGTTGGTTAAATATTTGTATTACAAGTGCAAAATGGTGTCATAGGAGGGATTCCAGGTGAAAAAACGGGTGATGAGACAGTTTTTTGCCGAAGGAGGAGCCGGAGAAACAAGAATTTTGTTTTTAATAGCCTTATTTGAAGGATTTTCTTTTGCAAGTGTCGTCTTCTTCATGTATTTGGGTTGGGTAAAGACTTTAAAATATGACCTGTCAAGAACCTTCTGTTGTGAAAACAATTGTATAATAGTTTATCTGCTTTTCTTTGTTGATGATTGATATTAACATGTTAAAGTGGTTTGGAGTGGTAATAGGTTTTTCCAACATTGATTTTTTTTTTCTTTTTGAGTGGGTTCATTGAAGTAGCTACAAAATACTGGATAATATAACAAAATTTATTTCCCTCTTCATTAAGTACACTCATTACATAGTTCTTCAATTTCTTTTCAATAGATTCACTGTCTACTGGAAATGTAGGAAAGAAAGTAATATACAGAACACATCTTAATATCTTAATTGATTTTAACTTCCTGAAAATTTCCTTTGAATCAATTTCGTAAATTATGTCCATTAATTTTTGTATTCATGGTATCAAAAGATACTTAAAATCCCAAAATCAAGCTATCAAAATATCAATAAGAAAAGTATTGACTCCCGTACTCTGCATACCGTTTTTACTCTATGTATTGGGACAGCTAAAAATAATTATTTTCACAGGTGTCCCAATTCTTAGAAAATGGGGAAAGACCTGGTCTTGATTTGATGCTGAATAAAGTTGTGTGTGATTCGTTTTCCATCACTACATGTATATACGAAAATCGCCATCCAATTTCTTTTATATTTTCATTTTTTGCTTCCAAAACATAGCTTATGATCCCTCATTGGAACGTGCGCATTGCGCTCGTTCCAATGAGGGATCATAAGCTATGTTTTGGAAGCAAAAAATGAAAATTTTTAGTTACTCAAGAATTTTTTTATGAGTGTCGTCTGCTACTAGCGATGGGTCAACTGGAAACAAATCTCCTGAATGTCCCAAACTTTGGAGCATAAAAAAAATATAGTTTTCTGGAAAAAATGTGTGTCCCAAATCATAGAGTGTCCCAATACATAGAGTAAATATGGTAGATTCATTTTCTGGTCATTGAATTTTCATTTCCTAATGCGGACGCCTACAGGTCTTTAGAAGCAATAAATTTATAAAATTATTCATATAGCCTTTGAATGTATGTTGAGCCTTTGTCTTAAAAATTAACAGCACTTGAATTCACAAATTATATTGAAGTCTGATAAATCAGCCAGGTCTGGTGTGTGATATGTACAAAAATAGAGGCCCAAATTCTGTAATTTTTTTTTTTCAATTTCATCCAAACAGTTTGTCTCTTCATTAACCCCTTTGTTCACTGATAACAAATTTCAAGTGCGTGTGATGTCTCAGTGGTTAGAGCATTGGACTTCAAACTGAAAGGTCCATAGTTTGATCCTGATCAGTGGTAAAAACGTTGTTTCTTTGGACAAGACACTTACCCAGTTGCCTGTATGGGGAGTCAGTGGCACTGTGTCATACTGCATATCGATAGGGCACTTGCCTTCAAGTGCCACTAACACTGCTTGTTCAAAAGTAGTACATTGGGGAGTCTGACAGTTGCTTGACCATGTTTGGTACTCTGTCTTCTTCTACTGCAAAACTGACCAACACTGAATGATTAGTAGATGAAAATATCATATTTCTTTGGCAGCTGCAAAGAATGGCTGCCTTGTTTTTCAGCTCACCTGACTGGCGTCCGCTGTCTGTTAACTTTTGAAACTTGTCTTCTTCAAAACCACTGAACCAAATTCAAACATATATGGCACAGACCATCTTTGGAGTATACCCTTTCTAGTTTGTTCAAATGAAGCTGCTGCTATCTTCGGGTTGTGGTTAATGCCCCAAAAGCCTAAAACTCTTCTCATGAACCACCAGAGAGAATGGCTTGATATTTGGTATGGAACTTCCCTTGGTGGTGAAGATTAAAGTTTGTTCAAGGGAAGTTTGTTTGGTCAATATTTAGGCTCTCTGTGGGAGCTTGCCCATTTTGGGCTCCATCCAAAATTTGTATTTCATGAAATGATGCTGATTTGGATCTAATTTGACATGTAGTATAATTGGGTCATAAGTACTTGATTGATGCCCCCCCCCCCCCCAAAAAAAAAAAAAAAAAAAAAAAATTCACCATCCCGTGGGAACATCAGGAGCTAAAAATATTTAAAAAAATTTGAATTCCCATATTTTAAAAAACTGCATGGTCCAGAATATTGTTTTTTTCAGTATGTTGGTTCCTTAGGACCAGTGGAATCAGATGAACCCCAAAAATTGCTATCGCTTTTGTCATGGATGCCATATGGGGAATCCCATTTTAAAACACTGTTGGCAATGGGAAAATGCTGTCATCATCTTTCTTGCACTCCATCAACTAATTTGAAACTTGTCTTCTTTAAAACCACTGGGCCAAATTCATACGTATGTGCCACAGACCATCGTTGGAGTATATCCTTTCCACCTTGTTCAGATGAAGCTGCTGCCATCTTTGGGCTGGGATTAATGCCCCAAAAGCCTAAAAATCTTCTCATGAACCACCACAGAGAATGGTTTTATATTTGGTATTTAACTTTCTTTGGTGGTGAAGATTAAAGTTTGTTCAAGGAATTTTGGTAGGTCAATATTTGGGCTCTCTGCGGGAGCATGTCCATTTTGTCCACCCAAAATTTGTATTTCAAGAATCGATGTGCTGATTTAACCAAATTTGTCATGTAGTATAATTGGGTCATAACTGCTTGATTTATGCCCAAAAATTTTTTCTGCTGACCCATGGGAACCCCAGGAGCTGAAAATAGAAAAAATTCAAACACCCATATTTCAAAAACTGCATGGGCTAGCATGGGCTAGAATATTGTGTTTTTGGTATGAAGCTTCTTTACAATCAGTGTAATCAGAAAGGGCCAGAAAAATTGCTATGCATTTTGTCATGGGGTGCCATATGGGGATGCCCATTTTAACACTGTTCTCAATGGGAAAACGATGAGTCATTACCTTTCTTCTACTATATCAACTAAGTATTCTTCTTCAGTACCTTTGGACCAAGTCTAACCCTTTACCCAACACAGATGATATCACAATTTATTATTTTAAATATCATTTTTTCCAAAAATTTCAACAAAACCATATCATGTGACCCCTCGTTGGAACGATCTTGGCGAGCTCGTCCCATCGAGGGGTCACATGATATAGTTTTGTTGAAATTTTTTGAAAAATAATATTTTTTCAACTGCTGAATTTGCATATTACGCGGACGGATACGGCCGATTTGTTGGGTAAAGGGTTAAACTAATTTGGTACAAAGCATCTTTGTGGAGTTGACTCTTCTGTTTTTTCCCCCCCAAAAGTTACTATGTCCCTGGGGGTGGGGTCAATGCCCCATAAGGCTAAAATACTTTAAAAGTCATCTTCTCATAAGCCACTTGCAATAATACTTAGATTCCTGGTATGGAACTTACTATAGTGATACTTTAGTGATGCAGATTAAAGTTTTTTCAAAGGAACTCAGTTGGTCAGAATTTGGGCTCCTATTATGGGCTTCACTTGGGGACACGGTGGCATTGTGGTAACCGGTTCTTGTCAGATCACCAAAGTTAAGCAATGTCGATCCTGGTCAGTCCTCAGATGGGTGGCTGTCTGAGCGATCGATTCAGACTCCCGCGTTGTGTCCTTGGGCAAGGCACTTAACCCCGATTGTCCACATGGGGGCACGATGATGCCGTGCACTGAGGCATACTGCACGTCGATGGTGCACATGTCTTCAACCAATCTAACCCTGTCTGTGCTGCAGTGCGGAGTTACGATGTTGGGGAGCTGGCAGCTGCTTGTCGTTGCTCGGTGGTTCTCTCCGGGTACTCTGGCTTCCTCCACCCGTAAAACTGTCATGGTCATGATTAGCCATTGTGCATAAGTATGGTCTCGTTTCCTATTAAAAGGTCATTTCCGAGGTTATTGGATATCCTCAGCCAAATGGCTATTTTGGGCTATAGTTTTAGTTTGTGGTGGTGTGGATTTAGTAAATAATTCTCATTAATGGTGATATGATCAAAATAATCTGTTGATGGTCTTGATTCAAACTGTGTATTGTCAAGTGCATTTCAATTGGGGGTCAAGGTCACATGGAAGTGTTAAATGACTAACCCAGACCTGTTTGGGACCTGACAATTTGCAGTTTACAAATGGAACAATTTTTGTGTAAATTTGCTTTGAGAAAGCCTTCTGAAAAAATGAATAAGAAACCCATATGTTTTTTATTTGTCAGAATGATCATGTTATGCTGTAAAATCCTCAGTGGAGGAATGAGGAATTCCTATAACACAGTTTTATCACTATCGATGTACGAAAATTGGAGATTTATCCCCAAAATGAGAAAATTTTGACCATTTTGAGCCATTTTTTTAACCATCAACTGTGTCATTCGGCTGAGTGTATTTGAGTGATATTGGTGTGTACAGTTGTCTCCAGAAAGGGCCATATTCAGACCTTCCAGAAACTATATACATTGTGAGTATTGTGAATAGGGGAGGTAATTTATCCTCGGCCGTGTTAATCAGAAGCTGAACATTTCTTGAAAAGCCGACATTTTCACCTGAATAACTGTAACGAGACCTATGTGACCTTAAACGCCAATGAATAAATATGGGCTTCACTAAAAATTTCTATTTCCAGAACCAGTAGGCTGAACCAAATTTATCATGTAGTGTAACTGGGTCATAAGTGCTTGATTTATGCCCGAAAATATTTTTGGGGTTGGGGTAGAGAGAACCACAAAAGTTAAAAACCTCCCAAAATTTGTACGGACATATTTTTTAGACTTCACAGAACAGAGCTTTGTTTTTGTCTGAGAAGCTTTCCTAGGACGAGCAGAAATGAATGGCCGAAAAAAATGTCTTTTGATGTGGCACAACTTGAGCCAGGTGAGCGTTTTAGGCTCACTTGAGCCTTTAGTTTGTTTTTAAGTTGGTTTTTTTTGGATAAAAAAGTCAATATTTATGACACAATTTACTTTAATGTAACATTAATGAGGTAATTATGGCATTTATCTCATAAATGCAACATAAAGTCAAGGTCATTGACACTTTCATTTACGTTTTGCTTCTTGCATTTCCTATGTCAATACTATAAAAGTGAACCATAAAGGACCTAACTTTTTTCAACAACAAAACAGCTGCTCCAACATGCAGACTTTGGGCAAACATGCAAGCTGTATTCAAAGTGCCTTCCTCGCAGGAACCCTGGGAAGTGAGCAGTGCCTGTTCACTGCAGTAAACAGGCTCTGTTTTACTGGTAAAATAGGACCCAGTCACCCAATGCTTGGGAGGTGCAAACTCTCTCTATAATGGGCAACATGGCTTATTAACACTCACCCTTGGTCTTGAGTTGATACTCATGTTGTGGTCATGATTAGCCATTGTGCAAAAATATGTGACCTTAAACACCAATAAAAAAAAAGAAATAAATAAATTAAATAAATAAAAAAGCAAAATTTGGTGAATTCCATCTATTTTACTAAATATTTATTTGATTAATCCATTATATCTTGTTTGACAGAGCTCATTGAGCTCTGTCAAACAAGATATAAGGGATTAAATGTTTAGAACATATTTTCTGAGAGGAAAAAAGCACTAGAAAATGGGTCATAAAATCAAAACCTTACTTAATGTCTTGGGTTATCACATTAAGTTACCTATTGCGTATCCTAATTATACTAATTTTTTGTAATACAAGTAAGCTACTGAAAATGAATACATGCAGTCCCCAAAGTAGCCAACATCTGTAGTTGCATGCCAAGAGAGATCATGTGTATCATGATACATATTGTATTGTGCGCACTGAATGTCAAACATCAATGTCGAGCCCGGTTAGTCCTTGGATGGGTGACTGTCTGAGCGATCAATTGGGACTCCCGCATTGCATCCTTGGGCAAGGCACTTAATCCCGGTTGCCTACATGGAGGCATGATGACGCCGTGTACTAAGGCGTGCTGCACGGCAATGGTGCACATGTCTTCAACTGCTGTAATCCCGCTTGAACAGAGTTAGAATGTTGAGGAGCTGACAGTTGCTCGTCGATGTTCGGTGGTTCTCTCCGGGTACTCTGGCTTCCTGTACTGTCACGGTCATGATTAGCCATTTTGCAAAAAATAAGTGACCTTAAACACCAATAAATATAAATAAATATTCAAAGTGCCTTGACGGTTGTTTCTAGGCAAGTCTTGGCTGCCAAAATAGGCAGCCAAAATAGGCAGCCAAAACTTACCTACAACAACTGCAAAGTCACAGTATGTGGAGTGTCAATGTGTAGCAAAAATGTATAATAGTCTCCAGGCCTGTTAGGATTAAACAGTATATCTGTCTTTCAGATTCAAAAATAAATAAAATGTGATATGAATAACTTGGTGCAAGTATTGTATTTTATGTGATTGTCCTTATTGGCTCACATTGATTAACAGCAGAAATTCTAATTTAAGAATCTTCACAGTGAGATTTCTTTTTTGGAAACAAAATGATGAATAAAAAAAGGCATAAAATATTAAGTTGTATGTACTTAATTATTTCAGCGATGTTGAATTATTTTTCTTTTCCCTATGCAAATGACAGTGACAGTAAAGAGAAAGTGGATCACCACCAAGACTTCGTTGATTATTCTAAGGGTTGAAATGGTTGAAGGGTTTTCTTGATTGTTTAATCAAATGGATTAACCTTGGTTAACTGATTAATCACTTGCCCTAATAGGTAGCTGAATAACTGCTGTACCGTTGATGATTTACAGCATTACCCTTAACCAACTTAACCCTTTGCCCAATGCAGACGATTTCAAAATTTATTATTTTAAATATCATTTTTAGCTCAACTTGACAAAGTCAAGCTGAGCTATTGCCATCACTTCTCGTCCGTCGGCGTACGTATGTACGTATGTACGTACGTACATTAGTATGTTAGTACGTTAGTACGTACGTCCACAATTTCCTTTGGCACACCTCACAGGTCGCATTTATGATCAGATTACTTTGAAACTTCTTATGCTTGTTTGGAGTGACCTCTAGATGGGAGCTATCGATTTTCTTCAAGTTCCGTCAAAAAATGTTGCCGCGGCCAACGTTCTTAGAACTTAGTTTAGTCAAACCACAATATTTCCCTTTGGCACACCCTACAGGGCACATTTATGATTTGATTGCTTTGAAACCTGATACGCTTATTTAGGGTAACCTCTAGATGGGAGCTATCGATTTTCTTCAATTTCTGGCAAAAAATGTTGCCACGGCCAACGTTCGTAGAACTTAGTTTAGTCAGACCTCAATATTTCCCTTTGGCACACCCTACAGGGTACATTTACGATCAGATTGCTTTGAAACCTGGTATGCTTGTTTGGGGAGACCTCTAGATGGGAGCTATTGATTTTCTTCAATTTCTGTCAAAAAATGTTGCCGCGGCCAACGTTCTTAGAACTTAGTTTAGTCAGAAGACTCAATATTTCCCTTTGGCACACCCTACAGGGTACATTTATGATCGGATTGCTTTGAAACCTGGCATACTTGTTTGGGGTGACCTCTAGATGGGAGCTATCGATTTTCTTCAATTTCTGTCAAAAAATGTTGCCGCGGCCAACGTTCTTAGAACTTAGTTTAGTCAAACCACAATATTTCCCTTTGGCACACCCTACAGGGCACATTTATGATTTGATTGCTTTGAAACCTGGTATGCTTATTTAGGGTGACCTCTAGATGGGAGCTATCGATTTTCTTCAATTTCCGGCAAAAAATGTTGCCGCGGCCAACATTCTTAGAACTTGGTTTAGTCAGAAGACTCGATATTTCCCTTTGGCACACCCTACAGGGCACATTTATGATCGGATTGCTTTGAAATCTTTCATGCTTGTTTGGGGTGACCTCTAGATGGGAGCTATCGATTTTCTTCAATTTCCATCAAAAATTGTTGCCGCAGCCAACATTCTTAGAACTTAGTTTAGTCAGACCACAATATTTCCCTTTGGCTCACCCTACAGGGCTCATTTATGATTAGATTGCTTTGAAACCTGATATGCTTATTTATGGTGACCTCTAGATGGGAGCTATCGATTTTCTTCCATTTCCATCAAAAAATGTTGCCACGGCCAACGTTCTTAGAATTTAGTCTAGTCAGACGACAATATTTCCCTTTTGTACACCCTACAGGGCACATTTATGATCGAATTGCTTTGAAACCTGGCATGCTTGTTTGGGGAGGCCTCTAGATGGGACCTATCGATTTTCTTCAGTTTCTGTCCAAAAATGTTGCCACTGGCAAAAAAACTGACATTGGTCCCAATGATCTTCAATTTTGCCATTTCATTTATAACTTACCAAGTTCAAGTTTGTCAAGTTGAGCTACAGTGTCATTGACACTTTCATTTAATTTTTTTCCAAAAATTTCAACAAAACCATATCATGTGACCCCTCTTTGGAACAAGCTCAACGAGCTTGTCCCAAAGAGGGGTCACATGATGTGGTTTTGTTGAAGTTTTTCGAAAAATAATATTTTTTCATCTGCTGAATTTGCATATTACACGGTGGATGTGGGCGATTCGTTGGGTAAAGGATTAATGGACAAAACCAGCCAGTGCTATATACAATAATCTCCATTCAAATTTTTGCTATATTTTAAATTTTTTTCTCAAAAACATAACTTATGACCCCTCATTGGAGCGAGTCATTGCAATGAGCTCAAAGAGCTCACTCAAATGAGGGGGCCATAAGCTATGCGTTTGAGACAAAAATTAACTTAAATTTTTTTTAGTAATTCATGACTGTATTTTGCAAGTATTGTCTTTTACCCGTCTTGGGTAAAGGGTTCAAGGAATGTCCATTTTCAACTACCGATAATGTATAACGATCATGCAAGCGAACAAGTATGTCAGCCCTTAGCTTGCATGTTTTACCCTAAATCATATAATTGATATGGCAATGTTTGCCTGTTTTGGAGCAAGTTTATTCCTTTGTTAACACATATAATACAGTAGTTCAAAAGTACCTGTTAATCGATCATTTACTTTAAATTATCGATCAAGATGTTGATTATTGGTTAATTGATTGATCAGTTAACCGTTTCAGCTCTAATTTTTCTCCTGACAGACTTAGTAAGGGAGGGTGGATTGGCACTAAAATACATTAGTAAGGCCTAAAAAAGTTAAAAATCTGTTTCTCAGGGCCTCCTGCATGGTTCTTTTGGCTGTCGCATACCTTCTTTTTATAACCAATGCAAGCTTAAAAAAATTAAATTAAATTAAATGGTTTATGTCTGATATTTTACCCAAGTTAATAAAATTGATAAATTTGTCTCTTGAGTGCAACAAGGCTTTGCAATGCTAGAGCATTGCAAAGCCTTCTTACACTCAAGGGATGAAATACACCACCAGCTAATGCTGTTTTGAATCATGCTTAATGCCTATCCTTACAGAAAGTTGGTTAAAGTAAATTATCAGTTACATGTATCAACAAATATGGATTATTACCCCAGCCAGGCCTGAAAATAAGCAGTCTGACATTTGCAGAATTAGGTCCCCAGAGGGTGAATTTGATGATGCTATCCCATACAGTGGGCTAGTTTATTCTCTGAGTACCTCTTTTTGTTTAGTTTTGAGACCCTGATTCAAATTGAGGTTCACAGAGGGTAAATTTAGTGATGCTATCCTGCTATGCAGGGTAGCATCACTAACTTCACCCTGTGGGGACCTCATTGTGCAGGTGACAGTCTGCTTATTTTCTGGCTTCACCCCAACTGTAAAAATTTATAGTATATAATGTGAACATTGTTTACATCTAGCTATTCAGTCATCTGCTTAATTTTTTTCTACACTCAACTCAAATACTTTCTGGGAGTCTTGAGGATTAACTGTCCATTTAACTCTTAACCGGTTGAGTGCCAGAAACCACTATCGGGGCTTTGAAAAAAACCTAAGGGTACCTTACAAAAATCAACATTTTCTTAGCTGATGTTTCATAGTACAGTAGAACCTGTCTTGAGAGACCACTCCTTTTGCCAAGCTTCTTGGTAAACATTTCTCTGACTTGAAGTGTTTATACAACTGAATAACAATGTAATTGAAAGCCGATTAATATAATTTTCAGACAATCTACAGAGAAAGATATTTGTCATACTTGTGTATGATTTTAGATATTAAGGTTTCAGGGGACAATTGTCCTGACAATTTTACCGTTTGGCAGATGTCCTGGTTAAATTTTTGAACAATTGATTTCTGTACACATTGCATTGATCTTAATTGATTTTAATACTCTGAAATTGCAAAAAAATTGATTTTCCAGTCTCTCAACACAGGTGAAAAACTTAGTTTTTGCCACAGTTTCGTGGTCTCTCAAGACAAGTGGTCTCTCACAATAGGTGGTCTCTCATGACAGGTCCATTATATAGTGAAACCAATTGGTGCATGGCCAAAGTGGTCTCTCAAGACGGGTGGTTGCTCAAAACAGGTTTACTATAAGTGAAAAGTAAATAATATTTTGTTTTTATAGCTTTGCTTTATTAGTCCCGTACCAGCATCACCAGAGGGGTCTATAGGTTTGCACTCTGTCCATCCATCAGTCTGTCAGTCACACTTTAGTATTTTTATACTGTACCAATGACCCAGACATAGCTGGTGCTAACTCTTAAAATATAGGGCCAAACACAAATTTTGCCCCCCAATCCCCAAAATTTGCATCTAAAACTAAAGAAAACATGTCCTGGAAGGCCCTCCACACTTCGCCCCTACTGCGCATGCGCAGTGTCAAGGACGTTCCGAAATTGGCGCCATTTATCATTCTAAGTTTGGCCCTTCATCAGTTAACATCTGACTGATCTTTGTGCTTTTAAATCTCAGTTTAAATGATGCCAGACACATAAATATTAGTGAAATGGTGATTCTAAGGAGGATAGAAAAGGAGGAGAGGAAAAGAATGTGTGACAGAATATTATCAGGGCTGTAACTTAAAATTTTTTAATGAAATTATGTTAAGTTACCTATTTTCAAGGCAGCAGCCATTTTGTTGTCATTCTGATTATTTAGTTACACTGTTTTTTCAAGTGTTTTTCCTCTCTCCCTGTCCTTTAAGTTCCCCCTTGCTATTCTCCCATGCTTTTGGCATAGTTTCTGTAATTATTATTACTAAAATTTCTTGGGAGTTTTAGCTGTATAACAGAATGAATTCTGTTCTTTCCCCATGTTTACGTCTTCACCTACGGGTGGTTAGGCGTTGTGTTCTGCATCTACCATCTGATGTTCTGCAGTTTCTTCCCTGGAAGTCTCTGTTTTGCATCAGATGGTGTATTTTTGGTAACTGATTTCGGGCCTGGGTGCCTGGAGTCTTATTTTAGTGTTTTTACACTCATTGTTTACATTTACAACAGCCCTCTGTGTGAGGGGGGATTTCTAAATAATAATATCTTTATGTTATTTTAATCATAACTAGATACATTATTATTGTTCGTAAGTGTTGAAAAAATTGTTTAAAATATTTTTAAAATTTTTGTCCACACTTAGGCTTGGGATCCATTGGGGCTCAACGTTACTTTTCAGAAACTTGGGCTGTTCTGAAAAAATATTTTTTCAAAATATTTTGATTTCAATTATTTTTTCTATATTAATGGATCATTTTATTATTATGTATTTTGATTGCCAGGGGTTAGTGCGAGTACCAGGACTTGTTTTCTTTTCACATTGAAAGGATATTGATCAATTGCTTTAAGAGGAAGTCTTCCTCTGACCTTGTTATCATTCTATATGTGGTCAGTGTACTCGCATTAACTCCTGTTCTGTATCGTATGATTTCGATGACAATATGGGAAGCGTATGTCACGGTATGTTGTTGGGGATTTGGACACTCTGGTCCTTTCCCCGCAGGGTCACTCTACTTTATCAATTTCTATTTCAGACGATCAAGATTAGGGTGATGTATCTGTGATGTCTTCCAACAGTGTGCCTCCGTCGTCACAATTAATGAAGGGCTAGCGGAAAAGTGCTCATGTAATACGCCAATTGCCTAAGAGGACCCTAGTAGGTTCGACGGCCTTTGACGTCCGCTAGCTCGCCCGGTGTAGCGTCCATTCACCGAATGGTTCGGCAGCCGGGTTCGTCCGTTGCGGTCTAGAAGGAATTTTGGGGTGATGCGAGCACTATAAAATTAACTTAATGCACACCCAGTGACGGCGGATCGGAGGGAGAACGGAGGAAGCCTTTTAGTCCGGTTCATAGCTCGTTCCGGTCCATCCGGACGGCAAGCGAGAGAGGCCCCTCTCTCGTTCAACAACATCTGGCCCCAGATGTTGTGGTACAAATGTGTAGTTAGCGGAGCATACGTCCGTCGCTCGGGACGCTCCGTTGTATAGGCAGTCCGCTGAGACTGCTAAGGCTTCCTCTTCTCGTCAGCGCACACGACCGCACCTTGGCTGCGTGACCGCCGATATATTACCAGCTTCGCCGATCAAGGATTCTTCGGCGACCAGGTCACACCATCCGGCAGCCAGGGATTCGAGACCGATGGACTCCGGACGTTCGCATAGGAAAAGTATGCGGGAGCCATCTGATGCGGAGCTGCCCTCGGCGAAGCAGCGATAGACTGCGCCTCCGCAGGTCTCGACGCCGGACATTCTTGTGCACATAGCACAGCTTATCGCAGCATTCCAGCAGCCGACAGAAACGGTGTCGGATCGAGAATTATCCGACAGCGCTGGGTCGGTAGCCGGGGACTCGAGGCCTGCAGACTCCGGACGTTCGCATAGGAAGTGTGCGGGAGTCAACGTACACGGAGCTTCCAGCGGCAATGCATCGTAAGTCCGCTACTGCACAGGCCTCGGGAACGGATGTGCTTTCCTTAATAGCACAGTTTATCGCAGCATCCCAGCATCAACTGAATCTGTCGCATATATTTTATCCGACGATGCTGGGTCGGGACGCTCCGCGGAAGCGGGTACGGACGTCCGAAAGTTTCATCCGGTCCGATGGGATACCGAAAGGGATTCGGTGGATTTCAAGCTTTCCCTTTCGGAACAACATATGCTGCGATGCCGGATAAGAAACTGATAGCGTCGGTGGACTTAGAAATTTTTGGTTCGGTTCAGGGACATCGTCCCTCAGTTCCGACATAGTCCAATAATGTCACACAAACTTTCGAATTATTGAACGACGCTATATATATTATTATTTTATGCTTGCTATCCAAGCATTTCTGGTTTCTTGTTCGAAGAGTTATGGAGATGTCTTTCAAAAGTGTGCCTCTGTCGTCATAGTTAATGAAGAGTTAGCGGCTATAAGTGCTCATGAAATATGTCTATCGCTTACAGAGTGACATTCGCTAGCTCACCCGGTGTAGCGTACATTCATCGAATGGTTCGGCTGCCGGGTTCGTCCGTTGCGGTCTAGGAAGGAGATTTGGGTGATGCGAGCACTTTAATTACTTTAGTACTCACCCAGTGACGGCAGATTGAGGACAGATCGGAGGAAGCCAACAACATAGGGGACCGCATGTTGTGGTTCAGATATTTTACATTCGGAGCATATGTCCGTTGCTCGGGACGCTCCGTTATATTGACAGTCCGAGAGACTGTCTTTAATGCTTCCTCATCCTCACAGCACGGCACACGACCGCACATTGGCTACGTGACCTCGAGTATCCGATCAGTTTCGGCATTCAGTGATTCCACAGCGAATAGGTCGCGCCATCCGGTAGCCAAGGGACACGAGGCTTATACACTCCGTTCGCTCGCATATTGGAAGTATGCACGGGGTAACGATCTCTGAGCTTCCTGCGGCAATGCATCGTAAGACCGCTGCTCCTCAGGCCTCAGTGACGGACGTGCTATCTGAGTTAGCACAGTTGTTTCGCAGCATCCCAGCAATTGACGGTTTCTCGGTCGAATCAGGAATTATCCGACGGCGCTGGGTCGGTGCGGTCCGCGGTTGCATCAAGCTACGGACGACCGAACGCTTTATAGGGTCCGACAGGATGGCGAAAGGGATTCGAAAGATTTCGAGTTTTCCCTTTAGTAGTATCGGAAGATGCCTTTCATATCTTCTGGCATTTCTTCCAGTGATTATTTTTCGGACTTCATTGCTGCGATCTTGGATAAGAGACTTATAGCGTCATTGGACTCGGATTTTTCGATCGGTACAGGGACTTTGTCCCTGACTTACCGACGCAGTCCAATATTGTCATTACAACATGTGTTTTATTTTTCGACGCTATATATTTATATATATATACAAGCCTGCTACTAAGCATGATAGTTTAGTTTCTTGTCCGCGTGGCTCATTTCTGCCATTTTATCTTTTTTACATATAGTTTATTTTGGCAGAGCAGGGCATACCGAGAGTTCATATGCGTCTAGACGGTGTGATTAAAGACTGCATATATTCTTTTCGCCGTTATGTCTTTTCCAATTTCAATGTTGGGAACGACATTATGTATAGTAGACTTAACTTAGACGCTTTATTATACGTAATCCGCCTTACTGAGGCGTTATCATTACGTCTTCAAGAAAAGATTTACGGGATATTATTCTCAATGTAATTTCTTTTGAGGGCAGTAGTTTGTTCACGTATAACTCCGCCCTTCAGTGGCTGATTGGAGTTGGTTAGACGTGATGCAGCCCTAGCTACATCCACGCGTGGATAGTAGGTTAAGAACTCTCTCAGAGTCGCTTCGTTCTCGGAGGAGCTTCTCTTCGACGGCAACTTTCCGGCAATCCATGAATTGCTTGATTTATACATTCTCTTGTCTATCTAGTGTTACAAGAGATTCAGACTGGGGCAAACATTCGGTGGTTGACTCAGAGAGTGCCGCCGCAGTTGCCGGACCCGAGTGTGGCTGTTATGACGGTTGCCAGTCAAACAGATTGGGATATATACTGATCCCTACGGATTCGAAGTGCCAGGGTCTTTGGGTTCCGCAGTCTTTTAACTATCAGTTTAACTTCCGCGGAATAATGTTTTTTAGGCTTGCTTTATGTCATTGCATGAACATTATTCAGAAACGCATGCCCAAATTCCTGTCCTTTAATTCGACAGTAGTGGCGTATCTCCGGAACCAGGGAGGCACTCTTTCGTTTCCGTTATTCAATTTAATGGAAAGAATCCGTCTGTTGGTTATACTACACCAAGTTCAGTTTTGGTCCGTCATATTCTGGGTCGTCTGATTGTTTTATCGCACTCCCGTTCTCTTACGGGTCGCTTGTTGCTGTCAGAATGGACTCTCAACAAACAAGTATTTAATCAGATTTGCTATCTATGGGAGCGCCCAATGATGTTTTATTTATGACACAGCTTGCTAATCAATTGCAGACGTATGTGTTGGCTTGTCCAGATCTCTGAGCTAATACTGTTAATGCTCTATTGATCTATAGGACGGAATGATAGGATACGCGTATCCTCCGGCGCTGTTGTTTTAGCAGGTATTGCTAAGATAAACAACCACAATACATTTCTGTTGATAGCATCTCTATCTTCACAGAGATCATGAGTAATTTACTCTCTTGTCTACTGTGGATCTTAACGTGAAATCTTCCTCTATGTGAGGATCTTTTTTCACTGGGTAAATCGTGTCATCTTTATCACAACCAGCAAGGTCGCAACCTTCATGTATTCCGTTGTGTGGTCCATATTGCATTGTAAGCACTGTACTGGACGAGCTTTGGACGCGATTTCTTACTATAGGAGATCCTCTTCTTCGCTATTCTATGCGACTAAAGTGGAGGCTCTTCCGTCGTGGTGTAGGGATCATTATGTTCATATGGTTGATCCCTCCATACTACTCATTGCTATTTTTTAGTATACTTGTTTCACAAGATCTACTGCAGCCTGTTGTTATTTAGGTTATAGGTTTATGTTACCTCATACCTATGCACTCTACGATAGTTTACATTTGAGTCTTTTGTCTCTTTATCTAAGTCAGTTAGTAACTTTTTGATAAATAGACTTAGAATCTTTAGATTAAATTCCTATACGGATTTTAACTTCGGTTCTTATTTAGCTAAGTAATCATTTGAGCCTCTGGAAACAGTAGTTTTCAAATTCTGACCTTTTAGACAGTAATTCTGTTGGTTTCTCTTTTACTGTAGAGTCAGTGAGTTCCATGCACTATCGATGGATGATTTTCACTTTCATAGTTTCGGAATCAATACTTCCGTTACTATTTAGGTTGGATTGTTGCATAAGAGTTAGGCTCCTATTATCCGGAACCTATTATTTTAAGGTCCTTCCGTCTTCGTATGGGCATAGGCCTTTACTCTTTCCGGGTACAGTTTATGTATTTATAAACAGATATCTGTTTATTACAAGGGCGTAAGCTTCTTCTGTCTTTGATGTCTAGTAGAAGGACGTTACGCTCCATTTTATTGTTAATGGATTCTATTAACTAGCGTACTGCTTATGGTATATCATTGGCTTAGCAGTTGTGCTTAAGATTTCGGCTCATGAAGTAAGAGTTCTTCTACTTCTTGGGCTTACATTAATAGTGTTGCTATTATAGATTTTTGAAGGCTGCTCATTGCGCTCAGCCATCCATTCATGAATTTTATCTCAGAAATATCGAGTCCATTTCTGGAGGCCTCTATTGTTAGGTCTATTCTCTACTGCTCAGAATGTCATTCACTTAACAGTTGCTACTATAGCTAGATAGGCTGTCTGTTTCGGCAGTGTCTCCGTTCGGCTGCCCTCTTCGCTCTGGGCTATTTGACCCAGGGCAAGAAAAAGGGGGGGGGGGAGGGTGTTCCCTTGGGTCACCTGTTTTTTACTATGAAAACAAGGGGATACCTCCTCCGGAGTTAGTAATTCTGAGCTGTTATTGGGATGGTTGTTTAATGAGAAGTTTAAGTTTATAAAATTCATTCAAGTCTTAGTTTTTAAAGTATAGCTTTTGAATATTGCATATGTCAACGGACATGATTATGCAATTCTCACACACTTTTAGGAGTATAAGAGTCTCTATTCTCTAGACTTACTTTATTATTGGCTTACTTTAAAAATTATTAGTATAAGGATTATTGGATATTAATAGAGTACATGGATGTATGAAGCTCAATTTTTGGAAGGTGTTGTATCTTTCTAATTTATCATAAATAAGAAAGATAAATGTAAGGCCTATTACTTCTTTCCCCTACAGGGGATGACTCTATTTTATTTTATTGAGCGTATTCCATTTTGCTCTATGTCCTTGGCCCTCCAGCCTTTTTACTATTCAGCTATGTCTGGGTCATTGGTACAGTATAAAAATGTTAAAAAATTTATAGTAATTTATATATTTTTTATACTTACCAATGACCCAGACGGGGATGGCCCTCCCAGGAGTTGGGAACTCTTGCCTCCCCGCTGAGTACATAGCGCTTACCAGGCACTGGTTATTAGAATGATAAATGGCGCCAATTTCGGAACGTCCTTGACACTGCGCATGCGCAGTAGGGGCGAAGTGTGGAGGGCCTTCCAGGACATGTTTTCTTTAGTTTTAGATGCAAATTTTGGGGATTGGGGGGCAAAATTTGTGTTTGGCCCTATATTTTAAGAGTTAGCACCAGCTATGTCTGGGTCATTGGTAAGTATAAAAAATATATAAATTACTATAAATTTTTTAACTTTCCAGACTTTTTGGAAATGCTTCAACCGAATGATTTCATTTTTTGTAACCTACTATAGAACGATGACTTACAGATCAAGTTTGAGTTTCATGCTGATTGCATTATTCTTGTGTGAGTTACGGCCCTTGGAAATATGGAAAAGCACCAAAATATCAGTTTTCCAGACTTTTTTTTGGAAACACTTCAATGGAATGATTTCATTTTTGGTAACCTACTATAGAACAGTGACTTACAGATCAAGTTTCATTTGCACTCTGTCCATCCCTCAGTCTGTCAGTCAATCTGTTAGTCACACTTTAGTTTTCCAGACTTTTTTTGAAAATGCTTCAACCGAATGATTTCATTCTTTGTAACCTACTATAGAACGATGACTAACAGATAAAGTTTGAGTTTCATGCTGGTTGCATTATTCTTGTGTGAGTTATGGCCCATGGAAATATGGAAAAGTGCCAAAATATCAGTTTTCTGAACTTTTTTTGGAAACGCTTCAATGAAATTCATGCTGATCACATCTAGGTTATATAACGTTTGTATAATTATTAATGCTCATTAGTCCGGTAGGGGACATTGTATTGCTTCAGTGATACATGAGCTCTTGTTAAAAATTAATGGAGAGTGCCTTATGGCACTCTCCAATAATTTATAATAAAACAAAATTTGAGGAATAAATGCCCGTCAACAAAAATAATCTAGCCCTCAATCAGTGAACAAAGTTTTAATTAATAATAGTGTAATACAGGACATATATCCTCATAATTTCTTTAATTGGTTGGATTTGAAGATTATCTACAGTTATTAAGGAATACTATTGGGAAATGGTATACTATAAATTATGGGATGTTTAGTGGTCAGATATGGTGTCCTGTGAGATGAAGTGAGATCAATATTAGGCGAGGCATTAACCCAACCTAATATTGTTCTCACTGAGCCTCACATGACACCATATCCAACCACTAAACATTCTGTAATGTGTTTATTATGTCAGCGGGCAAAATACAGTATGTCCCTTTAATTTATTTGTGAAAATGTAAACAAGCAGACATAAGTTTACATTGTAAGGGGAGTAACTCTATCTAGCAATCGTTTCATACTGAAGTGATTATCGATTGGTATGATTAACCTATTGGATGGTCGAAATAACTTTCTCAATATGGGACACATATTATAAACAGATTATCTCTTTTTGTTCAGGTAAGTTTAACCCTATACCCAACGCAAACAATTTCAAAATTTATTATTTTAAATATCATTTTTTAAATTTTTTCAAAACATTTCAACAAAACCATATCATGTGACCCCTTTTTGGAACGAGCTTCACAAGCTCGTTCCAAAGAGGGGTCACATGATATGGTTTTGTTGAAATTTTTGGAAAAATAATATTTTTTCAGCTGCTGAATTTGCATATTACGCGGGCAGATGCAGGTGATTCGTTGGGTAAAGGGTTAATGAAACTTTAATCACATTCAACAGATGATTCAGAATGTTTGCTGAAAAATAGTCATTTTTGAGATGAAGCGGTTGTATTTTATTTCTAACCTAAAAACAATATGGTGGACACACACCCAATATTGATTTCATATGGGGTCACCAATGATGACATCATCGACCTGATATGGCTTCATAGGCTGCCACCACCATTTATCCATGCTGATTGGCTGATCCCAGGAGCTGATATAATAATTTCTTACAGGCTGTATTGTACTATGAAAAATGCCTTTCTCGGCTTGTTTGTCTGCCTTTCTAGCTACCTACAAACAGAATATATAGAAGCTTGGTGGGAATACTGTCAATCATACTCTAAATGTGCTTCCACCCCACGTAATAATGAGCTGATCAAGCCAAGAAAATAAGCAATCTCATTTGCAGAATGAGGTCCCCAGACGGTGAATTTACTGATGCTATCCCATGCTGTGGCCCAATCCCCCCAATTTATCCTCTGGGTTCCTCTTTCTGTTTAGGCCTGAGACCCTGATTCAGACTGAGGTTCGTATAGGGTAAATTTAGTAATGCTATCCTGCACTGCAGGGTAGCATCACTGAATTCCCTCTCTGTGGACTTCATTCTGCAGATGACAGTCTGCTTATTTCCAAGCTTGGAACTGATAACTTGGACTTACATGTATGTCTTTCTACTCATTGACTTCCTATAGGTATCCTGACGTTTTTAGTGAAGCTCCTTACATTCCTTAATTAAAGTCCTGAATGGAGAAATTGCTGTATCAAAAGCTTTCGAGTTTTGCTAGCTCCAGAAAATACTACATACATGGTTGAATGTAAATTTTACAATGAAGGCAGAGAACATCACCACTCGTTAAACTATACCGGGATTCGTGTAGTATCTGCAGGGTTTTAAATTTTGACTTCATAAGTAAAACGTCTGATAACAACACTTTTGATGTGTGTAAAATAAGAACTGTAAAACTGAGAATATAATTTATTGTTTAGTATGCAAAGTTTGTCGGTCAGCGGTATATGTCAGAGAGACTGAGAGGACTGCTCATGAGAGATTAAATGAACACTTCAGGGACATTAGGCTGCACGACCATATGCCCAGTTACAATCACTTTTCCAGACCAGGACATTCATTGAAAGATGCTTACTTCAGTATTCTTGAAAAAGTAAATCTGGATCAGCAACTCAAGACTCAAACGTGAAGATTACTGGTGTATGAAATTGGAAATGGGGCCGGGATTTAACACGAGGAACAACAGAAATTACATTCTCTGACGCTAGAATTATGTAAAGGGTGTTTCGACATCTAACATTCTTTCTCTGCCTGCATTGTGAAATTTGCGTTCAACCGAGTATGTAGTATTTCCTGAAGCTAGCAAATCTGATGAAGGCTTTTTTCTGAAAGCTTTTAATAGAGCAATTTCTCCATTTAATACTTTGGTCCCTTTATCTGGACCTTATAGGACAGATTAAAGTCCTGAAAGTTGGAAATTACTTGCAAAGGACCTAGAAGTACCTTGAATATTGGAAGCCTTTGACAACCCTTCAAAAACATTATCGTGTAATCAGAGGAGAATAATTTCAGCAGGATTCAGCTCACTTATATATAATTAACAGCAAGTTGAATATTGCTGGAATGAACCTTCTTTATATTATAGAATGGAACTTGTGCATTAGATTTTGGATATGATTGAGATATGAACTTGAACTCTTTACCCCTGCCCCTCCCTGGGGTCCCCAGCAAATGGTAAACAGGTTCTGCTCTACAGTAGAACCTGTCTTGAGAGACCACCCCTTTTACCAGGCAAAAGTGGTCTCTCATTACAGGCTTAACATTTTTGCTAGTCAGTGAATGAACAACCAGAGAATATTTGTTGGAGAAATGGAGAAGAATCGATTTTTCAAATTTTTTTTATTATTGTTTTATTTTAATTCAGTTTAAATACAAGTACAAAGGCATTGTTTAATAAATTAAAGATAAAAGTACATACCAGTAAACTGAAAAACTTCACTGTTGGGCCGATGTCCTGGTTACATTTTTGAACTATTGATTTCTGTGCACACTGCGTTGATCTTAACTGGCAGAGTTACAACAATGAAGGTACCAGAACAAAAGCCGTCTTTTTCCTTGCTTATATTTCCTCTTCAGGCAAACACAAATATTTTGTCTGTATAAATTTGTTTTATTACAAATTATTGGAGAGTGCCACCAGGCACTCTCCAATAGTTTTTAATAAAACAAATTTTGAATAACAAATTCTGACCACCCAAAAAAATCTAACCCTCAACCTGTTTATTGATTTTAATACTCTGAAATTGCCAAAAATTGATTTTCCGGTTTCCGAAAACAGGTGAAAAACTGAGTTTTGCCACAGTTTTGTGGTCTCTCATGACAGGTGGTCTCTCATGACAGGTCCATTATAGAGTGAAACCGATCGGTACATGGCCACAATGGTCTCTCAAGACAGGTTTTACTGTACTGGTAAAATAGGACCTGGAACCAATGCCTGGCATAGAAGTTCTCTAAAGTGGACTGCGTAGGTATAAGCTATTGGCAATACTTACTTCATGCCTATGATAAATCATAGATGCTAAAGTGACCTTAAACACCATAAAAGGGGTTTGGTGGCATTGCAATAACCAATTCTCGTCAGATCACCGAAGTTAAGCAACGTCGAGCTCGGTTATTTCTTGAATGGGTGACTGTCTGAGCGATCGATTTGGACTCCCACGTTGTGTCCTTGGGCAAGGCAATTAACCTTGATTGTCCACATGGGGGCATGATGACACTGTGTACTAAGGCATTCTGCACTCCGATGGTGCGCAGACGCATGTACTAAGGCATACTTCACGTCGATTGTGTGCATGTGTTCAGCCAATCTAACCCTGCCTATGCTGCAGTGCGGAGTTATGATGTTGGGGGGCTGACAGCTGCTCGTCGTTGGTTGGTAGTTCTCTCCGGCTACTTCGGCTTCCTCCACCCATAAAACTGTCACCGACATGATATGACCTTGGCTGTTAATGTGTCATTAAACCTTAATAAATAAATAACTCCAAAAATCCCCTCTTTGCTAACTGGAGGTGGATTTTCCTCCCCCCCCCCCCTCAAATTTGCTGTTTCTAATAGGGGTGTGTTGCTGGCTCTTGTTCCCCACCTATATATAGCATAGAGCTCCGTCCAGCCATCCTGCCAGACTGTCCATCCATCTGAACTTTGTTTGTGGCATAACTTGAACAATAGTTAACAGATTTCAATTCTTTTTGGTATATGTCTCTATAGCAACAATGTCTACACCAAGATCGATAACCACCGATATCTCTTGAAAATAATAGGAGTTATTGAACCCCACTTTCGAAGAAAATGGGGGTATACTGGATTACATGCGTAACCAATAAAATGTCTCATAGCATATAATATAACAGAAAATTTACTCTGTTTTAGTCAGTATCTAGAATTATCTCATGAGTGTAGACTTGAAAGTTTTATTTTTCACGAGTGCTTGCATGAGTGAATTATAAGATTTTCAAGTCCACACGATGAATTTTTTCAATAGCTTCCTACAGGATGTTACTCTTTGCCTTGAACATCGCCTTGAAGAAATAATCAACAGCTTTTTATTATTGTCTTGAAACTGTTTGCACTTGAATGGGCTGAATATTGCGCCGCAAAATGTCATGTGGCATATCATAAAAAGAAAATCTATGCTGTTTTAGTGAATACCGGGAAATATCTCATTCGTGTGGACCTGAAAGTATTATTTTTCACACATTCAGGTCCACACTCATGAGATAATTCCCGATATTCAGTAAAACAGCGTAGATATATGCTACAGTAGAACCTATCTTGAGAGACCACCCTTTTTGCCAGGCAAAAATGGTCTCTCAAAACAGGTGGTCTCTCATGACAGGTCCATTACCACGTGAAACAAGCAAACGGTACAAGGTCAGAGTGGTCTCTCATGACAGTGGTCTCTCAAAACAGGTTTTACTGTATATCTTTATAAGTAAATTAGGCACATCAAATTACATCAACAGTTGTCTACACACAAATTTCCATATGGAGTGGATCAACAAATAACCCATGACAGCATTGAATTCCAAACAGATTTAGACTGAAGGACTGAAAGTTTGTCCCCTGTAAAAAAGTATGTCTGATTTTTTTTATAATTACCATAGTATATCTCTGTATAAATCGCATCTTTTTTATTCCTGATTCTTTTAGGACCATGCAAACCTTCAGAATTTGATTTGAGTCGCAACTGTCCCAATCATTCAATTCGAATTGAGATGAGCTCATTCAGACATTTTTGAAGTGTTGAGCTGTTCTTAACCCTTTACCCAACGCAGACGATATCAAAATTTATTATTTTAAATATCATTTTTTAAAATTTTTCAAAAAATTTCAACAAAACCATATCATGCGACCCCTCGTTGAAACGAGGGGTCGCATGACATGGTTTTGTTGAATTTTTTTGAAAAATGATATTTTTTCAACTGCTGAATTTGCATATTACGCGGGTGGATGCGGCCGATTCGTTGGGTCAGGGACCAGCCTAGGGGGGAATTTTAGGGAGACTTCAAGTCTCCCTCCAGAAAAAATAGGGAGACTGCAGAGTCATGTAGAGAGACTTCATAGGCAAGTGGGGAAAATTAAGAATATTCATGTACCACCCCCACCGCTCCTTCATATCTTCAATTTATGGTCCTCCATTAACGTACAAATAATCCAGGTCCAGTTGTCTATGATGCATCTGTGCCAGGTTAAAAAATCACAATGTAATTATTGACTGAAAATCCCCCACTGCTACCTTCTCCTTCATGACCCCTCACCTCTTCTTCGTGCCAATCCCCCATCACCCTCCTGTGGTTGCCTTTCAACAAAGTCTACTAAGCTAATAATTTCCTAAGTCTGAAAGTGTGAACAGGACCAGATGTAAGAAGGTTGCTTGGGAGGTACTTTGTTAGTTAATAAACAAAATACATTCTGGGGTCGAGTATTTTGTAAAAGAAATGTCATTCCGCATCATTTTTATGGCATTCCGGTGTCATTCCGCGACATTTCATGTCATTCCGATGTTTAGGAGGACCCTTTTTCAAGATCGTCCACATGCACACTTGTGTCCTGTACAAAGCTTTTCTTGACATCACTAAAGCTTTTTTTCATGTGTTTCAATTCCATTCGTGTTTTTCTGGGAATAGACAGCCCAACAGTTAACAGTCGTCAGCAAATCAAAATGAAAATAATGTGTTATAAAATACGTCCGTTGTGTATACGTTTTCGGCATCCTAAGCGACGTAACCTACTTTCAAACTGGGTTGTTTGTTGAGTCGCGTAAGTCACCTATTTTCGTTTCGACACTTGAAGCTCCGACTGGAACGCAACAAAATAGAAATAAAAAAATCCGCCAAAAGCGACAATGGACAATTGCTTGTCGTGTGATTTCAAATAAATGGATGTTTATTTGACGAATTAAAATGCCCATTTATCACACTCGAGCACATTCGATTTTTGAAAATACTCGTTTTCATGTAAACCTCGCATCACTCAGTTCAGCCTTTTCTCATTTTGGCCAATTTTTAGAGGGCGACTTGTAATCGCCCCGACTATTTTTCTAGGCGACTTTGGGCTTAGAAAGTGACTTAATCGCCCTAGTCGCCCTCACGGCTGGTCCCTGCGTTGGGTAAAGGGTTAAAATCTTAAGATTCAAGTGTATTCATTTTAACAAACGCTTCATCTATCATCAGATCTCCTGTACAGGAGACCTGATGATTGAAGAACAGTTCAAGGAGATTCCACTTCCAAACCTCTTTGATTCCATATCTGGGATATTCCATGTTTTTTTTGATGACTTACATGAACAAACTAGTCACAATTCAATACTACCATAGTTAATGTGGAAAAGGCAATATATTTCCCCGCGAGAACCCCGGGAAATGAAGCAGTGCCTGTTCACTGCAGTAAACAGGTTCTGTTTTACTGGTAAAATAGGACCCAGTCACCAATGTTTGGGAGGTGCAAACCCTCTCTAAAATGGGCAACATAACTTTTTAACGCTCACCCCCGGTCTTGAGTTGATACTCATGTTGTGGTCATGATTAGCCATTGTGAAAAATATGTGACCTTAAACACCAATAAATAAATAAATAAATAAATAAATAAATAAATAAATAAATAAATAAATATATTACAAAAGAATAATTTTGACACTGCATAAGTCATTACATGTAGGTGTACTTTAAAATCCCTTAATCTTTATGTGATCTGCTTTTTATGGGTTAAAAGTTAAAACGCTTGAAGATAGTTCTGAAGTCAAAAAGTAATTTTATTAACAAAAACTAGGATAAGATTAAAGAACAATACATAAGGGAAATATTCTATGAGTTTATGACTTTGCCTGTGGGTATTTCATCAATGTGTCCATTCCCAGAACAGTAGATTGAAGATTAATTCACATTTTAATTCCTTGTACCCTTGTTTGTATAGTTTGAGCCGAAATAAAGCAGAATCTTTTGATATTTGATGTGCATAAAGTTAACTGGAGCACAAAGTACCGTTATGCTGTCCATGATTGGGTTTTAATGTTGCTTGTATCAAGGATGGCAGCTTAGGAAACCGAAAGGATATGACAAAAATAGACATAAATAAATAAATAAAGGTGCTACTATCTACTATGAAATTTGGACTGAACATGGGATGGGAAACGAATAAAATAAACGCAGACACTACTTGTGTACTGTGGTCAACAAGTTATGATTTACTCACAGGGAATATTGGACCTAGTAATTAATACGGTGTCTTCCCACAAGACCAATTCCCTTTAGACCAATTCCCTTTAGGCCAATTCCCAAAAGACCAATTCCCCTTAGACCAACTACAGATTCAATTTTTTTCAAATTAAGTTCAAGGGTTCAAAACCAGGATGGATTGGAGTCTGAAATTCAACCTAAGGTAATATAAGCAATATTCTTCTTTAGATCCCCTGTTAGAATCTCCTGGTAGTTGGTATACAGCTTCTTTATAGTGCCAGGTTCAAGTTTATCCTTGAGTTCATATTTGGGCTCCTTGTAGGAACCTAACTTTTAACTTAGTGTGATATGAGGATTATGATTTAAAAATTTTCTTCAGATCCACCTGGCAGAATTTTAAACTAAAATTTCACAAGGCCAACTGAAACCTATCTTGGCATGTGAGTTAGGCATGATGGGAGGAAGAAGCCTACTTATTTGGGGATGATTGTGCCAAATGTCAAGGACCCACTGACCTTGAACTTCAATTTTTGTCAGTGTTGGTTTCTGCTCTGTAATTAAAGTTCCGCTAGGCCGACTGAAGCCAAACTTTGCATGTGGGTTAGGCATGATGAGAGGAAAAACCCTATTCATTTTGGGATCATTGTGTCAAATGTCAAGGTCACAGTGTCCTTGAACTTCAATTTTTATCAGTGTTGGTTTCTACTCTGTAATTAAAGTTCTGCTTAGCCAACTGAAACCCAACTTGGCATGTGGATTAGGCGTGATGAGAGGAAGAACCCTATTTATTTTGATGTCATTGTGCAAATGGTAAAAGTCACAGTGACCTTGAACTTAAATATTTACCAAAGTTGGCCTCCCCAATTGAAATTTTGCTTGCCTAATCAATACTAAACCTGGCTTATGGGTTGAGCATGATTTAGGTCATTATGCAAAAAGTCAAGGTCACAGTGACCTTGAAATTAAAACTTAATCGGTCAGAGCTGGTTTCGGCTCTCTTAATTTTTACAATTATGCATTCCCGATCAAAACTCATCTTGGCATGGTTGTTGAGCATGATGAGAGGAAAAAAACTACGGTACATATTTTTAGGTCATTGTACTAAGGGTAAGGTCAGTGACCTTGAATTTGAAATTTTATCATTCCCAAACGAAACCAAACTTGACATGTCATCAAATACAGATAATCTGATCTGTATTATTTGAGTAAATAATACCAACATTGGCTGTGTTAATTTAATGTAATATATCACCAAGGTTACTGTATCAGGATGATTGTTGGGGGGATTGGACACCCCTGGTGGCTACTTTTAGTTCATATTTGGTACACATCATCCTTTTGGCTGCAGATTCAAGTATGTTCAAATCAAATCCATGGCTTCATATTTTGGCTCCCTGTAGTGTAACATGATATTTGGTAAGAAATCAAATTTCATTTCAGTTGAATCTTCTGTTTCCATTAATGATTGTAAGGACACACCCAGAAAGCCCCAATTTGTTAACAGAAAAAAGAACCTGTCTCAATCATGTCCTTGTTGACTGCCATTGCACCCCATTTCTTCACACAACTGATGGCTTCCAAAAACCCTGAATATTTCAACGAATTTCAAACCAAAATTTTAACCAACCAAGCTGGTCTTCTGTTGTTTTTCAACATAATCTCAAGCCAAGCGTAGGGTGTGTGCTTAGAGTAGGTTGTTAAAATATAGGTATCATTTTTCAGAGCCTTTTTGGTATGTACAATAGAGATGTGCAATATGCCGCAAAACCTAATCGATCATGGGGGTACTGAATAACCAATCATTGAATACTGATACTGTCTGAATTTTCCAAATTTCCTACATTTGCTATATCTATAAGTCCCTGTTGACACTTGATAACAGTTGAAAGCGACTGATTTTCTTCTCAGTTTTGTTAACCCTCAGTGGACTGGGCAACTGTCCAGAATTCCCACTGGACTACAGCCGGTATGTGTCCTGTTGCTTAGCAGTGATTTCTAGTCAAGTCTTGGCTGCCTGTTAACCCTTTACCTAACGTGAAAAGCAGACGACACTTGCAAAAAAAATTCTTGAATAACTAATTTTTTTCATTTTTTTGTCTCAAAAACATAGGTTATGACCCCTCGTTGGAACGAGCTCGACGAGCTCGTTCCAACGAGGGGTCATAACCTATGTTTTTGAGACAAAAAATGAAAAAAATAGTGAAAATTAATTGGCGATTTTTGAGAATAGTGCTGACCGGTTTTGGCCGTTACGTTGGGTAAAGGGTTAAGGCAACCAAGATCTGACTAGAAATCACTGCCCAGGTGTTCAGGGCACATGCTGTGAGATTGCTAAAGACTGAAATACTAGGTCATTAAACATTAAGGTGCATTTGGTATCACAGAACTAAATATTGAAATTAGAGTTAACCGCCTTAAAATGTTGCACTCGGAAATGATGCAATCTCTAAAAATAAACAGCTTTTGGAAAATATATTGTTTCAATAAATGTTTGAAACATTCTATTGACATCTTGCATTATTGTTGAATATTTCTGATAAAAAAGAGGGTGATTTGATGATTTTTGGACCTAAAAAATACAATTTACTTTTTGTGTGTTTTTGTAGGGAATTCCCTGAAAAATATGTGCACGTGACCAGTACTTCCCTTTGTGTCAGTTTTTGTCTCTTATTTGTTGCATGACCCCCTGTTTTCGGATCAGAAAAAGTTGTCTGAAGGGCTATACTTGACAGAGATATTTGAATGCCAAAATTAAAGTGATGTGATCATCTTTTTTTCCACGTGAACGTTATAATTGTCGCCTCTGGGAAAGTATTTAGTTTCGTGATACCATTTAGAACACAAAGTCACATAATTACTGTAGATATGATTTGTGGTCTTAAAAGAATGCCACAGTTGAGCTCATTGGCAGTGTCATAATTATAGCATTGTGGTAGAATGATACTACAACAACTTATTGTGTTTTTCTGGATGTGAATTCCTCGTTGATACTATCAGCAAATCTCAGTCAAGTCAGATACTGAATACCGAACTGATACCGAGGTATACCCCATCCCTAAAAATACTGAAACTGATACTGAACTCAAAATTCCAGCACAACCTATCTCTAATGTGCTAGATGACACTTACTTTTTGCCTTCATCTTTCTGATCTTTCAACAGTAATAAACTTATTCCTTGTAGACCACTTGGTCTGGTGAGTGGGGTCATGGTGGCTCAGTAGGTACAGGTGCAGGCTGAGACGTTCTTGGTTTGAATCTCACCTGCGGCAACCACATTGTGTCCTTGGGCAAGACACTTTACCCCCATTGCCCACGTGGGGGCACAGTGGCATTGTGTACTAAGGCATACTGCACGTCGATGATGCACTTGTCTTCAACCAATGCTAACCCTGCTTGTTTGGAGTTAGTATGTTGGGGAGCCGTTAGTATGTTGGGGAGCTGGCAGTTGCTCGCCGTTGCTCAATGGTTCTCTCCAGGTACTCTAGCGTCCTCCACCTGTAAAACTGTTGTGGCCAGGTTCGTCATTGTGCAGAAATATGTGACCTTAAACACCAATAATCTGTGATCTTAAACACCAATAACTGTTTTACTGGTAAAATAGGACCCAGTCATCAATGCTTGGGAGGTGCAAACCCTCTCTAAAATGGGCAACATGGCTTATTAACGCTCACCCCTGGTCTTGAGTTGATACTCATTTTGTGGTCATGATTAGCCATTGTGCAAAAATATGTGACCTTAAACAGCAATAAATAAATAAATAAACACCAATAAATAAATAAATCCGGTGAGTGCTTTGGGCGCACTTGAGCCTCTGGTTTTTGTGTTCATTTGATTTTTCAGTCATTCAAGAAAGAAGGATGCACCTGCTCTTGTTTTCATTAAATTACTATAATTAATTATGTATTGAAAGAATTGAGCGTTCATTCATTATGTTTTGGAATCCTGCCATTATTGTACTTGTTTTCTATACAATCACACTCTGGGGGGGTTATTTGGGTAATTAGAGGAACACCACATGCATGTCTCTTGTGTA
Organism: Pictodentalium vernedei; assembly: GCA_031216915.1. Lineage (NCBI taxonomy): Eukaryota > Metazoa > Mollusca > Scaphopoda > Dentaliida > Dentaliidae > Pictodentalium > Pictodentalium vernedei. Next base: position 43,522,176 of record CM062289.1, on the reverse strand, counting down.
ATTACCATTGTCTGAAGATTCTTAAAATATCCTGATTGTGTGATATTGTGAACTACTGAAGGGTGTCTGTTAGATTTTCTATAGTTCTAAATTTAGTTATCAATCATAATTTGGCTCTTAACTCTTTACATAACATAAAAAGCAGACGACACTTGCAAAAAAAATTCTTGAATAACTAATTTTTTTCATTTTTTGTCTCAAAAACGATGGGCTCGTTCCATAGAGGGGTCATAACCTATGTTTTTGAGACAAAAAATGAAAAAAAATAAGGAAAATTAATTGGCGATTTTTGTGAATACCGCTGGCCGGCATTGCCGTTACATTGGGTAAAGGGTTAACTGTTTGGGTGCTAGAAGCCACTATCAGGACTTTTCATTTTTTGTCTCACAAACATAGGTTATGACCCCTCATTGGAACAAGCTCTGTTTTTGAGACAAAAAATGAAAAAATAATGAAAATTAATTTTTGGCTCACCAACGATAGTTGTGTTTATTTTGTTTTTTTTTCATGTCAGCATGCTTTTCAGGGATAGTAATATTTTTATTCAACCCTTTCCACGCTTAGTAATTTTAATTTTGGACTTTTGTGTTCAGGTTTTTGATTTTTCTGTGCAGGTTTTTGACTTTTGTTTACAGGTTTTGAAATTTTGTCTTCAAGTGGAGTTTTACCTTACTGGCATATTGCCATGGTGGTTACCTTAACATTTTAGGGTATTTTTCTCAATTTTAACCCTTTGAAACAAATGTGATACTTTTTTTATGTGCAGGTTTTGAGGTTTGTCTTTCTTTTCATCCAAGTGGATATTTTTCAAGTAGAGTTTCACCTTACTGGCATATTGCCATTGCGGTTACTATGACATTTGCAGGGTATTTTTCTCAATTTTAACCCTTTGAAACAAATATGATACTTTTTTTTTACTTTTATGTGCAGGTTTTGAGGTCTGTCTTTCTTTTCTTCCAAGTGGTGACTTACCTTGTGGCATATTGCCATGGTTCCTATTTTATGTTAGGATGCTTCTTGTGGCTAGTATTATATTATTTAACCCTTTAGCTGCTTATTTATTTTAATTTTGGACTTTTGTGTGCAGGTTTTGGACTTTTGTGTGCAGGTTTTTGACTTTAGTGTACAGTTTTTGATATTTTTTTTTAAGTGGAGTTTTACCTCATTGGCATATTGCCATGGTGGTTACTGTAACATTTTCAGGGATATTTTTCTAAATTTCAACCCTTTGAAACAAATATAATACTTTTTTGACTTTTATGTGCAGGTTTTGAGGTTTTTTTCTTTCTTTTCTTCCAAGTGGATATTTTTCAGGTAGAGTTTCACCTTACTGGCATATTGCCATGGTGGTTACTGCGACATTATCAGGGTATTTTTCTCAATTTTAACCCATTGAAACAAATGTGATACTGTTTTTTTTTACTTTTATGTGCACGTTTTGAGGTTTGTCTTTCTTTTCTTCAAAGTGGAGACTTACCTTGTAGCATATTGCCATGGTTCCTATTTTATGTTAGCATGCTTCTTGGGGCTATTATTATATTATTTAACCCTTTAGCTGCTTATTTACTTTAATTTTGGACTTTTGTGTGCAGGTTTTGGACTTTTTTTTTTACTCCAGCCACCCCTTTACATTGGCCACCTGTTGGTGAGCCACAGGGTACTGATACCCCCTCTAGTTGAGAATAGCGCTGACCGGTTTTGGCCATTACATTGGGTAGAGGGTTACCTGCCTGCAAATATTCCTGTCCAGAACACTAAATCTCGTGCCTCTAAAATAATGGAGATTACTTACATGAGCTCCTAGCTTACTGTCATTTCCCTTCATTTCTTAGCAATTTGTTTACTGTGAGCACAGTGGCTAAATGGTAGACTGTTGAACTTCTATGCTAGAGGTCCCGAGTTCGATCCCTGTCTGGGACGACCCACATTGTCTTTTTGGGCAAGGCACTTTATCCTGGTTGCCTACATGGGGGCACGATGAATCCATGTACTAAGGTGTACTGGTGCACATGTCTTCAACCTGCTTGAGTGGAACTTGAACAGAGTTGGAATGTTGAGGAGTCGACAGTTGCTCATCGATGCTCAGTGGTTCTCTCTGGGTACTCCGGTTTCCTCCTCCCGTAAAACTGTCACGGTTGCGATTAACCATTGCGCATAAATATGTGACCTTAAACACCAATAAATAAATAATTAGTCCCCTACGGGAACCGTAAGGGGACTATAGGATTTCACTCCGTCCATCTGTCTGTCTGTCCATCCGTCTGTCTGTCCATCCATCCATCCGTCTGTTTTTCCATCCGTCCATCTGTCCATCCATCCGTCCGTCCATCCATCTGTCCATCCATCCGTCTGTCTGTCTGTTTTTTATGTTACCACCTCTCCCTCCAACATGCTTTAAGCTACACCTTTCATATTTGGTACATGGCATAAATGGTTCTGAGGGGATGATGCACGCTCAAAATGTTTTTCTTCAAAATCCAAGATGGCGGAATGGCGGCCATTTTTGTTGTGTTTTTTAAGCTTTTTTTTCTCTATTTTTATGTTACTGGGTACTCCGGTTTCCTCCTCCCGTAAAACTGTCACGGTCGCGATTAACCATTGCACATAAATATGTGACCTTAAACACCAATAAATAAATAATTAGTCCCTTACGGGAACCGTAAGGGGACTATGGGATTTCACTCTGTCCATCTGTCTGTCTGTCCGTCTGTCTGTCCGTCCATCCATCTGTCCGTCCGTCCATCCGTCTGTCTGTCTGTTTTTCCGTCCATCTGTCCGTCCGTCCGTCTGTCCATCCGTCCATCCATCTGTCCGTCTGTCCATCCGTTTGTCTGTCTGTTTTTTATGTTACCACCTCTCCCTCCAACATGCTTTAAGCTACACCTTTCATATTTGGTACATGGATAAATGGTTCTGAGGGGATGATGCACGCTCCAAATTTTTTTCTTCAAAATCCAAGATGGCGGAATGGCGGCCATTTTTGTTGTGTTTTTTAAGCTTTTTTTTCTTTATTTTCATGTTACCACCCCTCCCACCAACATGGTTCAAGCTACACCTTTCATATTTGGTACATGGATAAATGGTTCTGAGGGGATGATGCACGCTTAAAATTTTTTTTTCAAAATCCAAGATGGTGGAATGGCGGCCATTTTTGTTGTGTTTTTTAAGCTTTTTTTTTCTCTATTTTCATGTTACCACCCCTCCCACCAACATGGTTCAAGCTGCACCTTTCATATATGGTACATGGATAAATGGTTCTGAGGGGATGATGCACGCTCAAATGTTTTTTTTCAAAATCCAAGATGGCGGAATGGCGGCCATTTTTGTTGTGTTTTTTAAGCTTTTTTTCTCTATTTTCATGTTACCACCCCTCCCACCAACATGGTTCAAGCTACACCTTTCATATTTGGTACATGGATAAATGGTTCTGAGCGGATGATGCACGCTCAAAATTTTTTTTTCAAAATCCAAGATGGCGGAATGGCGGCCATTTTTGTTGTGTTTTTTAAGCTTTTTTTCTCCATTTTGATGTTACCACCCCTCCCACCAACATGGTTCAAGCTACACCTTTCATATTTGGTACATGGATAAATGGTTCTGAGGGGATGATGCACACTCAAAATTTTTTTTTCAAAATCCAAGATGGCGGAATGGCGGCCATTTTTGTTGTATTTTTTAAGCTTTTTTTCTCTATTTTCATGTTACCACCCTTCCCACCAACATGGTTCAAGCTACACCTTTCATATTTGGTACATGGATAAATGGTTCTGAGGGGATGATGCACGCTCAAATTTTTTTTTTCAAAATCCAAGATGGCGGAATGGCGGCCATTTTTGTTGTGTTTTTTAAGCTTTTTTTCTCTATTTTCATGTTACCACCCCTCCCACCAACATGGTTCAAGCTACACTTTGCATATTTGGCACATGGATAGAGGGTTGGGAGGGGATGATGCATGTTCAATATTTTTTCTTCAAAATCCAAGATGGCGGCATGGTGGCCATTTTTGTTGTGTTTTTTAAGCTTTTTTTCTCTATTTTCATGTTACCACCCCTCCCACCAACATGGTTCAAGCTACACCTTTCATATTTGGTACATGGATAAATGGTTCTGAGCGGATGATGCACGCTCAAAATTTTTTTTTCAAAATCCAAGATGGCGGAATGGCGGCCATTTTTGTTGTGTTTTTTAAGCTTTTTTTCTCCATTTTGATGTTACCACCCCTCCCACCAACATGGTTCAAGCTACACCTTTCATATTTGGTACATGGATAAATGGTTCTGAGGGGATGATGTACACTCAAAATTTTTTTTTCAAAATCCAAGATGGCGGAATGGCGGCCATTTTTGTTGTATTTTTTAAGCTTTTTTTCTCTATTTTCATGTTACCACCCTTCCCACCAACATGGTTCAAGCTACACCTTTCATATTTGGTACATGGATAAATGGTTCTGAGGGGATGATGCACACTCAAATTTTTTTTTTCAAAATCCAAGATGGCGGAATGGCGGCCATTTTTGTTGTGTTTTTTAAGCTTTTTTTCTCTATTTTCATGTTACCACCCCTCCCACCAACATGGTTCAAGCTACACTTTGCATATTTGGCACATGGATAGAGGGTTGGGAGGGGATGATGCATGTTCAATATTTTTTCTTCAAAATCCAAGATGGCGGCATGGCGACCATTTTTGTTGTGTTTTTTAAGCTTTTTTTCTCTATTTTATGTTACCACCCCTCACTCCAACATGGTTCAAGCTACACTTTTTATATCTGGCACATGGATAGAGGGTTGTAATGGGATGTTGTACATTCAATATTTTTTTTCCAAAATTCAAGATGGCGCCATGGCAACCATTTCTGTTGTGTTTTTTAAGCTTTTTTCTCTATTTTATGTTACCACTACTCCCTCCAACATGGTTCAAGCTGCACTTTTCATATATGGTACATGGAATAAGGATGTTGTGAGGGGATTATGCACGCTCAATATTTTTTTTTTTCTTTCATATTTGGTACATGGATAAATGGTTCTGAGGGGATGATGCACAGTCAATATTTATTTTTCAAAATCCAAGATGGCAGAATGGCGGCCATTTTTGTTGTGTTTTTTTAAGCTTTTTTCTCTATTTTATGTTACCACCCCTCCCTCCAACATGGTTCAAGCTATGCCTTTCATATATGGTACATGGATAAAGGGTTGTGAGGGGATTATGCACGCTCAACATTTTTTTTTAAAAATCCAAGATGCTTATATACTCTAGTGTCTTCTGTGACAAAAACACCTTATATCACAAAAGCACCGTAGGGGACTAATACCACCTCGGTGGTCAAACACTTGTTTGTTTATTGTTAGATATATTTTATATTGTGAGCTGCTGTTCCCTACACTGTTAGTAGAGGTTACACCATAGAAAGCAAGTGATATTGAATATCCAATCGCAAGAGTGATCACGAAGGCTTTGCTTGAGTGAACATGCCCGAGTGATTGTATGTTCAACATCATGAGCTCATATATGTCACCTTGTCTCTTACATTTGTTACAATGTGCAATGTATTGAGAATGGTGTATCAGGCCTGGATTTCTTAAAAATGCAGGAGGGCTAAAAATAACTCCCCTTGCATGGCCTAGGGGAGTGATTAGCTCTCCTCAAGCTTACAAAGGCTAAAAGTGGCAAAATGAAGTTTTACTATTAATGAATTCTGCCTAGTTGGCTTTGTACATTTTATTTGACACTGCCACCAAGGTAGTCTCTTGTGATATGGCTACACTGCCCCTCCCACACCTCCAGGCCCAGAGGTGTGGCAGGGGCAGTGTGGCCGTCTTACAGAGACCATCTAACAGCACAGATCTGTAATGATATGGGTTTTAGGAATAGGCTGTTGTGGTAATCATTATTTTCTAAGACCAGGAGGGCTAGTTTTTGCCCCCCCTCCCCCCCCCCCCCCCCCCCCCCCTTAATTTGTTTAAGGCGAGGAGTAGGTGAGTGAATAAATCGCTCTCCTGAAAATGCCAGGCCTGGTGTATCCATTCTATGTATGTATAATAACTCCGTACTCAGTACAGACGTATAGCACAAGGCATCAAAATTTGGGTCCGTATTCATTACAGACCAAAAACGGTGAAAAGGTTAACTCTTTACCTTATGAATCAGCCAATTCCATCTGTATAATTTACAAATTGAGCAGTTGAAAAAAAATTTCAACAAAACCATGTCCTGTGATCCCTCAGTGGGATGAGCTCAAAGAGCTCGTTCCAATGAGGGGCTGCATGATATGATCTTAACCTTTTACCTATTGAATGGGCGACATCCGCCCATGTTATTTGCAAATTAAGCAGTCAAAAACAAATTTAAAAAAAAAAATATTTCAACAAAACCACATCATGTGACCCTTCATTAGAATAAGCGCATTCCAGTAAGAGGTCACATAATATGATTTTGCTGAAATTTTTCGATAAATTTTAAAAAAACAATAATTGAAATAATAAATTTTGATAAAGAAGGGCCTGCTGCCCACTTCAAGTCGCGTAACACCATGAATTATGGTGTATTATTGTCAACTAAACACTGTTAAAATACTAAAGAATGCCTCCTAAAATGGTAATAATTAGGGTTAACCAACACTGTTGGTGTCAGTTGCACAATTTGTATTTTATCATTAACAATTGCGGAAGACATTTATTTGATTTCTCTTCTAATTAGATACCCTTTTCTCATGATTGTATCTTGTCACATGCAATTGGCACTGCTTTCTGTCTTGTTGTTTGAGGAAATTACCTGTCAGTATCAAGTCAGAAAATTAGCAGACTGTCATCTGCAAAATGAGGTCCCCAGAAGGTGAATTTAGTGTAGGGTAGCATCACTAAATTTACCCTCTGTGAACCTCAATCTGAATCAGGGTCTCAAAACTAAACAGAAAGAGGTTCTCAGAGGATAAATTGGCCCACTGTATGAAATGGCATCATCAAATTCACCCTCTGGGGACCTCATTCTGCAAATGTCTGATTGCTTATTTTCAGGCCTGGTCAGTATCAGGTTGACAAGTGATGGTTACTAACCAGGAGGTTTGTTAACTGGTAGAGTGCTAGGAGCCCATATTTATACCCCCACTTTCGAAGAAAATGGTATACTGGATTACATGCATCCGTCCGTCCGTCCGTCCGTCCGTCCGTGTATGAGTCTGTTCAAGAATATTCATAACTTTCATTTTTTAGCTCAACTTTGACGAAGTCAAATTTGAGCTATTGTCATGGCCCGTCGTCCATCTGTCCGTCCGTCCGTCTGTCCGTCCGTCCCTCTGTCCGTCTGTCCGTCTGTCCGTACGTCAACAATTGGCTATGGCTCGGGCTAGAGGTCGTATTTATGAACCGATCTTTACGAAACTTCTTGAGTACCTTTGTTATGACCCTGGGACGGGAACGAGTGTTTTTAGGTGTGGTCCGAAATTCAAGATGGCTGCCAGCGGCCATTTTGTACCGATGATGCAAAAATCAGTTTTTTGTACAGAACCTCTGTATGAAAGTTCTGATTTGAATAAAGTTTTGTATAAATGTTTAGTACCATGGGATACATCACATATAATACGTGTTTTTTTCTCGTGCGTAAATTATGCAAATTAGACTGACTTTGATTTATTTAGTGTTACCTTCAGAGCTGTAAGTGCCAAGCTGCTATGGCTCGGGCTAGAGGCCGTATTTATGAACCAATCTTTACGAAACTTCTTGGGTACCTTTGTTATGACCGTGGGACGAGAACGAGTGTTTTTGGGTGCAGTCCCAAATTCCAGATGGCTGCCAGCATCCATTTTGTACCGACGATGCCGAAATCTGTTTTTTGTACAGAACTTCCATATGAAAGCTCTGATTTGAATAATTTTTTGTATGAATGTTTAGTACCATGGGATACATTACATATATTACAGGTTTTTTTCTTGTGCGTAAATTATGCAAATTAGGCTAACTTTGATTTATTTAGTGTTACTTTCAGCACTGTGAGTGCAAATCCCAATACGGCTTGGGCTAGAGGCCGTATTTATGAACCGATCTTCACGAAACTTCTTGGGTACCTTTGTTATCACCGTGGGACGAGAAGGGGTGTTTTGGGGTTCAGTCTGAAATTCAAGATGGCCGCTAGCAGCCATTTTGTTCAAAATTAAGTGCAATCAGATTTTTGCGCAGAACTTCCAAATGAAAGATCTGATTTGAATAAATTTTTGTATGAATGTTTAGTACGTGGGATACATTACATATAATACAGAGTTTTTCCCGTGAATAAATTATGCAAATTAGGGGTCCGGGTGGGACTTAGAAAATTTTGGACCAAAATCCGGAAATTAGTTTTTTGTTTTTTTATGCGTTTTGGTCAGTTTTAAGACAAAAAAAAAAAATTTTTTTACACTGAAAATTTGGGGTCCGGGTGGGACTTAGAAAATTTTGGACCAAAATCCGGAAATTAGTGTTTTGTGTTTTGATGCATTTTGGTCAATTTTAAGAAGAAGAAGAAAAAATTTTAGTCTGAAAATATTTTGTTTGGGACTGAAAATTTCCACACAAAAATAATAATCTACAATGATTGGTCTTAATCTGTAGTCCATTACAGTCACCTTGTAATTCTTTTATTATTGTTGACTGGGCCAAAACAAATAGTAATTCCTGTCATATTCATTATTCAGTTGTCTTGGTCACAGCAAGTACTAATTCCTGTCATATCCAAGTTGAGCTACAGAGTCATTGACTCTTTCATTTTTTATTACTTGTTTTATTCATTTATGCTTCATTGGTCCAGCACTGCAGCGGGGTATAAATTGCTTTCAGCAATAGCTCTTGTTGGGCTTTATTCTGAAGTGGATGTACCACAGCTTGAAGGTTCATATTCAGAGCATATACTTTGTATTATCTTTTAAGTGATATTACTTGGTCTATAAGGGTTTGCCGTGTTATAATTTATGGGAAAGTGCCCATAGGCACTCTCCCATAAATTGTAACAAGGCAAAGACATGTGTACAAGATTTAATGCCCAAACATAATTTAGCACTCCACCAGTTAATAACTGAAGGTGAAAAAGTGTAAAGAAGATATTGAAACTAAAGCATGTGTAGGATTTGACAAGTGATGTTCACTTACCAAGATGTTTGTGAACAACTGAAGGTGAAAAAGTATAGAGAAAATATTGACAGTAAAGTGCAGCCGCGGGTGGGCAATATTTCCACGAACGCAATAATTTTAGATTGTAAACACTAATTATAGGAATAATCATCAAAAATTTAATTAATGAAGCACTGGGTACAACCTTGTGCTTCATTAATTAAATTTTGCTGGTGACTGCAATTTCAAGCTACGGTGGAACCCTGTTAATTGACTAGCCACTTTGCCAATAAAAATTATTCAGTTAACAGGTGTATTCAATTAACAGTGATTGTGTCACTTTCCTATTTTCTAGAGATAAACTTAGCATTTATTCTATTATTATGATCTCCCTGAGCTCTGTCAAACAAGGTATAATAGATTAAAGGCCTGTATTGGATGTACTGAGGCCAAATAAGTGTATAAACAAAGGCCAAATAGGTCTATAAACAAAGGAAAACTGAGGCGAGTCAAGGTAATTTCTTGACAGGTTACAATACTTTTTATTCAATTAACAGGAGTTTACTCTTTAACCTATATTGAATTAACTGATCCAGTTTGTACTGGAGGTATGGTAAATGGTTTTGTGTTGGGAAATTATATTCATTTAACAGGGTTATTCAGTTAAGAGATATACAATTAAGTGGGCTGCACTATACTAATTTTTCCTGCAGCACAAATGGAAATCTAATGAATCCAGTCTTATCACAGCACACTCAGAGCTCTGACAATTGAGACTAGAGACAAGCGTTTTTGGAATTTTAAGTTTGATATTGGTTTTGGTACTTTGAGGGAGTATACCACGGTGTCAGTTCGATACCACGGTGGCAGTTCGGTATTCGGTATCTGACTTGACTGAGATTTTGAGTTATATATATGGTAATGGAGCATCCTTTATACCAGTAGAATCAATAGGCAAAACATTTGCAATCAGTTGGTCAAAGAGGCATCCTTGTGGGAGCCCTCCATTTCATACTGTTGAAAATAGGAGAAACACTGAAGAGTCTTCTTCTCATGAACTACTGTCTGAAATGATTCAGTATGTGGTTTGCAGCAAGTCTGGAAATAAGCAATCTGTCGTTTGCAGATGGAGGTCCACAGACGGTGAATTTACTGGTGCTATCCCATGCAATGGGCTAGGATCCTCCAATATATCCTCTTCCTGTTTAGGCCTGAGAACTTGATTCAGATTGAGGGTCACAGAGGGTAAATTTAGTAATGCTACTCTGCTGTGCAGGTAGCTTCACCAAATTCAACCTCTGGGAACCTCATTTTGCATATGATAGTCTGCTTACTTCCAAGCTTGGTTTGCAGTCTCCTTAATGGTGTAGATTCATGTTCGTTAAAAAAAAAAAACATTTTCCAGGCTGTATTTGAGCTTGTTCTGGGAGGGGTAAACCTCATGGGCCAACTCAAAATTGAAGTTTTTGGAACTGGTCAACTGATTTGAACTGTAATTGGTATGCAGCAGTAGTAATGGGGGATTTGTACTTGATTTATGCATAAATATTTCCCAGCACCCTGTGGGAATGCCAGGAGTTGCTTCACGGGGCACTGCAAGGAGACTCCAATATAACATTGTTGGTAATGGGGATAAACATGGAACATTCTTCTCATGAACTATTGGCGACTGTGATTTCGATACCAATATTTAGATTGATGTTCAAAAACCTTTTTTTTGAATAATTGAAACAGTAAGCGGTAGAACCCCAAATAAGCAATAAATATATCTTAAATACTTTTGAATCTAAAACTTTGCTGACCAATAAACACAGGATATTTACACTGTAAATAAAACAACAAGAAACTCCCCACCACACCTACTAGCATACCCTCTCTCCCCATCCCCACACACATTCCTGTAGACAGCTTGATCCGGATGAGTATATAAGGCTCAGTTGAGCCTCCGGCTATCATGTGTGTTGAAATATTTAATTGCAGTTTAACCCTTTACTCAACGCAGACGATATCAAAATTTATTATTTTAAATAGCATTTTTTCAAATTTTTCAAAAAATTTCAATAAAATCATATCATGTGACCCCTCGTTGGAACGAGCTCGACAAGCTCGTTCCAACGAGGGGGGTCACATGATATGGTTTTGTTGAAATCTTTAATATTTTTTCAACTGCTGAATTTGCATATTACGCGGGCAGATGCGGCCGATTCATTGGGTAAAGGGTTAAACACCCAACTGGGAGTGTGGTGGCTCACTGGTTATGACATTGGACTTCAAACCAAAAGGTCCACGATTTGATCTACGCTGGGGCAACTGTGTTGTGTCCTTGGGCAAGGCACTTAATCCCATTGCCCACGTTCGGGCATGGTGGCGCTGTGTACTAAGGCATACTGCTCATTGATGGTATACTTGTCTTCAACCAGTGTTAACCCTGCTTGTGTGGAGTTAGTATGTTGAGGAGTCTGACATTTGCTTGCCATTGCTCGGTGGTTCTCTCCAGCTACTCTGGCTTCCTCCAGCCATAAAACTATCCAACACTAGGTAACCCTGGCAGGCTAAAGTGTTGTTAAACCCAATAAATAAATAAATAAATAAATAAATAAATAAATAAATAAACTCCCCAAAATGCCCAAGGTGTACAGTGATAATGATTTAAACTTCGTGGGTAGTGTGCACAACTTCCAAAAGATATTCTTTTCTATCTGTCATGAATATAGATATTGAAATATATTTGTAAGACATTTCCGCTTTCTTATAAGGTAGCATATAATTAAAAAAAATTTTTTTCGGGTTGTTAAAATCTGTTTCTCAGGCCCTCCCACATGGCCCTTTTGGTTGCCGCATACTCTCTTTTTATAACCAATACAAACTTAAAAAAGAAAAATTAAATGGTTTATGTCTGATATTTTACCCAAGTTGATATAATTGTTAATTTGTCCCTTGAGTGCAACAAGGTTTTGCAATGCTTTAGCATTGCAAAGCCTTCTTGCACTCAATGTACAAAATACACTACCACCCGTGCTATTGTGTAGATGCCGAGGCCTAAAACAAACGAAGAACATGAACTTTTGACCGCAAAGAAATAATTACAAAAATAAAAAATAAAATGAAAAACTGCCCGCCCGCATGCCATTTTACAAAAAATGGCCTGAGAAACAGAAGATCTACTTTGTGGGGCCTAATGCCCTGACCATGATGCATTGGGATGAAAATCTGGTTTCTGCATGCAAGATGTTTATGCTTTTTTTTTCTTTTTTTCAGAACGGAGATGGAGACACACCATTACACAGTGCGGCACAGTATGGACACATTGCTACAGTCACAGTTTTACTGGAGGTACTTTTTATGATAATACTGAAATCAATAACATCCTGACTGGTCATAAGTTTATCAAAATTCATGAATACCTGCCATTTAAGCTTAACAGGGTTCCCATGGGGCCTTGGATTCAAGGAACAACCTAGAATTTGACTGAGAGCCATTCAATGCCTTGAAAACAAGAAAATGGACCAGGAGGCCTTGAAAATCCTTGAATATTTATGAATTAAAAATGTTGACAAAGGAAATAATCACAGCTATATAGTTTTTGTATGCCAGAATTCCTGAAAGTGTAGTACTAACTAGGACCCTTCCTGTCATTACCCCCTCCTCCCACTTCCCCTGTAGGGGGGTAATGACTGGAGGAGACTAGTTAGAATTATTGAGTGCAGGGCCTTGAAAAGCCTTTGATTTGGCTATTGCAGGGCCTTGAAAAATTCTACAAAATGTCAGGGAAACAGCCTTGAATAACTATATAGTTTTATATGGCAGAATTTGTGAAGGTGTAGTACTAAGTAGGACCCTCCAGTCATTTTCCCCTCCTCCCACTTCCCCTGTAGGGGAAGGGGAGAAGGGAGTAGTAATTGGATGTGCCCAGTTAGAATTACTGAATGTAGGACCTTGAAGAGCCTTGAATTTGGCTTTTGTTGGGTCTTGAAAAATGCACGTCGGTGGTGCACTTGTCTTCAACCAATGCTAACCCTGATTGTGTGGAGTTAGTATGTTGGGGAGCTGACAGTTACTTGCTGTTGCTCGATGGTTCTCTCTTGGTACTCCGGCTTCCTCCACCCGTAATACTGTCATGGTCATGATTAGCCAGTGTGCAGAAATATATGACCTTAAACCCCCAAAAATAAATAAATTCTGGTAGAAATAGTCTGTTCGTTTGAGACAGACATGATAGCAATCTGGAAAACTTGACACTCTTGTTTTCCGGAGAGCTGGATTTGATGAGCAAACTACACTTGTATTGAGGGGCTATTTGTGGTAGTCATATAATAAAGTTATTTATCATATGACTCGTCCGTTTTGTTCACTTTAAAACATTTGATATTTTGTTATGTGTACCCATACTATGTATGGTACACATAATGCCGGCATCCGGGGTGACCATCCGTCATTCGTCCATCCTTTGTCCAACTGTCCGTCCGTCCGTCTGTCCATCCATCCGTCCATCTGTCTGTCCGTCCGGCATCCGTATCCATTTCTTTGGCATTCGATAACTTGAAAAATATTGCTTGGATTGTCAAGTTACTGTATATTTGTGTTCAGGTTACTGATGTGCCGAGCTGTATAGTTTTTGGTGTAAATCGGATAATTTGATCCTGAGATATTAACCCTTTATCCTTCAAATTGAAAATTCCTCCAATCCCTTTGGCATTCGATAACTTGAAAATTATTGCTTGGATTGTCTAGTTACTTTATATTTGTGTTCAGGTTACTGATTTGCCGAGCTGTATAGTTTTTGGTGTAAATCAGATAATTTGATTCTGAGATATTGACCCTTTATCCTTCAAATTGAAAATTTCTCCAATCCCTTTGGCATTTGATAACTTGAAAAATAGTACTTGGATTGTCAAGTTACTTTATATTTGTGTTCAGGTTACTTATGTGCCGAGCTGTATACTTTTTGGTGTAAATCGGATAATTTGATCCTGAGATATTAACCCTTTATCCTTCAAATTGAAAATTCCTCCAATCCCTTTGGCATTCGATAACTTGAAAATTATTGCTTGGATTGTCTAGTTACTTTATATTTGTGTTCAGGTTACTGATGTGCCGAGCTGTAGAGTTTTTGGTGTAAATCTGATAATTTGATCCTAAGATATTAACCCTTTATCCTTCAAATTGAAAATTCCTCCAATCCCTTTGGCATTCGATAACTTGAAAAATATTGCTTGGATTGTCAAGTTACTTTATATTTGTGTTCAGGTTACTGATGTGCCGAGCTGTATAGTTTTTGGTGTAAATCGGATAATTTGATCCTGAGATATTAACCCTTTATCCTTCAAATTGAAAATTCCTCCAATCCCTTTGGCATTTGATAACTTGAAAAATATTGCTTGGATTGTCAAGTTACTTTACAATTGTGTTCAGGTTACTGATGTGCTGAGCTACATAGTTTTTGGTGTTAATCTGATAATTTGATCCGGAGATATTAACCCTTTATCCTTCAAATTGAAAATTCCGCCAATCCCTTTGGCATGAGATAACTCAAAAAATATCAATCCGATTGTCATGTTACTTTATATATTTATTCAGGTTACTGGTGTGCTGTGCTGTATAGTTCTTTATGTAAATCTGATAATTTGATCCGGAGATATTAACCCTTTATCCATCAAATTAGACACTCCTCCAATCCATTTCTATATGTACCCATACCTTGTATGGTGTACATAATGTCGGCATCCGTGGTGGCCCTCCGTCATACAGCTTTCTACTAGTTGCACGTATCGGTACACATCTGACGATTTCATCGGCCTATTTTTTTCATATTAATCAGTGATAAATAAAGCCTTCCGCCAATTTCATTGGTCAATTTCAAAACTAGGCAATTTGATTGGCTGAACAAAATACAACTGGGCCACATTTTCATTTCATTTTATTTATGAAACTTGTCCGAATTTTCCATTTCGCCAAAGGCTCGCCAAAACGGAAAATTCTTAGACTCATTTCATAAATATTATATGAGAAAAACACTCATTCCATATCCTCTATATATTTCTAATTTCAGCAAGGAACAGATCCCTTAATACGTAATCTTAAAGATGAGTCGCCATTAGACCTTGCTGCACAGTATGGCCGAATTGATGTTGTGAAGCTGCTTCTTCAAATGCACCCTGAGATGGCTCATGGGCCAATCAGTAAAAATTCAGCACTTCATCTTTCCTCAAGGAATGGTCACTTAGATGTGGTGAAAGTCTTGATAGATTCGGGTTTCAATATCAACACAAAGGTATGTATATTTTGGAGGGACAAGTGATCTTGCATTTTTCATTTCCATCCAGTATTGATTCAATTTTTGCTGATTATTGCAATACATGCACCAATATTGTTAACCCTTTTCCCAACATAATGGTAAAAACTGGCCGGCATTTTGTCTCAAAAACATAGCTTGTGACACCGCATTGGAACAAGCTCATTGTGCTTGTTCCAATGAGGGGTCGTAAGCTATGTTTTTGACACAAAAAATTAAAAAAAAATTTGTTATTCAAGAATTTTATTTGCAAGTGTCATTTTCGTTTCATGTTCGGAATGGTCACTTAGATGTGGTGAAAGTCCTGATAGATTCGGGTTTCAATATCAACACAAAGGTATGTATATTTTGGTGGGACAAGTGATCTTGAATTTTTCATTTCCATTCAGTATTGATACAATTTTTGCTGATTATTGCAATACATGCACCAATATTGTTAACCCTTTACCCAACATAATGGTAAAAACTGGCCGGCACTTGTCACAAAAATCACCATTCAATTTTTATTATTTTTTTCATTCTTTGTCTCAAAAACATAGCTTGTGACACCGCATTGGAACAAGCTCATTGTGCTTGTTCCAGTGAGGGGTCATAAGCTATGTTTTAGACACAAAAAATAAAAAAAAAATTTGTTATTCAAGAATTTTATTTGCAAGTGCCATTTTCTTTTCATGTTCGGTAAAGATTTAAAAAGGAGGAAGAAGCAAGAAACAAATTTCTGAACTCTCATTTCACTGATGTCAAAATGCAGAAGTTTTAAGCTGCAATGTTTGCCCATAATGCAACTGGATATATAACCAATTCTGCCTTGTTTGAGAGAGTGATCTGAGCTCTGTCAAATAAGATTCGAATTTGTTAAATTCCTAGTTGCATTATTGGAAAAATTTATTGCACGAAATATTGATAATTTGACATCAGTGTACAGAGGGTTAATAAAAACTAATGATGACAGACTTTTAGTTACGGGAGGAAAAAAAAGGACATTTTTAGAAATTTTTTGCAAGTGATTGTGGCTTAACCCTTTACCCAACGCAGATGATATCAAAATTTATTATTTTAAATATCATTTTTTTTTTGATTTTTCAAAAAATTTCAACAAAACCATATCATGTGACCCCTTGTTGGAACGAGCTTGTTCCAACGAGGGGTCACATGATCTGGTTTTGTTGTAATTTTTTTAAAAATATATTTTCAACTGCTGAATTCGCATATTACGCGGGTGGATGCGGCTGATTCGTTGGGTAAAGGGTTAAGTAAATGGTTAACCCTTGAAGGCCTAGAGATTTTTACATATTTTTGCTACACTTTTGACAGTCTACATACTGTGACTGCTGCTATTTCTTGGTAAGTCTTGGCTGCCTACATTGGCATATGTACGTACTATTTGCTGCATTTACGGCATGTTATAAGGTGAATGCAATTGCAGGTGAAGCAGTTTATTTTGGGTGGACCCTTGAATCATTTTTGTTTTGAAGAGCTAATGAACCACATTCCTGCTTGTAATTGTTTGCAGATTTTGCAGTTTTGGGAGGTGCAGGATAACCCTGGGTTGTAGTTTGATTTGCCACTTATTTGGTGGAGTGGTGTAAGTTTGGCTTTCATAAACATGTCCCGTAAAGAGGGGTTATGTCTGTAGTCTAATAATGGTGAGCATTCAAACAGTGTGCGACCCAGGGCTGTGCTGGTTAATATCAGCCCAAGATTTCTGATATGGTCGTATATGTCATGACTTTCTGGGTGGTAATTGACAACTAGTGGTGTCCTGTCTGTTGTGTCTCATATGGGCTTTTGCTTCGTGGTCAGTTCATTTCTGTCTAGAAGCTTTACTTTCTGAAATGCTGTTTGCAGAATTTTCACACTGTAGCCCCATTTTTAGCTTAACCTGACAAAGTCAAGATAAGCTATTGCCATCATGCGTGCAGAAGTCTGTTAGTCTGTGAGTCTGTTCACATTTTCCTTTAGCATAGGCTACACCCCGTAGTTCTTGTCTGATCGTCACAAAATTTCATATGCAGGTTTGGGGTCATGTCTAGATGAGAGTGTCTCCTGTTGGTTACGATCGGTCAACAGGTATGGCTGCCCGAGCCCAAAACCTGAAAACCATTAGCACTGTCTACAGGTCATATTTATGAAGGGATTTCATTGTAACTTGGGAGGATGCCTCTGTATAATGCCTAGATGAGAACGTCCCCTTTTGGTTATGATCTGTCAAGCGCGATGGTTGCCCAAGCCCGAAACTTGAAAACTTTTAGCACAGTCTGCAGGTCATATTTAATATGGAGGGATTTCATTGTAACTTGGTAGGATGACTCCGGATGATGTCTAGATGAGAACTTCCCCATTTGGTCGCGATCTGTCAGCTGTGATGACTGCCCGAGCCCAACACCCAAAAACCTTTAGCACAGTCTACAGGTCATATTTATGGAGGGATTTCATTGTAACTTGGTAGGTTGACTTCACATAATGTCTAGATGAGAATGTCCCCTTTTGGATGTGACTGGGCAACTGTGACGGCTACAGGGGCCCGAAGCCCGAAAATCTTCAGCACAGTCTACATATCATATTTATGAAGGGATTTCATTGTAACTTGGTAGGATGACTCCAAATAATGTCTAGATGAGAACGTCCCTTTTTGGTCACAATCATTCAGCCTTGATGGCTGCCCGAGCCCAAAACCCAAAAACCTTTAGCATAGTCTATAGGTCATATTTATGAAAGGATTTCATAGTAACTTGTTAGGTTGACTCCATGTATTGCCTAGATGATGACATCCCTTTTTGATCGTGATTGGCCAACTGTGATGGCTTCAGCGGCCCAAAAACCTTGAGCACATTCTACAGGTCATATTTATGAAAGGATTTCATTGTAGCTTTGTAGGATCACTCCAGATGATGCCCAGATGACAACATTCCTTTTTGGTCACGATCATTCAACCATGATGGCTTCCCGAGCCCAAAACATGAAAAACTTTAGTACAGACTATAGGTCATATTTGTGAAGTGATTTCATTGTAACTTAGTAGAATGACTCAGTATAATGTCGAGATGAGGATGTCCCCTTTTAGTAGTAATCGGTCAACCGTCATGGCTACACAGGCATGAAGCCCGAAAACCTTTAGTACAATCTAAAGGCCATATTTATGAAGGGATTTCAATGTAACTTTGTAGGATCACTCCAGATGATGCCCAGATGACAACGTCCTCTTTTGGTCGCGATCATTCAACCATGATGGCTTCCCGAGCCCAAAACCTGAAAAACTTTAGTACAGATTACAGGTCGTATTTGTGAAGGGATTTCATTGTAACTTAGTAGAATGACTCAGTATAATGTCGAGATGAGGATGTCCCCTTTTAGTAGTAATCGGTACATCATCCTTTTCATCAAACACAACACACAGTCAGGTTAAGCTACAGTGTCATTAACACTTTCATTTATTTGTGTAATTATTTCTTTTCCATCAAAAGTTTATGTTCTTGGTCTGTTTTATGTTTTAGGCCTCATAATCTACAGAATAGCATGGGTGGTGGTGTATTTCATCCCTTGCGTGCAAGAAAGCTTTGCTGTGCTTTGTTGCACTCAAGGTACAACTTGATCAATTATATTAACTTGGGTCAAATATCAGACATAAACTGTTTAATTTTAGCAAACCACTCTCCTCATTAGTTAGATCTTAATTGTTTTATATTTTAGACAGAGAATGGTACTGCCTTACACGAGGCAGCTATGTTTGGGAAAATTGAGGTTGTGAAATATTTATTAGAGAAAGGTAAGTCACCATGTATTTTATATTTTTCATGTCCTCTTGATTTGAACAGTGGGATAAAGTTTGACTTTGTGGAGAGTTAACCCTTTAACCCAATGCAGACAATATCAAAATTTATTATTTTAAATATCATTTTTTTAAATTTTTCAAAAAATTTCAACAAAACCATATCATGTGACCCCTCGTTGGAACGAGCTCGATGAGCTCGTTCCAATGAGGGGTCACATGATATGGTTTTGTTGAAATATTTAATTTTTTCAACTGCTCAATTTGCATATTGCGCAGGCAGATGCGGGTGATTCGTTAGGTAAAGGGTTAAACAAGACCAGAACAAAATCAGTTATGAGAACAGGTTTCTCCCACACTATCTAGTTATAGTGGCACATTGAATCATCAGAGAAGCTCACAAGGGGCACAATCCATGGGTGTAAACTAGGGCCTATGTTGATTATGCTTGTCTATGTCTGTGTCTCTGTGTGATTAAAGGGGGTCACTGTGCTGACTGTTGACACACCAATCACATTCAGTTCAGCTCTACTAGATTGTTCTGGTTTCATTTCATCGAGCTCGTTCCAATGAGGGGTCACATGATATGGTTTTGATGAAATTTTTTGAAAAATAATATTTTTTCAACAGCTGAATTTGCATATTACGTGGGCGGATGCGGGCGATTCGTTGGGTAAAGGGTTAATAACAAAGAGGTAACAAAGAGGTATAAACAAACATATGATGATACATCAACTAGAGTTGAAATGGTTAAAGGGTTTTCTTGATCAATTAATCACATGGATAACTTGGTTAACCCATTAATCACTTACCCTAATAGGTGGGTGAATAACTGACATACTGTTGATGGTTTACAGTGTTAACCCTTTCCCCAACATAATGGACAGACCTGGTCAGCACTTTATACAAAAATCAAATTTTATTATGTTTTCAATTTTTGTCTCAAAAACATAGCATAAGACCCCTCATTGGAATGATCTCAATGATCTCATCCCAATGATGGGTCGTGCTCAATGAGCTGACTCCAATGATGGGTCATAAGCTATGTATTTGAGATAAAAATTGCAAATTTTTAGTAATTCAAGAATTTATTTAGCAAGTATCGTCTGCTCCCAGCAGTGGGTAAAGGGTTAAGAATGACCATTTCCAGTTACTGATACAGTATATTGATTGTGCAAGTAAACATGTATCTCAGCAAGTAACTTGCATGCTTTACTCTGTCTCATATAATTGATGTGAGTCAGTGTGACAATGTTTTTGAGCAAGTTTATTCCTTTGTTAACCCATATAATACAGTAGATGAAAAGTAATGGTTAATTGATCAATTACTTTTTTGATCAGTCAAAATGTTGATCATTGTTTAACCTGGTTAACCCTTTACCTAACGAATCACCCTCATCCGCCCACGTAATATGCAAATTGAGCAGTTGAAAAAATTAAATTTTTCAAAAACTTTTCACAAAACCATATCATGTGACCCCTTCATTGGAACGAGCTCATTGAGCTCGTTCCAATGAGGGGTCACATGATATGGTTTTTTGTTAAATTTTTTTGAAAAATTTTAAAAAGTGATATTTAAAATAATGAATTTTGATATCATCTGCATTGGGTAAAGGGTTAATTGATTAATCGGTTAACCGTTGAGCTCTAATGTCAACCTGGGTGTAAAATTAAGGAAATGGAACTATTCACAAAGAATAACATCATAAGCAATAATAAACAAGGCGCTAATGTCGTGATAGC
The DNA here is from genome assembly GCA_031216915.1 of Pictodentalium vernedei. NCBI lineage: Eukaryota > Metazoa > Mollusca > Scaphopoda > Dentaliida > Dentaliidae > Pictodentalium > Pictodentalium vernedei. The sequence continues at coordinate 43,501,298 of CM062289.1, read as the reverse complement.
CCAGGGATAAAATTAGAAAAAGTCACTTTTCCGAGAGAATTGAGCTGGAAACGCGGTCAAGGAGTTATTATGCCAGACCGGGGTGAAATTAAGGAATTGTCACTTTTCAGTGTCAGCCAGGTGGTAGAGTCAGGGGAAGGAAAGTCCATTTTCAGTTCGAGTGTGTGTGAGGGGAGGGGCAAAATCACATCCATTTGAGCCAGACATCTTGCTTGCCCACGGTCCAGAAAATTTTAATTTTAATAATTAGATCACCTGATTGAAAGTCAGAGTGATCTGTACTGGTCACTCACAGACGGACGTCATCTGTTGTTTGCCTGTCGTCTGTGGACTTCGTCCATCTTGTATTGCCTGTCCTCCGTGAAAATGGTGTTCATGATTTCTCAAAAAAAAAACCCTGCTGGACCGATTTCATTTAAAATGGAGCTGATTGTTTGTTCTGACATTGCATTTTGATTTTGACCAAATCAACTTGCCCTACTCCATAGAGAAGGGGTGGGGGAAAATGCTTCCAAATTATAAAGAAAATCTTCATCTTAGGAACTGATGGGTACAATGACATGATGTTTGAGTGGAGGGGCAAAATTCTTGTCCCCACCTCCCAAAATTTCTATTTTCTGAACCAATGGTCTGATTTAAACCAAATTTGTGGTATTATTCAGTCATAAGTACTTGATTCATGTAAAAACAAATTTTCCTGCATCCCTGCGGGAACCCCAGGAGCTAAAAATTTTTCAAACACCCATATTTTCCAAACTGCAGGGGAACGATAACTATTATTTGGTATGAAGCAGTATCTTTTGATATTTAGCATACAGTATCATTACTGAGGTCAGATCCCACTCTGTTCAATACAAGAACCTCAGTTAATATTTGGGCTCCTTATGGGCTCCTTCTATCTGAGTCCAATGCGAGGAATAATCTTTAAAACTCTTCTTCTTCCCTGAGCAAGACACTTAATCCCAATTGCCCACGTGGCACTGTGTACTAAGGCATAATGCTTGTCGATGGTGAACTTTTCTTCAACCAATGCTAACCCTGCTTGTGTGCAGTTAGTATGTTGGGGAGTCTGACAGTTGCTCACCATTGCTTGGTGGTTCTTTCCAGATACTTCGGCTTCCTCCACCCATAAAACTGTCCGACACAAGGTGACCCTGGCTGTCAAAAGTGTCATTAAACCCCAATAAATAAATAAATCTTCTTCTCCAGATCTATCAGCCAGAATCTTTTGACATTTGGTATACCACTTCATTTCAAAGATCAGATTCAAGTTTTTCAAATCAAGAGCCTCGGTTAATATTTAGTGTAATATGCCGAATAATCTATAAAATCATAATCTTTTGGTGTTGAACGTCATGATTTTCAGCCTACTATTAATAAAATCTTGAACAATTATTTCAAACGTCAAACAGATAGAAGAAGTAGGGTGGGAACCCACTCCGATAAGACTGTGAATGATACAAAATAATACGAACTTGCAATCCATTATGCTACCTGTTAGTGATAATAACTTAACCCTTTACCTAACATGAAAAGCAGACGACAGTTGCAAAAAAAATTCTTCAATAACTCATTTTTTTGTCTCACAAACATAGGTTATGACCCCTCATTGGAACGAGCTCGTTCCAATGAGGGGTCATAACCTATGTTTTTGAAACAAAAAATGAAACAAAATAATGAAAATTAATTGGCGATTTTTTAGAATAGTGCTGGCCGGTTTTGGCCCTTATGTTGGATACAGGCTTAAACAGCATCCTTATGTAGTGCACATTTAAGTTTGTTCAAATCAAGTCCCTCAATTAATATTTGGGCTCAATTTTAGCGGTGCAATATGAGGATTATTTTTTGAAAATTTTCTCACAAACCTCCAATCAGAATCTTTGATATACAATATAGACCATCCCAAGTCCCAGGGTTAGAAATCCTCTAGTTGCTTAACCCTCTGCACTCTGATGTCAAAATGGCCAAGTTTTCTGCAGCAAATATTTCCCATAATGCAGTTTGATATTTAACCAAAAAAAACCTTGTTTGACAGAGCTCTCTGAGATCTAGTTTAGATTTAGTATCTGTAATTTCAGGTATAAACATAACTGTGACAGATTTTCACGATGAAACTGTGTTAGATAAAGTGAACTCTTTGAAATCTGGTACATCATTACAGATTTCAAAAATAATATCAGGTAAGTCTCTGTGAATTTTCATTTTATGTACATTTTAAAAAACAAGCCCATTTTACATATTTATTTCCACTTCAGGAAATTTTTTTTGTCAATCTCATAGTTGTGCTAGGTAAAAGGTCAACAAACTCATTGGGTGGCAATAAAATGTGATGTCGCAAGATACGTTTGGAAAGAGGCCCCTTTGCCCTTTCCAACAGTGCATTTCGTCACAGCATGTCATCTTCTACATAGGATAAATTAAAGGAATAAGATGCTGTATTCTATAACACTGAGGATGTAGGTAAACTAGGTAAGGCCTAAAAAGTTAAAAATATGTTACTCAGGCCCTCCAACATGGTCCCTTTGGCTGCCGCATGCTCTCTTTTTATAACCAATGCAAACTTAAAAAAAAATTAAATGGCTTATGTCTGATATTTGGCCCAAGTTAATAAAATTGATAAATTTGTCGCTTTGAGTGCACTCAAGGGACGAAATACACCACTACCCATTCTATTCTGTAGATTATGAGGCCCCAAACAAGAAACAAACCAAGAACATGAACTTTTGATGGTAAAGAAATAATTTCAAAAATAAAAAAATAAAATAAAAACCGCCCACTCACATGCAAATTTACAAAAAATGGCCAGAGAATCAACTTTGTAGGGCCCAAAACATGTCAATATTTATTTGCTTTTCTGTTGCGTAACTCAAACCCTCTCTTACTGACATCACAGCCATATCCAGCGAATATCACCATTCATATTTTCTTACTTTTCAATTTTTGCCCACAAAACATTGTTTTTGACTTCACGGAGTAGGTTCATTCCAATCAGAGGTTGTAACCTACTCTGGATATAAGCAATCTGTCGTAGAATGAGGTCCCCAGATGTTGAATTTGATGATGCTATCCCACACAGTGTGCTAGAATTCACCAATTTATCCTTTGGCTTCTATTTTCTGTTTAGGCTTGAGACCTTGATTCAAATTGAGGTTCACAGAGGGTGAATTTAGTAATGCTACCTTGCTGTGCAGAGTAGCATCACCAAATTCACCCTCTGGGGACCTAATTCTGCAGATGAGTCTGCTTAATTCCAGGCTTGGACATAACTTATGTTTTTGAAGCCAAAAAACGAAACTGTTTTATTTAATCAAAAATTAAGCCTTGATAAGCGCACAGTTCGTGACAGGACTTCTAGTTTTAACTGTAATTCCAAGTTTGTACAGGCCTGAACCCCAAATGTTTTCCATGCCCACCTGCCTGATAAAAAGCCTGAACATCTGCACTCCTAATGCCCTTCTGAGTATTTTATGGTTGAGAATTTCAATATACAATACTTTTTTTTTTTTACTCTTACAGAGTATATGAGGAAACAAGAGTCTACGTCTTCCCATTCATCACAATTATATTTAAAAGCACAAAACATTCCTGTCTGTACACCACCTGCTGAAAATATGTATGACCACCCACCGCCAAAAGCACCTCCTCGATTGTCATCTCTTCCATCTGACCAATCAAACAGTGAAACACAGATTGCAGAACCTGACAGGTGAGGTTACAGTTATACAGTGTTTTTTTTAAGTGCAACTTGACGATTTCCTTTGACACACCACACAGTTCACATTTATGATCAGATCGCTTTGAACTTTGGAATGCATGTTTGGGATGACTTCAAGATGGGAGGTATCGATTTTCTTCCATTTTTTTAGCTCAACTTGATGAATTAGACTGATCTAAAGGTCTGAGGGTTAGAGCAACCTTTAGATGCGAGCCATTGATTTTCTTTCATTTCTGTTGTGAAGTTGCGGTTAGCAATGATCTTTAAACTTCAGAGTTTCTGCATCAACATTTTACTTTGGCATGCCCTGCATGATGCATTTATGAATGTATCGATTTGAAACTTGGTAAACTTCTTTTGGGTGACTTCTACATGAGAGCTATAGATTTTTGTTTATTCCGTCAAAAAGTGTTGCTGTTAGCAATGACCTTCAACTTTACTGTTTTATCTGTTGATAGTTTCCTTTGGAACACCGCACAGTTAACGATTCGATCATTTTGAAACATGGAGTGACCTCTAGATGGGAGGTTTTGCTTTCATTTCTATCGAACGATATTGCTGAATGTTGCCATTAGCAGTGACCTTTGAACTCGTTGCATTTGTGCATCAACATTTTCCTTTGGCAAGCTCTGCAGGGTGAATTTATGAATCGATCAGTTTGAAGGCTCATAAGCCATGTTTTGGATGCAAAAATTGGACAAAATAACAAACTTATAATGGGGCCTCTTGTTATGAATACTACTAGCTACTCATGGCTTCTACATTTTGCAAATGGTTAACCCTTTAGGACCGAGAGATTTTTACATAGTTTTGCTACATTTTAACAGTCTACATCCTGTGACTTTGTTGCTGTTTTTTGGCAAGTCTTGGCTGTCTAGATAGGCAGCCAAGACTTGCTTAAAACAACTAGCAATGTGCTTAGAATGTAACTTGTGAGTTAATGCAAACACGGTAGAGATGGGCAATATACCGAAAAACCGAACCGATACCGATATCATGGGGACACCGAAAAACCGAACCGACCCAATCTTTGAATACCGAAACCAACGGTATTTTCAATTTTCCCTGTGCATTCACTGTTTATAAGGCCTTGATGAGGACTGATAGCAGTTGAAGTGTTCATTTTCATGAAAGAAGTGACTGATTTTATTTTTCAGTTTTGTTAAGCCTTAAGGACCAGGGCAGTTGTACTAAATTGTCAATAGTCTACGACCTGTACATGTCCAGTTGCTTAGCAGTGATTTCTAGCCAAGTCTTGGCTGCCTTAATAGGCAGCCAAGACTTGGCTAGAAATCACTGACCAGATAATTTTACTACTGTCATCAGGCCCACCTAAAGATGACATCTTCAGGACACACATTCTATGATTACAGACACCTTAAGTGGAGCTTGAAAGGTTAAGGCGTATTTAGAACAAGTCACCAAATTACTGTAGATATGATCTGTGTTGACAAAAGAATGACAATGTTGAGCCCATTAACAATGGCATGTGTAGCACTGTGATAGAATGATACAAGAACAACTTATTCTGTATTTTTCTGACATGGATTCTCCTTTGGTACTATCAGTGAATCTGAAGTCACATACCGAATACCGAACCGATACCGTGGTATGCCCACACAAAAATACCGAAACCGATACCGAACTCAAAATTCCAATACCGCCCATCTCTAAAACACGGAGTGTGGGGCACCTGTTCTGTTACAAAACATGTGATCAGAGTTGGAATTAGGCCCTTAACCCTTTACCCAATGAATCAGCCGCATCTGCCCGCGTAATATGCAAATTGAGCAGTTGAAAAAATATTATATTTTTATACTGTACCAATGACCCAGACATAGCTGGTGCTAACTCTTAAAATATAGGGCCAAACACAAATTTTGCCCCCCAATCCCCAAAATTTGCATCTAAAACTAAAGAAAACATGTCCTGAAAGGCCCTCCACACTTCGCCCCTACTGCGCATGCGCAGTGTCAAGGACGTTCCGAAATTGGCGCCATTTATCATTCTAAGTTTGGCCCTTCATCAGTTAACATCTGACTGATCTTTGTGCTTTTAAATCTCAGTTTAAATGATGCCAGACACATAAATATTAGTGAAATGGTGATTCTAAGGAGGATAGAAAAGGAGGAGAGGAAAAGAATGTGTGACAGAATATTATCAGGGCTGTAACTTAAAATTTTTTAATGAAATTATGTTAAGTTACCTATTTTCAAGGCAGCAGCCATTTTGTTGTCATTCTGATTATTTAGTTACACTGTTTTTTCAAGTGTTTTTCCTCTCTCCCTGTCCTTTAAGTTCCCCCTTGCTATTCTCCCATGTTTTGGCATAGTTTCTGTAATTATTATTACTAAAATTTCTTGGGAGTTTTAGCTGAATAACAGAATGAATTCTGTTCTTTCCCCATGTTTACGTCTTCACCTACGGGTGGTTAGGCGTTGTGTTCTGCATCTACCATCTGATGTTCTGCAGTTTCTTCCCTGGAAGCCTCTGTTTTGCATCAGATGGTGTATTTTTGGTAACTGATTTCGGGCCTGGGTGCCTGGAGTCTTATTTTAGTGTTTTTACACTCATTGTTTACATTTACAACAGCCCTCTGTGTGAGGGGGGGATTTCTAAATAATAATATCTTTATGTTATTTTAATCATAACTAGATACATTATTATTGTTCGTAAGTGTTGAATAAATTGTTTAAAATATTTTTAAAATTTTTGTCCACACTTAGGCTTGGGATCCATTGGGGCTCAACGTTACTTTTCAGAAACTTGGGCTGTTCTGAAAAAATATTTTTTTCAAAATATTTTGATTTCAATTATTTTTTCTATATTAATGGATCATATTATTATTATGTATTTTGATTGCCAGGGGTTAGTGCGAGTACCAGGACTTGTTTTCTTTTCACATTGAAAGGATATTGATCAATTGTTTTAAGAGGAAGTCTTCCTCTGACCTTATTATCATTCTATATGTGGTCAGTGTACTCGCATTAACTCCTGTTCTGTATCGTATGATTTCGATGACAATATGGGAAGCGTATGTCACGGTATGTTGTTGGGGATTTGGACACTCCGGTCCTTTCCCCGCAGGGTCACTCTACTTTATCAATTTCTATTTTCAGACGATCAAGATTAGGGTGATGTATCTGTGATGTCTTCCAACAGTGTGCCTCCGTCGTCACAATTAATGAAGGGCTAGCGGAAAAGTGCTCATGTAATACGCCAATTGCCTAAGAGGACCCTAGTAGGTTCGACGGCCTTTGACGTCCGCTAGCTCGCCCGGTGTAGCGTCCATTCACCGAATGGTTCGGCAGCCGGGTTCGTCCGTTGCGGTCTAGAAGGAATTTTGGGGTGATGCGAGCACTATAAAATTAACTTAATGCACACCCAGTGACGGCGGATCGGAGGGAGAACGGAGGAAGCCTTTTAGTCCGGTTCATAGCTCGTTCCGGTCCATCCGGACGGCAAGCGAGAGAGGCCCCTCTCTCGTTCAACAACATCTGGCCCCAGATGTTGTGGTACAATGTGTCGTTAGCGGAGCATACGTCCGTCGCTCGGGACGCTCCGTTGTATAGGCAGTCCGCTGAGACTGCTAAGGCTTCCTCTTCTCGTCAGCGCACACGACCGCACCTTGGCTGCGTGACCGCCGATATATTACCAGCTTCGCCGATCAAGGATTCTTCGGCGACCAGGTCACACCATCCGGCAGCCAGGGATTCGAGACCGATGGACTCCGGACGTTCGCATAGGAAAAGTATGCGGGAGCCATCTGATGCGGAGCTGCCCTCGGCGAAGCAGCGATAGACTGCGCCTCCGCAGGTCTCGACGCCGGACATTCTTGTGCACATAGCACAGCTTATCGCAGCATCCCAGCAGCCGACAGAAACGGTGTCGGATCGAGAATTATCCGACAGCGCTGGGTCGGTAGCCGGGGACTCGAGGCCTGCAGACTCCGGACGTTCGCATAGGAAGTGTGCGGGAGTCAACGTACACGGAGCTTCCAGCGGCAATGCATCGTAAGTCCGCTACTGCACAGGCCTCGGGAACGGACGTGCTTTCCTTAATAGCACAGTTTATCGCAGCATCCCAGCATCAACTGAATCTGTCGCATATATTTTATCCGACGATGCTGGGTCGGGACGCTCCGCGGAAGCGGGTACGGACGTCCGAAAGTTTCATCCGGTCCGACGGGATACCGAAAGGGATTCGGTGGATTTCAAGCTTTCCCTTTCGGATCAACATATGCTGCGATGCCGGATAAGAAACTGATAGCGTCGGTGGACTTAGTAATTTTTTGGTTCGGTTCAGGGACATCGTCCCTCAGTTCCGACATAGTCCAATAATGTCACACAAACTTTCGAATTATTGAACGACGCTATATATATTATTATTTTATGCTTGCTATCCAAGCATTTCTGGTTTCTTGTTCGAAGAGTTATGGAGATGTCTTTCAAAAGTGTGCCTCTGTCGTCATAGTTAATGAGGAGTTAGCGGCAATAAGTGCTCATGGAATATGTCTATCGCTTACGGAGCGACATTCGCTAGCTCACCCGGTGTAGCGTACATTCATCGAATGGTTCGGCTGCCGGGTTCGTCCGTTGCGGTCTAGGAAGGAGATTTGGGTGATGCGAGCACTTTAATTACTTTAGTACTCACCCAGTGACGGCAGATTGAGGACAGATCGGAGGAAGCCAACAACATAGGGGACCGCATGTTGTGGTTCAGATATTTTACATTCGGAGCATATGTCCGTTGCTCGGGACGCTCCGTTATATTGACAGTCCGAGAGACTGTCTTTAATGCTTCCTCATCCTCACAGCAGGGCACACGACCGCACATTGGCTACGTGACCTCGAGTATCCGATCAGTTTCGGCATTTAGTGATTCCACAGCGAATAGGTCGCGCCATCCGGTAGCCAAGGGACACGAGGCCTATAAACTCCGTTCGCTCGCATATTGGAAGTATGCACGGGGTAACGATCTCGGAGCTTCCTGCGGCAATGCATCGTAAGTCCGCTGCTCCTCAGGCCTCAGTGACGGACGTGCTATCCGAGTTAGCACAGTTGTTTCGCAGCATCCCAGCAATTGACGGTTTCTCGGTCGAATCAGGAATTATCCGACGGCGCTGGGTCGGTGCGGTCCGCGGTTGCATCAAGCTACGGACGACCGAACGCTTTATAGGGTCCGACAGGATGGCGAAAGGGATTCGAAAGATTTCGAGTTTTCCCTTTAGTAGTATCGGAAGATGCCTTTCATATCTTCTGGCATTTCTTCCAGTGATTTTTTTTTTTTTTCGGACTTCATTGCTGCGATCTTGGATAAGAGACTTATAGCGTCATTGGACTCGGATTTTTCGATCGGTACAGGGACTTTGTCCCTGTCTTACCGACGCAGTCCAATATTGTCATTACAACATGTGTTTTATTTTTCGACGCTATATATTTATATATATATACAAGCCTGCTACTAAGCATGATAGTTTAGTTTCTTGTCCGCGTGGCTCATTTCTGCCATTTTATCTTTTTTTCATATAGTTTATTTTGGCAGAGCAGGGCATACCGAGAGTTCATATGCGTCTAGACGGTGTGATTAAAGACTGCATATATTCTTTTTCGCCGTTTATGTCTTTTCCAATTTCAATGTTGGGAACGACATTATGTATAGTAGACTTAACTTAGACGCTTTATTATACGTAATCCGCCTTACTGAGGCGTTATCATTACGTCTTCAAGAAAAGATTTACGGGATATTATTCTCAATGTAATTTCTTTTGAGGGCAGTAGTTTGTTCACGTATAACTCCGCCCTTCAGTGGCTGATTGGAGTTGGTTAGACGTGATGCAGCCCTAGCTACATCCACGCGTGGATAGTAGGTTAAGAACTCTCTCAGAGTCGCTTCGTTCTCGGAGGAGCTTCTCTTCGACGGCAACTTTCCGGCAATCCATGAATTGCTTGATTTATACATTCTCTTGTCTATCTAGTGTTACAAGAGATTCAGACTGGGGCAAACATTCGGTGGTTGACTCAGAGAGTGCCGCCGCAGTTGCCGGACCCGAGTGTGGCTGTTATGACGGTTGCCAGTCAAACAGATTGGGATATATACTGATCCCTACGGATTCGAAGTGCCAGGGTCTTTGGGTTCCGCAGTCTTTTAGCTATCAGTTTAACTTCCGCGGAATAATGTTTTTTAGGCTTGCTTTATGTCATTGCATGAACATTATTCAGAAACGCATGCCCAAATTCCTGTCCTTTAATTCGACAGTAGTGGCGTATCTCCGGAACCAGGGAGGCACTCTTTCGTTTCCGTTATTCAATTTAATGGAAAGAATCCGTCTGTTGGTTATAGTACACCAAGTTCAGTTTTGATCCGTCATATTCTGGGTCGTCTGATTGATTGTTTTATCGCACTCCCGTTCTCTTACGGGTCGCTTGTTGCTGTCAGAATGGACTCTCAACAAACAAGTATTCAATCAGATTTGCTATCTATGGGAGCGCCCAATGATGTTTTATTTATGACACAGCTTGCTAATCATTTTGCAGACGTATGTGTTGGCTTGTCCAGATCTCTGAGCTAATACTGTTAACGCTCTATTGATCTATAGGACGGAATGATAGGATACGCGTATCCTCCGGCGCTGTTGTTTTAGCAGGTATTGCTAAGATAAACAACCACAATACATTTCTGTTGATAGCATCTTCACAGAGATCATGAGTAATTTACTCTCTTGTCTACTGTGGATCTTAACGTGAAATCTTCCTCTATGTGAGGATCTTTTTTCACTGGGTAAATCGTGTCATCTTTATCACAACCAGCAAGGTCGCAACCTTCATGTATTCCGTTGTGTGGTCCGTATTGCATTGTAAGCACTGTACTGGACGAGCTTTGGACGCGATTTCTTACTATAGGAGATCCTCTTCTTCGCTATTCTATGCGACTAAAGTGGAGGCTCTTCCGTCGTGGTGTAGGGATCATTATGTTCATATGGTTGATCCCTCCATACTACTCATTGCTATTTTTTAGTATACTTGTTTCACAAGATCTACTGCAGCCTGTTGTTATTTAGGTTATAGGTTTATGTTACCTCATACCTATGCACTCTACGATAGTTTACAATTGAGTCTTTTGTCTCTTTATCTAAGTCAGTCAGTAACTTTTTGATAAATAGACTTAGAATCTTTGGATTAAATTCCTATACGGATTTTAACTTCAGGTTCTTATTTAGCTAAGTAATCATTTGAACCTCTGGAAACAGTAGTTTTCAAATTCTGACCTTTTAGACAGTAATTCTGTTGATTTCTCTTTTACTGTAGAGTCAGTGAGTTTCATGCACTATCGATGGATGATTTTCACTTTCATAGTTTCGGAATCAATACTTCCGTTACTATTTAGGTTGGATTGTTGCATAAGAGTTAGGCTCCTATTATCCGGAACCTATTATTTTAAGGCCCTTCCGTCTTCGTATGGGCATAGGCCTTTACTCTTTCCGGGTACAGTTTATGTATTTATAAACAGATATCTGTTTATTACAAGGGCGTAAGCTTCTTCTGTCTTTGATGTCTAGTAGAAGGACGTTACGCTCCATTTTATTGTTAATGGATTCTATTAACTAGCGTACTGCTTATGGTATATCATTGGCTTAGCAGTTGTGCTTAAGATTTCGGCTCATGAAGTAAGAGTTCTTCTACTTCTTGGGCTTACATTAATAGTGTTGCTATTATAGATTTTTGAAGGCTGCTCATTGCACTCAGCCATCCATTCATGAATTTTATCTCAGAAATATCGAGTCCATTTCTGGAGGCCTCTATTGTTAGGTCTATTATCTACTGCTCAGAATGTCATTCACTTAACAGTTGCTACTATAGCTAGGTAGGCTGTCTGTTTCGGCAGTGTCTCCGTTCGGCTGCCCTCTTCGCTCTGGGCTATTTGACCCAGGGCAAGAAAAAGGGGGGGGGGGGGGGGGGGAGGGTGTTCCCTTGGGTCACCTGTTTTTACTATGAAAACAAGGGGATACCTCCTCCGGAGTTAGTAATTCTGAGCTGTTATTGGGATGGTTGTTTAGTGAGAAGTTTAAGTTATAAAATTCATTCAAGTCTTAGTTTTTAAAGTATAGCTTTTGAATATTGCATATGTCAACGGACATGATTATGCAATTCTCACACACTTTTAGGAGTATAAGAGTCTCTATTCTCTAGACTTACTTTATTATTGGCTTACTTTAAAAATTATTAGTATAAGGATTATTGGATATTAATAGAGTACATGGATGTATGAAGCTCAATTTTTGGAAGGTGTTGTATCTTTCTAATTTATCATAAATAAGAAAGATACATGTAAGGCCTATTTCTTCTTTTCCCTACAGGGGATGACTCTATTTTATTTTATTGAGCGTATTCCATTTTGCTCTATGTCCTTGGCCCTCCAGCCTTTTTACTATTCAGCTATGTCTGGGTCATTGGTACAGTATAAAAATGTTAAAAAATTTATAGTAATTTATATATTTTTTATACTTACCAATGACCCAGACGGGGATGGCCCTCCCAGGAGTTGGGAACTCTTGCCTCCCCGCTGAGTACATAGCGCTTACCAGGCACTGGTTATTAGAATGATAAATGGCGCCAATTTCGGAACGTCCTTGACACTGCGCATGCGCAGTAGGGGCGAAGTGTGGAGGGCCTTTCAGGACATGTTTTCTTTAGTTTTAGATGCAAATTTTGGGGATTGGGGGGCAAAATTTGTGTTTGGCCCTATATTTTAAGAGTTAGCACCAGCTATGTCTGGGTCATTGGTAAGTATAAAAAATATATAAATTACTATAAATTTTTTAACTTTTCAGAACATTTCAACAAAACCATATCATGTGACCACTTGTTGGAACGAGCTCGAGCTGTTAAATTGCCAGTTGCATTATCGGAAAAATTTATTGCACGAAATATTGATAATTTGACATCAGTGTACTGAGGGTTAATAAAAACTAATGATGATAGACTTTTAGTTACGGGAGGGAAAAAAAGACATTTTTAGAAATTTTTTGCTTAACCCTTTACCCAACGCAGACGATATCAAAATTTATTATTTTAACTATCATTTTTTAAAAATTTTTCAAAAAATTTCAACAAAACCATATCATGTGAACCCTCGTTGGAACAATCTCGTTGAGCTCGTTCCACGAGATCATTCCAACGAGGGGTCGCATGATATGGTTTTGTTGAAATTTTTTGAAAAATTAAGGGGTCACATGATATGGTTTTGTTGAAATTGTTTGAAAAATTAAAAAAAATTATATTTAAAATAATAAATTTTGATATTGTCTGCATTGGATAAAGGGTTAAGGGTTGAGGAACTCATTCCACAGAGATGTTGTAAGCTTTTCACTGAATAAAATGTAATATTCAAGTTTTATTATATGCTAAACTATAGATTATCGAAAAAATTGTGAAAAGATAGAAATCGTATCCCCCACTGTGAAGATGTAGAAATTTTCACTTTCACGGTATCAATCAATATGGCAGTTTTCAAAGCATCACTTCACGGTGAATACGAGTCAAATTATCACTGGAAATGATCAGTTTGTTCTAAAAACGTATAATGAAAAGAAAATCTAGTGTTTTTGAGTGGGTACTGATCATTTCCAGCAATCATTCAACACGTATTCACCTTGAATTGATGCATGAAACCTGCCAGCTGAATCAGATCACAAGACGCTACCTGCTCGGAGTATCGATCAAATCACTTCAATGCACTGTTTTCTTTCATGCATCAATTCAAGGTGGAAACGAGTGGAATTATCAATAGGATTGATCAGATTCTTTTAAAAAGCATATAATAAAATGAAAATCTAGTGTTTTTTAGTGGATACCAAAAATTATCTGACTTGTGGCCGACACATATGGCTATTTTCGCTCATTCAAATGCTCATGAAAAATAAACATTTGTCTTGGTCACTTATGAGATAATTTTCGGTATCCACTCAAAAACACTAGATATCCTTAGGGCTGTCACGATTTTTTAATCCCTCTTTTTGAAGTCGCTAAAAATGAAGTTCAAGTATGTTGACCTACCTCAAGTAAACAACGAAGACGATCCTCTTTTAGGTACATTCAAAGCTTTGATGTTCTGAACTTTTGAACAGTCAGTGTAATAATCAAGACTGGTCATCAGTTGCGAACTTCGCAAGTTCACAACTGCCGACCGGTCTTGATTATTACACTGACGGTTCAAAAGTTCAGAACATCAAAGCTTTGATGTACCTGAAAGACAAGTGCTTCCAACAGCTTCTTGAGGTTTAACGTCGACGTTCTTGACCTTTTACCTTTAGCAACAATAGTTTTTCATCCAATTTTTTTTTTTAATTATTAAACTTCTAAAATGGGGTAAAATTTAGCGATCTGTCGACAACGAAAAATACCAATCGATTTCGGCATGACCGATTGACAATCGATTAATCGATTAATTGTAACAGCCCTAGATATCCTCTATGTATCATGTACGTGCCAGTCCGAAGGGTTAAATACACAAAGTGATATTCTTCTCAGGTCCAGGATAATTATGTTTAATTTGCCATTGATTTTTCAAGCTCTTGGAAATCTTTGTGTGTGAATATCAACTTGCCATATTATGTTCTGATTGTTAATTCTTTGGGAAGAGAACTATCTTTCATTAACTGCAGAGGGAGATAACATTTGTCAGCAACATTAGTTAAAGTCCGCACAAAGTAAATTAAGTGCTTCTCAGGCAATTTTTTCATATGGGTCATGGAATGCTGTCACACACTCGACGAGCTCGTTCCAAAGAGGGGTCATAACCTATGTTTTTGAGGCAAAAAATGAAAAAATAATGAAAATTAATTGGCGATTTTTGTGAATAGCTCTGGCCGGTTTTGGCCATTATGTTGGGTAAAGGGTTAACCAGGCAATATGAATACTGTCCTGACCCGCGTCTTGGCCCATATTTGTGATTTAGCCCCTCTCCATGTTGAGGCCCACTCCCTCAGTTTCAAAAACTTTAAACACCACTCGTTCCAATGAGGGGTCATGAGGGGTCGTTAACACCACTTCACCACGAGTGGTGAACATTTGGTACACAAAGCTACTTTGGGTATATTTTATTTATACCATGATCGTCAGATTATTAAGAGTCGCTATTATTTTTTCTTGATTTTACTGAGCACCAGACATACATACGAGCGAATCTGTTTTTGTTTGCACGAACATTGGTGGGCGGTACTTCCACTGTCAATTTTATCGCCGGAACGAAATGAAAAAAAGAAACTGAGCCTTTTTCATTTTAATAACCTACTATTTCGAGTTATGCGTGCTTTATTAACATGAGACAATGCATGTTTGTTAATTTTTGGCATCTTATGAGGTCAACCCATTTCAAAATGTAATAAATAATTGCCACTTCCATTTCACTCTTCGCGAGGCGATGTGCGATAAATTTAGACAAGTTTGCATTCAGGTCGACATCACCAAAGGTCAACGGGGATATAGTTCTACTGCAGGTGTAAATTTTTACTATTGAAATCCCATTGCTGGCAGATTCATCACGTTTGGTGTGTAAAGCTAAACTTTATATCATAGGCTTCTCATATATAGTAGAATAGGTAACCATGGTATAAATGTCTGTACTGTTTTATCGATCTTTAATGCTTCATTTCTTTGTAGTGATGCTCCAGCTTTACCCCCAAAGAAACAGTCTGTATATGAAATGATAGCGCATGGAGAGATCACTAGTCCACGAGATATTGTACCACCTCCTCCACGACCATGTACTGTTATTGAAGGTAAATCTTGATACAAACTACATTTAAGGCCAACAGAAGTTAAAAATCTGTTTCTCAGGCCCTTCTGCATGGTCCTTTTGGCAGCTGCATGCTATCTTTTTATAACCAGAGCAAACTTGAAAAAATAAACATTAAATGGTTCATGTCTGATATTTTTACCCACGTTAATAACATTGATAAATTTGTTTCTTGAGTGCAACAAGGCTTTGCAATGCTTTAGCATTGCCAAGCCTTCTTGCACTCAAGGATGAAATACACCATCCCTCATGCTGTTCTGTAAATTATGAGGCCTAAAACATAAAACAAATCAAAAACATGAACTTTTCATGGTAAAGAAATAATTACAAAAATAAAATAAAAAAAATGCCCAGCCACATGCAATTTTACCAAAAATGGCCTGAGAAACAGAATATCTACTTTGTGGAGCCCAAATGAAGAAATTTCAAGTGTTCAGTTATCTTCCTCTCTATATTTTGTGTTATTGTATTGGAATTCAAGGAATATCATCTAGAGCTGAAACGGTTGGCTCATTTTCGTAACTGACTTACCGAGAGCTATAACCGGTTATCCATGGCCATTATTTCACCGAATATGGGATCAAAACTATAGGAATTGGAAAGCAGTATTCTCAAACTATTCTGTAGTGTGTATACAAATGAATGTTGTCGAGTACTCGACAACATTTATTTTTTATACACACTACGGAATAGTTTCTGCTATTCACAGAAACTCCCGATCATTAATGAAGTCTTGAATGCCATAGTCAATTATTTCTCAATATATACAACACGGCTTTGATGTGTAATCTATCCCAAAGGAGAATTGACAGATTTACTACTACATTTTAAATGTGGAATGACGATCACTATTGATATTTCGTATAACCGGTTGACGGTTTTTCTGATCGGTTAGATAGCTAACTGGTTTCAAATTATCCGGTTAACCATTTCAGTACTAATATCTGATGTCTTTCTGAGAGGGCTAGAGATAATATTTTTGTGTTAAAAAAATTTGCGAAAGTGAAAACAAACAGTCAGTTGGCCTGGGAGAGGATTTGCTAAGAAAGCTGAACTTCTGCCAGTCATTAACTGGTAGAGTGCCAAATTAATTTTGGTCATCAAAATTTGTTCACATGTCTTTTGCCTTGTTACAGTTTATGGGAGAGTGCCTATATAGGCACTCTCCCATAAATTGTAACAAGGCAGATCCTTCAGACAAATCAACTACGCTTCAAAGATAATATGAATCACTGGCACTGAATATGAAGCTTTTACGTTGTGGTACCTGCACTTCATAATAAAGCCCAAATATGGGCTTCCAGCACTCTACCAGTTAAACATCAGAATAAAACATTCAGGTGTTAATAGTTATTATTTACATTACAGTTTGCAGTGTATCCATACAAAACAAATTTTGTATGTCACCATATGCTGACATAATATTTTTCAATTCCTCCAAAACAACTTATATCCATCACGCATTGAGCTCATTCCAGTAAGAGCTATTAGCATATTTTTAAAATTTTATTATTTTATAGAAAGAGATAATTGAATTGTTTTTGGAAAACTGTTAGATGCAATAAACACTGGTTATTTTGGTACTTGGTGCTCGATTACATGGTTATTCACTCATACCACCTCTTGCCTAGAATCTTGAGGACCCAGAGAGCAAATTTGTAGTTAATGGACCACCAGGTAGCTTACCTTTTGATACATGAATGAAAGATTTACTTGTCAAACCCTCAGAATTCTGAATTTTTTAAAAAAAGGTTAGTGACAAGCAAGCCTGGAAATAAGCAGATTGTCATCTTCAGAATGAGGTCCTCAGAGGGTGAAGTTGGTGATGCTTCCCTGCACAGCAGGGTAGCATTACTGAAATTACCCACTGTTAACCTCAATCTGAATCAAGATCTCATGATAAATTGGGGGATTCTAGTCCACTGTTTGGGATAGCATCAGCAAATTCACCCTCTGGCGACCTCATTCTGCAAATGACAGATTGCTAATGTCTAGGCTTGGTGACAAATGTACATCCTCCAGGTGACTTACTGCACTGTAAACTGTGCTTAGTCAGTTCAAGTTTGTTGGGGCTCTGCTGTCTACAGCGGGTGCCCTTTAGTGATCAGTCTGTCTTTTTGTCCATCCATTTGTCCATGTTTTCCACACTTTTTTCAGCCATCGTTTCGACAGTTATAACAGGTGTTCTGCCCCTGTGGTCAATTACAGATGGAGTTCTGTTTTTGCTCCCTTCACTCAGTTTTTCATGCAGTTTCAGAGTTACTGCCCTTGAACATGGAAATTTGATAGTTGTAACAGGTTTACCACACTTTTCTCAGTTATAGATGGGGAAATATTGAAATAATTTTGTGTATGTAGCTTCCTTATGGGTACCTCCACATCAAGTTTTACTTTCATTCTGATTCATTCATTGATCAAAGAGTGATTGCCCTTGAACTTTGAAATTTCACATATTAGGTGATTATAGCTCCTCATCCGTCATACAGACAGCTGTTGTTGGAAAGTTGATTGGAAAACAACACCTTTCATTATAAATGTCTCTTTTATGTAATAATATTATAATGATATAAAAACCCTGGACCCAAAACAGCTATGCAGTACATCATTTCACTTGCCTCTTAACCCTTTACCTAACGTAATGGCCAAAACCGACCAGTGCTATTCTCAAAAATCACCAATTAATTTTCATTTTTTTAGCTCACCTGACTGAAAGTCAGGGTGAGCTTTTCTGATCACTTTTCGTCCGTCGTCCGTCGTCCGGCGTGAAGGTGGTGTTTGGGTCTTTTTCTTCCAAACCACTGGCCGCATGTTAATGAAATTTCATGTGAGTAGGGGTTATATAGCGGCATTTTGATTTTTGGGCAAATTAGGTTTCGGCTCATATTGAGCAGAGGGGTGGGGCAAAAATGCTCCAATTCTTAAAAAATCTTCTTCTCAAGAACCAGCAATAGCAGAGACTTGATATTTGGTATGCAGCTTCCTTTTGAGGTGTAGACTCAAGTTTGTTCAAGAGAAGTTTGTAGGTCTATACTTGGCGATGTTATGGGAGGAGCAAACATTTGGGCCCCACCCCAAATTTCTATTTTTTAAACCGAGAGGCCAATTTGAACCAAATTTTATGTGAGGGCTTATTGGGTCATAAGTACCTAATTTATGCAGAAATTTTTTTTCCTGTAGCCCCGTGGGAACCACAGGAGCTAAAAATAGAAAAAAATTAAAACGCCTATATCTCAAAAACTGCACGGCAGTGAGAATTTTTATTTGGTGTGAAGCTTTCTTGGGACCAACAGAAAGGATTGGTAAAAAAAAATTGCTATCGGTTTTATCATAGGGTACTTTTTCGGGACTCTGAAAAAGTGCTGAGTCAGTATTTTTTAACACAGTAGGCAATGGGAAAAAAATAAAGAATTGTTTTCTTCCAAACCACTGCTCTAAAAGCTTTCATATTTTACATATAACATCTTTGGAACATTGATTCACATATTTGTAGAAATCAAATTCCTCGGTCCATATTTGGGTTCCCTATGGGAACCCAAATGTTCAAATTAGTGCAATATGAGGGATATATTTTAAAAATCTTCTTCTTCGGATCCACAAATCAGAATCTTTTGATATTTGCTATGCATCATCCTTAGGGGGGTGAGATTGATGTTTGTTCAAGCCAAGTCCCTGAGTTCATATTTGGACTCCCTTTGGGAACCCAAATTGTAACTTAGTGCAATACGAGGTATATTCTTTTAAAATCTTCTTCTTCGCATCCACCGGTCAGAATCTTTTGATATTTGGTATACAGTATGCTTAGGGAGGTGAGATTCAAGTTTGTTCAAGTCAAGTCCTTCGGCTCATATTTGGTCTCCCTGTGGGAGCCCAAATTATAACTTAGTTCAATATGAGGAATATTCTTTAAAAAAAAATTTTTTTTCAGATCCACCAGTCAAAATGTTTTGATATTTGATGTACAGCATTCTTAGGGGCTGAGAGTGAAGTTTGGTAAAGCCAAGTACCTGGGTTCATATTTGGGCTCACTGTGGGAGCCCAAATTATACCAAAATTTTTATTTTCCAAACCAAAAAGTCGATTTGAACCAAATTTGATATGAGGGCTTATTGGGTCATAAGTACCTAATTTATGCCGAAAATTGTTTTCCTGTCCCCCACGGGAACTGCAGGAGCTAAAAAATTTTTTTCTTTTTAAATGCCCATATCTCCAGAACTACATGGCACTGAGAATTTTTATATGGTGTGAAGCTTCCTTAGGACCGGAAGA
The DNA here is from genome assembly GCA_031216915.1 of Pictodentalium vernedei. Taxonomy (NCBI): domain Eukaryota; kingdom Metazoa; phylum Mollusca; class Scaphopoda; order Dentaliida; family Dentaliidae; genus Pictodentalium; species Pictodentalium vernedei. Next base: position 43,481,521 of record CM062289.1, on the reverse strand, counting down.
AAAAAATGGTAAAAATTTTATCATAAGGTTCTTTTCTAGGACTAAAAGTGCCGAGTCATCATTTTTTAACAGTGTAGCTAATGGGAATAACGTTGAAGAATCTTCTTCTCCCAAAACACTGCTTCAGAAGCTTTTATTTTTGGGCTGCCTATGGGAGCCCATGTATAACTTAGTTCAGTATGAGAAATATTCTTAAAAAATCTTTTTTTTCTGTTACTCCTGTCAGAATCTTTTGATATTTGATTTTTGATTTTCTTAGAAGTGGCAAATTGAAGTTTGTTCAAGTTCTGCTTTATTGATAAAATTGGGCCCAGTAGTAACCAATTCCTGCATTGAAAGCCCTGTAAAGTGGGCAGTGATAGGCATAAACGATTGACCAAACTTGATATTATAATTACGCCTCTGTAAGATGTAGCCTTAGATGCTGAAAGTGACCTTAAATTCCAATAAATAAATAGATAAATTATTGAGTACCCAATATGGGTATCTAACATATGAACACTTTGGGTTACTAAGTAGGGTAAACAATTTTATGTTGAAAAACTGATAACAAGGCAGAATCCCTTGTTTAAATTATACATGACTACTTTGCGGTAATGACAATCTAAAAGTACAGTATCTTGAAAAGACTTTGTGTTGTTTTTTATTAGTTCAATTTTTAGCTTTTCTTGACAAAGTCAAGCTATGCTATTGTCATGGGGCATGCGGAAGTCTGTGAGTCTGTCTGTCCACAATTTGTTCGGCACAGGCTATAGGCCATAGTTCTTATCTATCATCACCAAATTTGAGATGCATGTTCGCGTTGGTGTCTAGATGAGATCGTCATATTTTGGTTATGACTGGCTGCTTACATTGGCTGCTGCAGCAGCCATCGTGAATTTTGTATGGCGCAGCCTACAGGCCGTAGTTCTCATCTGATCATCACGAAATTTCATCTGCATATTCGGGTTGATGTCCAGATGAGAACGTCCTATTTTGGTCTCAGTTGGCTGCACACAGTGGCTGCTGCAGCAGCCGCAGTGTGGGTTGATTTTAAAACTGAACACTAAGAATGATCCAATTTACGAGATTATGATGTGATTAGGAGGTTTCCATCTTAAATACTTATCTTTTGCATGATATAAACAAAGTTTATTGTTTTTCCAGTACTATTTTCAAAGGGTGTGTTTTGAAACTAATTCACAACTTTGGTAGCTTAATTGGCTGTCTATGGCTTTTGAGTCTGATAGTTTTTTTGTCTTTTGTTCTTTCTGCAGGAAACAATTTTATTCACACACCATTCGCACTTCAGTAATACTAGGTTTTTTTTTGCTTGTGAGTATGTTTCTTTAATAATTATTGTTATCCTTTGAATGCAATTCCTTTCAAACTTATGAGGCTTGGAAGAAAAAATATAGAACTGACTGAATAACAATGTAATTAAAATAAAATACAGCCAAAAATACATACAAATTGGACTGCACATGCAGGGGGAGGGCAATTGTCCTCACTGACAATTCAGGTGGGGGGGGGGGGGGGGGGGGGGAGTCGTCCTACCTGCCAATTCGACTGGGGGCAGTCATCCTAGCTGCCAATTCGACTGGGGGGCAGTAGTCCTACCTGCCAATTGGAGTGGGGGGGGGGGGGGGGCAGTCGTACTATCTGCCATTTTTGGACTGGGGGCAGTTGTCTGGGGGGCAGTTGTCTGGATACCGGACTGGGGGGGGGGGGGCAGTTGTCTGGATACCACAACCACAAGTGGCGTACTGCACGTCGATTGCGCGCATGCCTACAACCAATGCTAACCCTCCACGAGTTAGTACGTTGGATAGTCTAGCAGATGCTCGGTGGTTCTCTCCGGGTAATCCGGCTTCCTCCACCCGTAAATCAGCTCGACACGACATTACCCTGGCTGTTGAAAATGTCGTAAAACCCAAATAAATAATAATAATAAAAAACCCTCCTAAATTAGCTTGTAGAAAAAAAATCACCGTAAAATGTTATCTCTTATTTTTCTAACAATTCCAACCCTTGGCATTATTATTACTCAGACCTTCAGTTTTGGAAAATGCGAGCCCACCACATTTTAAGCCCGGAAATTGCCCTACGTCCGCTGTTTTTCACTCACAGTATACCGTCAAATTCATTACAAAAATACGATGCCAACTCTTTTCGTAGTCATTGAGTTGGCATTGTGGCGGAGACTCCCCAACGACGCTCAGATTTGGCAATATTTCATTTTTATTATTATGAATATTTATCTATGTTATAAACCTTATTTAAAGTATTTATTTATGTCTGCAAATTATACAATGTCTTGAACATGAGAATGAGAAAAAATAATAAAAAGGCAACACACATTTGGTACAAAGGTGTTGTCCTAAACGAAGTTACTTCTTGTTATATATATATTATATTAGGTTCTTAGGGAGTCCAGACATAAAAGCGTTTTGCAGAGTAAAACAATTTCTGTCGGACGATCTGAGTAGAGATCACTTGTCAACGGTACCGCACGTGCGGAAAACAAACTCTTTGAACTTTACTATTGACCGCTAATTGACACACAGTTATGTAATGAGATTCCACATTCTGACAATTCACTTCACATCGGTTGTCTTCAATAATTGATCAATCACGTGCATACGCCCCAGGGAGCGCTAGCGGTGTTGGGTACTGGTCGAGACCTCTTGGAGCAAGTCAAACCCGAATAGGGCCCTCTCTCCAATAGTCTTAATGAGGTTGAAATATTGATTATCGACAATCTATCACTCACACGTAAACTACCGAGAAATCCTATCCGCGTGCATTCCCCCCACACAATAGGAAAGTCGGGTCTGTGTGACGAAACCGAAATAATAAAATAAGATTAACCGGGTCGCAAGGGATTTGTAAATCCCACGTCAACCCTGCGCGCCTACGGTACGCTAAAACCTTTCATTCATTCAAGTCAGATCATTCATCGTTTGACCATCGTAATAATATAATAACACTTTGGCCATCCGCTGATTTGTCGCGGTTCTCGTATGAGAAGGCCTTCATTATCCTTTCTTCCCACCTGTTACCCCATCCCTGTGCCTCTTCTTTCTTCCCAGCACCCAGACACTAATTCTTTGATGAGACCTCGAACCTCCCTATTCCCAATTTCTATGATCAGCAACAAGAGAAAATATATCATAATACAAACAAAAACAATAAAAAAAATGCATCTCCAAATAGCACGTTACATTTAAATCACTGACACTTAATAACACTTTGGCCCTCTGCTGAAATATTGTCAATATATCCCCAAATGCGTTCAGAGAAATAATACCAAGGCCTTTTTTAACACCAATGAACTATAAAACATGTGTTTTCTGCACTAAAAAATCACCATATATTGCATGTCATATGGGCATAGGTTTGGTTTTAGGAAAACAAAACTACACCGCGACAAATCAAAGAGTTATAATAACTGGAAAAATAAAAGGATAAACCAGAACCTGGGGCCTTAATTTAACGGTATAACAATGCAAATGTGGTTGATCACAGCACTAAAATATATAAACATCGTTAATGTGACATAAATATATTTCACGCACATTCCACATTTGTGGTGGGAACAATGGCCGGCGTCTGCGAAATTGAACTATAGGTAATTATTCCTCATCGTCTGTTCTGGAAGGGTTCACTACCCTGTATGTACCAGTGACGTACGTATTGTCAAAGTAGTCTATTAAAGGCAACAACTCATAGATGAGCTATATCCACTGAAGAACATCACACAGTTATAGATTTTGACTATTGGAGGGGGCATTTTGTCGGGGGACCGCGACAAATCAAAGAGTTATAATAACTGGAAAAATAAAAGGATAAACCAGAATCTGGGGCCTTAATTTAATGGTATAACAATGCAAATGTGGTTGATCACAGCACTAAAATATATAAACATCGTTAATGTGACATAAATATATTTCACGCACATTCCACATTTGTGGTGGGAACAATGGCCGGCGTCTGCGAAATTGAACTATAGGTAATTGTCCCTCATCGTCTGTTCTGGAAGGGTTCACTACCCTGTATGTACCAGTGACGTACGTATTGTCAAAGTAGTCTATTAAAGGCAACAACTCATAGATGAGCTATATCCACTGAAGAACATCACACAGTTATAGATTTTGACTATTGGAGGGGGCATTTTGTCGGGGGGGATTTTGTCGCCCTGCATTCAATTTGAGGGGGGATTTTGTCGGGGGGGATTTTGTCGGGGGGGATTATGTCGGGGGGGATTTTGTCGAGGGGGATTTTGTCTGTACCCCCCCTATTGTTACCTGAACCATAAATAAGCTACACTCTTAGACACTAAAAGGCTAATCCAATTTACCAGATTATGATGAGATGACGAGGTTTCCATCTTAAATAGGCTACTTATCTTTTGCATCATACAAACAAAGTCTATTGTGAGTATGTTTCTTTAATGATTATCGTTATCCTTTGAATGCAATTTCTTTAAAACTTATGAGGCTTGGAAGAAAAAACAAGGGAACTGTCTAGATAACAATGTAATTGAAATAAAATACAGACAAACTGGACTGCACTTGCAGGGGGTGGGGGGGGGGTTGCCCTCACTTACAATTCAGGTGGGGGGCAGTCGTCCTACCTGCCAAATGGATTGGGGGCAGTCATCCTAGCTGCCAATTCGACTGAGGGCAGTCGTCCTAGCTGCCAATTCGACTGGGGGCAGTTGTCCTGCCTGCCAATTGGAGTGGGGGGGGGGGGGGGGGGGCAGTCGTCCTACCAGCCATTTTTGGACTGGAGGCAGTTGTCTGGATAACCTTGCCACATGTTAATGAAATTTCATGTGAGTAGGGGTTATATAGCGGCATTTTGATTTTTGGGCAAATTAAGTTTCGGCTCATATTGAGCAGAGGGGTGGGGCAAAAATGCTCCAATTCTGAAAAAATCTTCTTCTCTAGAACCAGCAATAGCAAAGACTTGATATTTGGTATGCAGCTTCTTTTGAGGTGTAGACTCAAGTTTGTTCAAGAGAAGTTCGTAGGTCTATATTTGGCGATGTTATGGGAAGAGCAAAAATTCTGGCCCCCACCCCAAATTTCTATTTTCCTAACCTAGAAGCCAATTTGAACCAAATTTTTCATGAGGGCTTATTGTGTCATAACTACCTAATTTATGCAGAAATCTTTTTTTCCTGTAGCCCCGTGGGAACCACAGGAGCTAAAAATAGAAAAAAATTAAAACGCCCATATCTCAAAAACTGCACGGCAGTGAGAATTTTTTTTTTGGTGTGAAGCTTCCTTGGGACCAACAGAAAAAATTTGTCAAAAAAGATTGCTATCGGTTTTATCATAAGGTACTTTTTCGGGACTCTGAAAAACTGCTGAATCAGCATTTTTTAACACAGTAGGCAATGGGAAAAAAATTAAAGAATCGTTTTCTTCTAAAGCACTGCTCCAAAAGCTTTTATATTTTACATATAACATCTTTGGAACATTGATTCACATATTTGTTGAACTCAAATTCCTCGGTCTATATTTGGGTTCCCTGTGGGAACCCAAATGTTCAAATTAGTGCAAATCGGGAGACGACTTATATATAAGCTTTAAGCTTTCTGTCAAATCCCCCTCTTACACAGTAACACATTTCCATGTCTTTAGTTGTTTCATGTATAATACTGTACTTTTTGCTGTTCATATTTCTCGTTACTCAGCTATTGTTGTGAAATGCATACATTTTTCAATTTTTGAATAAATATTGTTTAAACTAAATTAGTGCAATATGAGGGATATTCTTTGAAAATCTTCTTCTTCGGATCCACAAATCAGATTCTTTTGATACTTGGTATGCAGAATCCTTAGGGGGGTGAGATTCATGTTTGTTCAAGCCAAGTCCCTGAGTTCATATTTGGGAGCCCAAATTGTAACTTAGTGCAATACGAGGTATATTCTTTTAAAATCTTCTTCGCATCCACCGGTCAGAATCTTTTGATATTTGGTATACAGTATGCTTAGGGAGGTGAGATTCATGTTGTTCAAGTCAAGTCCTTCGGCTCATATTTGGTCTCCCTGTGGGAGCACAAATTATAACTTAGTTCAATATGAGCAATATTCATTAAAAAAAATTTTTTTTTCAGATCCACCAGTCAAAATCTTTTGATATTTGATGTACAGCATTCGTAGGGGGGGGGGGGGGGGGGGGGGGGGGGGGGGGGGGGGCTGAGAGTGAAGTTTGTTAAAGCCAAGTCCCTTGGTTCATATTTGGGCTCACTGTAGAAGCCCAAATTATACCAAAATTTTTATTTTCCAAACCAAGAGGTCGATTTGAACCAAATTTGATATGAGGGCTTATTGGGTCACAAATACCTAATTTATGCCCATAAATTGTTTTCCTGTCCCCCACGGCAACTACAGGAGCTGAAAAAATTTTTTTTTTTTGAATGCCCATATTTCCAGAACTACATGGCACTGAGTATTTTTTATACAATGTGAAGCTTCCTTAGGGCCGGGAGAAAGGAATGGTGAAAAAAAATGCCATTGGTTTTATCATAAGTACTTTTCCAGGACTAAAAGTGCCGAGTCATCATTTTTTAACACTGTAGGTAATGGGAATAACGTTGAATAATCTTCTTCTCCCAAACCACTGCTTCAGAAGCTTTTGTTTTTGGGTTCCCTATGGGAGCCCAATGTATAACTTAATTCAGTATGAGAAATATTCTTAAAAAATCTTTTTTTTCTGATACTCCTCTCAGAATCTTTTGATATTTGATTTTTAGTTTTCTTAGAAGCGGCAAATTGAAATTTGTTCAAGTTCTGGTTTATTGATAAAATTGGGCCCAGTAAACCAATTCCTGCGTTGAAAGCCCTGTAAAGTGGGCAGTAATAGGCATAAACGATTGACCAAACCTGATATTATAATTATGCCTCTGTAATGATGTAGCCTTAGAAAGTGACCTTAAATTCCAATAAATAAATAGATAAATTATTGAGTACCCAATATGGGGATCTAACATATGAACACTCTGGGTTACTAAGTAGAGAAAACACTTTTATGTTGAAAAACTGATAATAACCACAAGGCAGAATCCCTTGCTATTTTGGTGATATGACTCGGCCAGTATCAGGTGAGCGCCCTCAGGCCCCGTGGGGCCTCTTGTTTTCATTATTGGTCTCAAAAACATAGGTTATGACTCTCATTGGAATGAGCTAATCGAGCTCGTTCCAATGAGGGGTCATAACCTTTGTTTTTGAGACAAAAAAATGAAAAAAAATAAGTAGTTCAAGAATATTTTTTGCAAGTGTCGACTGCTTTTCATGTTAGTGACATCAACATGCAAAGGATTATGCCTAAAAAAGTTAAAAATTTGTTTCTCAGGCCCTCCTGCATGATCCCTTTGACTGCCGTATGCTCTCTTTTTACCTGCGTCGCCAGCGGCAGAGCAGGTTTAGTAACCGCTCGACTCTGTCCGTCAGTCCATCCGTCAGTCCGTCCATCCATCCGTCCGTCCGTCCATCCGAAACACTTTTTCCGTCAAAGTTTTCTTGGCTTCTATGCAAGGGATTGATTTTATATTTGGTCTGCTGCTTCATAATGATGAGTTGTATCGTGTATGGAATTTTCAGATCTGCTGTGCAGCCACTTCCTGTTTGCCGATACTTTGAAATTTTACTGTACCCACTGAACATTGAAATTTTTCGTCAAACTTTTCTCGGCTTCTATGCAAGGGATTGATTTTATATTTCATCTGGAGCCTGATAATGATCAGTTGTATCGTGTATGCAATTTTCAGATCTGCTGTGCAGCCACTTCCTGTTTGCCGATTCAATTGCATGCAGCGATGCAGGTCCAGACCCGGTATTGGTCTTGGCTTGTTATAACCAGTGTAAACATAAAAAAAAATAAAAATTCAATTGTCTATGTCTGAAATTTTACCCAAGTTAATAAAATTGATAAATTTGTCCCTTGAGTGCAAGAAGGCTTTGCACTGCTTTAGCATTGCAAGGCCTTCTTTCACTCAAGGGATGAAATACACCATCATCCATGCCATTCTGTAGATTTTTAGGCTTAAAACATAAAACAAACCAAGAACATGAACTTTTGATGGCAGAGAAATAATTACAAAAATAAAAAATAAAATAAAAAAACACCCGCTTTAACTGTTTAAAATGAAGAAATGAAAACGAATTTCATTGACTAAAAGTCCTGTGCAAATTAGAAATTAAGGTAACCCAAGAAAGAGTAATCTCAAGTATTTAAACAGCCTTTTTTCGGTCACTTTTTCTCAGATTTTTTAAAGTAAAAATACTAATATGGGCATGTTTTCCATTGTTACATGTCATCTGTATACCTCCTGGTCTGAGTCTGACAAAGTTTTGGTCCAGAACAGGGGGTCTACAATGCAACCATTATAAAGTCTGGTCAGATTTTACTGGCTGAGGTTTCTGGTCAAGTCTTGGCTACTTGTAAAAGCTGACCAGACTTAACTAGAAATGATGTTGAAGGTATTGGTGGGCTCCATCCATCAGCACTTCAGTAATTCCATACATGTACTTCCATACAAACATTTTGCATTGTAACTCAAAGTTCAGTTGTCGAATTTTGATGTCCTTTAGGGTATCGAGACAGACCAATGTGGAGGAATGGATGTCCATATATTGCAGGTTTTATATTGCATACATTATAGAGTTATGGCCTTTGTTACACTTAGAAATCTCTTTGTATGGACATTTTACATTATAACTCAATCATTTGTGGGCAGATTTTGATATCCTCTGGGGCAAAGGCATGGGGGAAAGGATATCCACACATTCTGGGTTTCATACATCCCAGAGTTATGGCCTTGATACACTTAAGAAAATTTTCTGTACCAATGTTTACCATTATAATAAACTCAAGCATCAGTTGTTGGATTTTTATGGTAACCGACCAGCATGGAAGCATGTAATATCCAACTATTATGGGTTTTGCCCAAGAATACATACCAAAGTTATGCCCCTTGATAGACTGAGAAAAACAGTCCCCCAGACCTTTTTTGCATTGTTGTTTTCTGTCTAGGGGGAAATGTTTTATATTGAATGGCAGCAGAAAATTGAATAATTTTTATATTGCCGATGTTGAATAGGTATCCAAAGGGAGTTTAATCGAGTTAGTCAGTATGTGTGTTTGTTGGTTTGTTTAAACTGGCAGACATTTATGTCATCTTGAGAGATGCCACCCCTCCAGTAAGCATCATCTACCCGCAGTATTACAGGAGGGGGCATATGCAAAGCTTCACATTGCTCTTATTATTACGGCCCCACTACAAATAGTCGGGGGGCTTATTGTTTTATCCCTGTCCAGCCATCCGCCCATCGGCTGTCTGTCCATCTGCATCTAGGGTACATTGTTTGTCCGGCTAACTCATCTCGCATTTTTTAAGCTAGGACTTTTTTATTTCACAGGATGATTGTACATATACCCAAGGTGTGCATATTGTCAAGATTTTGATTTGCTTTAATATTTCACAAAATTACAGGTTGAACTTAGTCAATTTTTTGTAGAATTTCACTTGTATGGTACGTGGTTTGTCCAGCTAACTCATCTCACACTTTTCAAGCAATGACCTTTTCATATGGCAGAATGTTTGTACTCAAACCAGAGATGTGCTTATTGTCAGGTTTTTGATTTGCTTCAATATTTCACAAAATTACAGGTTGTTGAACTTGTTGTTCAATTTTTTGTAGAATTTCATCTGTATAGTACATGATTTGTCCGGCTAACTCCTCTTTCAGTTTTCATGCAGAATGTATATTGTAGAACATGCAGGGGCATCATTTATGTCTTACATACACAGAATATTTACATGTACAAATAATAAATCACTGCAGTGATTTGTAACAAACCTCCTGTGTCCTTGTACTGTGCTGGAGCATGCTTTATTTTCTGTTATGATATAAAAAATAATGCACCAGTTTTCTGATTGCCACTGTGGCGGGACTGCTGTGGCAGTTGCAAACTCTAATTTCTAGTTCAAGATTGTGGCAGGGTGGAAATTCCAGTAAAGTGATATGATTTTAACCATTTACCCAATGTAGATGACATCAAAATTTATTATTTTAAATATAATTTTTTCAAATTTTTCAAAATATTTCAACAAACCATATCATGTGACCCCCTCGTTGGAACGAGCTCGACGAGCTTGTTCCAACGAGGGGTCACATGATATGGTTTTGTTGAAATTGTTTGAAAAATAGTATTTTTTAGCTGCGACTAGCAGCTCAGTAAGTGGCAATGTTGGTCTGTCGGTCTGTCTGTCGGTCTGTCTGTGACCAACGAGTTTCAAAACTCAATAACTTTTGAAATACTTGATGGAATGACTTTATGTTTGGCATGTAAGTATATCTTATTGATGTCGAGCCACTGTTTAATGCATGTGTTGTTCCAAATATTTTTTGGGGAGTTATGGCCCTTGATGAACTTAGAATTTTGTGAGATTGCACCACCCGTCACTACGGCGTTGATGTCGCGATTTTTTAACTGCTGAATTTGCATATTACGCGGGCGGATGTGGACGATTCGTTTGGGTAAAGGGTTAAGGACTTGATACAAAGACTGATGATACATGTATGAGCAACCAAGAATACTGCAGTTAATTTCTCGATTTCATTTCTTTAACTGCTTGAGGGCTACAATATTTTTGGTGGTCTGAATTTGTTAGTCGTAATTTGTTTTATTACAGTACGTGGAGAGTGTATTATCACTAAATCACCCGCAGAGTGGAGATTCCACCTGAGCAATAATTGCAAATTTGTTGCAAAGCATAACCAGCACTAGCAAAGTTTCAGCCAATGGACCTCCGGGTTAAACCCGGAGGTCCATTGGCTGAAACATTGCTTGTGTTTTTTGTTGATACAGTTAAAACTAGAAGTCCTGTCATGAATAGTGCGCTTATCTAGGCTTAATTGCGCGTTGGGATTGCGCGCAATTGCCATATCGAATGGTATCCAAAGCACTGCAGTTTCTCTTGGATACTCAAAGCAAACACATGCAATGTTTCTGCCAATGGACCTCCGGGTTACCCGGAGGTCCATTGGCTGAAACATTGCTTGTGCACAGGCCATATGTACAGAATTTGATAGCTTTACTTGGGCCATAACGCAATTATTAATGTGCATATCAACGTGCTATTTGTGCGCATTTCATGACAGGACTTCTAGTTTTAACTGTATGTACAAAATTTGAAAGTTATAGCTTGGGTGATAACTCCACTCCACAGGTGATTTAGTTACAATCCATGCTCCATGTACTGTACAAATTATTGAAGAGTGCCCACAGGCACCATGCCCACAGGCACTTTTCAATAATTTGTGATAAAACAAGTTTATATAAATAAAATATTATTTGCATTCAACTGAATGTGAAACATGAGCAAGGAAAATGTTGGCTTTTGCTTTGGTACCCTCATTTGTTTGAAAGCCCTGATAGTGGTTTCTAGCACTCAACCAGTTAAGGGTTAAAACCTTTAATGTTCTTTACCTCTTTACCTAATGTTTATTGTTTGTTTATTGGGGTTTTAATGACCCTTTCAGTAAGGGTCACATCATGTCCAACAGTATTACAGGTGGAGGAAGATGGAGTAACCGGAGAGAACCACTGAACAATGGTGAGCAACTGTCAGACTCTCCAACTTACTAACTCTGCAGAACTGAAGTTACATGTAGCAATGGGAGAAGGCAAGTGCACAATCGACGTGAATTACGTCTCAGTACACAATACCACAGTGCCCCCAAGTGGACAATGAGGATTACAGTATGGTGATCACAAAAGTTGTGGTCTCCTCAATCAGATCACAATCCGATCGGGCCACACCTGCAGTACGTGGAGAGTAGGTTGCAACCAAATCACCCACAGAGTGGAGTTATCACCCAAAGTATCACTTTTCAATTCTGTACATATGAACAAAAAATACAGGCAATGCTTTAGCCAATGGACCTCTGGGTTTAAACTGGAGGTCCACTGGCTGGAACTTTGCTTGTGCTTGTTAATTTTGCAACAAATTTACCATTATTGCTTGGGTGGAAACTCCACTCCACGGGTGGTTTAGTGATAATACACTCTCCACATCAGTGGGTCACGATTTCAAAAATAAAACATTGTAAATTCAAGCCTGGGAGAAGAAAAGGAAACAAAAAGAGTATTTGATATTCAATGTTGTCACATTTTACATGAGTGAGATTCTACACTGTTCTTGGGTGGAAAGTGTACAGAGAATTAGACATGGGTGGCATTGGAATTTTGAGTTCAGTTTCGGTACTTTTAGGGAGGTATTCCATAGTATCGGTTCAGTATTCAGAAACTGACTCAACTGAGATTTGCCGATAGTACCAAAGGAGAATTCACAGCAGGAAAATGCAGAACATTCCACTGCCAACGAAATCAACATTAACCTTCTTTTGCCGATATAAATCACATCTACAATATTTTTGTGATTTGTTCCAAACACAACTTAACCTTTAAAGGCCTATTCCAGGCTTTTACGATCTCCAAGCATGTGCCCTTAGCATGCCATCATTTGGAGGTACTGCTGACAATAGACAAATCACCTGTGCAGTGATTTCTAGCCAAGACTTGACTACAAATTACTGCTAAGCAACTGGACATGTATATGTTCTAGTCTAGTGGAATTCAGGACAATTACCCAGGAACTTAATGGTTAACAAAATTGAGAAAATCAGTCACTTCTTTCATGAAATGAACCTCTATCAAGCCTCAATAAAGCCTTACAAATAAAGAATGTAGGAAAATTTGAAAATGTAATATCCATATCCGATTCCAACACAAGGTGACCCTGGCTGTCAAAAGTGTCATTAAACCTCTGCACACTGATGTCAAAATATCCAAATTTGAAGTAGCCATTTTTTTCCATAATGCAACTGGGAATTTAACCAATTCAATCTTGTTTGACAGAGCTCATTGAGCTCTGTCAAACAAGATTGAATTGGTTAAATTTCTAGTTGCATTATGGGAAATATTTGCACCCTGAACTTAGGATATTTCGACGTCTGTGTGTAGGGTGTTAAACCCCAATAAATAAATATCCATATCTCACCAGTATTACATGTGTATTAACAAGAATTCCTGTTCAAAATTATGTATTTATAAATTTTTTACCTCCATATCTGTAACATAGATTATGGACACTGTTTTGGAATTAGCCTGATTGGGGCTGCATAGAAAATCGATAAACCGATATATACTGTAAATTAAACCAGTATTGATTGAATACCAGTGTAATTACAAAAATATAGTTTATCGTCATTATTTATTTACCCACAGCTTAATTTTCAAGATGTTTTGAGTTTGCATAATATACAAATTGAGCAGTTGAAAAAAATATTATTTCTCAAAAAGCTACACCAAAACAATATTATATGCTCATTGGAATGAGCTCATCAATTTGATAAACTAATATTTAAAATAATAAATTTTGATACCATCTGAATTGGTATTTGAATTGCATCATCAAGGCATGCTGATTCATTCCGACTGTGATCGCTCATGTCCTGATTAGTATGTATGTTCAAGTAACAGTCTCTCGATATATCGGTATACCGTGGGACTTTTTTTAATACCAGTACCCAGGGTTCTGCTGGGGTGACCTGGGATCTCCTGAACAGCCCCATTCCCTCGCACTAAATTCCCCTAACCGCACATTCCATAGTTGATATAAATTGCTACAAGAAATTTGATATCGGGGAAAACGTGAAATAAAACTCTCATGCTACCAACGCAATGCATGCGATGGTAATATTCATGGGTTACACCAAACAGGAGCAGGAAATGCATTGTAAAATTATACATGAATGTTGATCAGAGATTAATCAATGACACTCTGAGTTCGCAAAGACCACGTGCAGGTCGTGCTACAGTGTATGAGAGCATCGGCAAACTTCAACTCGATCAGTGACTGACATCACAACTGCATGCTTTTTTGGCTCACCAACAATATTTGTGTGAGCCTTTGGCATATCCCTCATGTCGGCGTCGTCGGTGTCCAGATTCATTCATTTTGAACTTTTGTGTGCAGGTTTTGATTTTTTTTTTTTATTTTGCTTTTTATTTTATGTCAGCATGCTTTTCAGGGATAGTAATATTTTATTCAACCCTTTCCATGCTTAGTTACTTGAATTTTCGACTTTTGTGTACAGGTTTTTGACTTTTCTGTGCAGGTTTTTGACTTTTGTGTACAGGTTTTGAAATTTTGTCTTCAAGTGGAGTTTTACCTTACTGGCATATTGTCATGGTGGTTACCTTAACATTTCAGGGTATTTTTCTCAATTTAACCCTTTGAAACAAATGTGATACTTTTTTTTTCTTTTATGTGCAGGTTTTGAGGCTTGTCTTTCTTTTCTTCAAAGTGGAGACTTACCTTGTAGCATATTGCCATGGTTCCTATTTTATGTTAGCATGCTTCTTGGGGCTATTATTATATTATTTAACCCTTTAGCTGCTTATTTACTTTAATTTTGGACTTTTGTGTGCAGGTTTTGTACTTTTTTTTTTTTTACTCCAGCCATCCCATTACATTGGCCACCTGCTGGTGAGCCACAGGGTACTGGTACCCCCTCTAGTTAATTTTGCGTGACCACTTCTGAGTAAACTTGTGATGTATAATGGTTGTTGATACCCCATACCATCAATCATTGTTGAACTGGATCATCCATGCCACCATGGACCGGTATTGTCGGTAAGTACTGGAATTTGTATGAATGATTTTAACCTGAATTTCTCCTCAATGGTTCTTATTCTTCTGCAATTAGGCCTAAAAAAATAAAACATCTGTTTCTCAGGCCCTCCCGCATGATCCTTTTGGCTGCTGCATGCTCTCTTTTTATAACCAATTTAAACTTAAAAAGAATAAAAATTAAATGATTTATGTCTGATATTTTACCCAAGTTAAAAAAATTGATGAATTTGTCCCTTGAGTGCAAGAAGGCTTTGCAGTGCTTTAGCATTGCAAAGTCTTCTTGCACTCAAGGGATGAAATACACCACCACCCATGCTATTCTGTAGATTATGAGGCCTAAAACTTGAAACAAGAACATGAACTTTTGATGGCAAAAAAGTAATTACTGAAATAAAAAATAAAATAAAAAACTGCTCGCCCACATGCAATTTCACAAATAATGGCCTGAGAAACAGAAGATCTACTTTGTGTGGCCTTACCGGCTCTCGGAATGTGAAAATCTATATAAATATTGCTGTGAGAAACCTCAAAATATTCCTCAGAGGCTACGAAATGGGGAGTTTTGGGACCCCAGAAATTAATATTTTCCATCTGTGGGCTGAACTATGGTCGTCGGTGCATGGTAGCAATGACTCTTGGTTGCCTCATTTTTCCCAAAGTACCGGCCTCAACATTTGTACCCTAGCGGAAGCCCTGTAGTATCGGTATTCTGCAGGTCTAAGTATGACAGGGTGTGGTGGACTATGTTTTTTAAGCAAAAAAAATAATAATCAGTTATTTCTGATTATTGAATAATTTTTGCTTGATTTTTCTTGGTTATGGTATACATGTATGTTGGTTTCGGGAATGTTTTGCTTCATACTTTTTCAGTTTCAAAGAAAATTTTGTGTGGTGTTTTTTTAACATCACTGATCAAATACACTGTTACAATAGGTGAAGGGTTAATATTCCTACATTTCAGGCATCTGAAGGTTTTGTACAGAGTACCATAGATCAAATCACATTACAAACTGATTCATCTGCAGCTGTATCAAACGCTGATCTTGTAATAGAAGCAATTGTTGAGAATCTAGATATAAAGCAGAAGCTCTTCAGTGTTCTAGATGGCGCTGCTCCAAAGTAAGTAAATATTAATATATATTGTTGAATCAGCTTATTGAGCCAAGCCTGTTAGGTAATTTCAATCACTGGATTTTATGACAGAAAAGAATGTGAGTACCCAAGCCAGTTTTGACATTTTTGTATGTCATTTTTTTTTAGCTCACCTGACTTTCAGTCAGGAAAGCTATAGTGATCACTCACTGTCCGTCATCCGAGAACATAGTGTTTGCATCTTTCAATCAGGAGAGCTATAGTGATCACTCACTGTCCGTCGTCCGAGAACATGGTGTTTGCGTCTTTCAGTCAGGAGAGCTATAGTGATCACTCACTGTCCGTCGTCCGAGAACATGGTGTTTGCATCTTCTCCTCCCAAACCGCTGAACCAATTTAATTGATATTTGAGATAATAGTTTGTTATGACATTGCAATTTGATTTTGTTCAAATCAAGTTGCCTCCCACCAAGGTAGGGCCATGCCCAAAAAGTGTGCTTAAATCTTAAAAAATCTTCTTATGAACCAGCAGTAGCAGAGACTTGATATTTGGTGTGCAGCTTCCTTTTGAGGTGTAGACTCAGATTTGTTCAAGAGAAGTTCGAGGAGCTACATTTGCCTCCGTTATGGGAGGGGCAAGAAATTTTGCCCCGCCCAAAATTTCTATTTTCCAAACCGAGAGGCAGATTTGAACCAAATTTGATATGGGGGCTTACTGGGTCATAAGTACTTAATTTATGTCCAAATTTTTTTTTACCGGCACCCATGGGAACCACAGGAGCTAAAAATAGAAAAAAATTAAAACGCCCAGATCTCCAAAACTACACAGCACTGAGAATTCTTCTTTGGTGTGAAGCTTCCTTAGGACCAACAGAATGGAATGGTCGAAAAAAATTGCTATCGGTTTTATCATGGGGTACTTTTTGGGGACTTTGAAAAAGTGCTGAGTCAGCATTTTTTAACACTGTGGGAAATGGGAAAAACATTTAAGACTACTTTTCTCCCAAACCACTGTTCCAAAAGCATTAAAATTTCACATATAACATCTTTGGAAGATTGTTTCACATGTTTATTGAAATCAAATCCCTGGGTCCATATTTCAGCTCTCTATGGGAGCCCAAATGTTGAAATTAGTGCAGTATGAGGAATATTCTTTAAAAATGTTCTTCAGATCTACCAATCAGAATCTTTTGATATTTGGTATGCAGCATGCTTAGGGGGGTGAGATTCAAGTTTGTTCAAGCCAAATCCCTGGGTTAATATTTGGGCTCACTGTGGGGGAGCCCGAATTATTACTTACTTCAATATGAGGAATATTCTTAAAAAATCCTCTTCCTCACATCCACCAGTCAGAATCTTTTGATATTTGGTATGCAGCATCCCACTGGAGGTGAGATTCAAGTTTGTTCAAGCCAAGTCCCTGGGTTCATATTTGGGCTCCCTGTGGGAGCCCGAATTATTACTTAGTTCAATATGAGGGATATTCTTTAAAAATCATTTTTTTAGATACACTGGTCAGAATCTTTGGATATTTGGTATAAGTTTTTCTTAGGAGGGGCAGAAGCAATGTGTTGAAATCAATTCCCTGGGTTGATATTTAGGCTACCATGTCAGGTGAGCGCCCTCAGGTCCCCTGGGGCCTCTTGTTTTATTAAATGGACTATCATGTTATGTCATTGTCTGGGGATTCACCCGTTAATTTGGCATCCACCTTCACTTAAATAATGAAAAATGTGCAAAAAAGAATTAAACAATGTATATTTATTTATTCAGTTCAGATATGCACTCATTTTTAGTTCGTCTTGACAAAGTCAAGCTGAGCTAATCTCATCGCTGTCCGTCTGTCATCCGTCGTCCGTCAACACCATGTTTTGGTCTTCTCCTCCAAAGCCACTGGGCCAATTCAAGTGAAAGTTTGTGTGCGTGATGATCCTGCAGGGGCATTGCATTTTTGTTCAACTCAACATGCCCAGCCCCATAGGGTGGGAGTGGGGGAAAATGCTCCAAAATATTTTTAAAATCTCATGAACCAGTGTGTACAATGACTTGATATTTGCTATGGAGCTTCCTTTTGAGGTGTAGAATCAAGTTTGTTCAAACGAAGTTCGTGAAGCAATATTTGGCTTTGTAATGGGAGGGGTAAGATTTTTGGCACCGCCCAAAATTAATATTTTCTGAATCGATGGTTGGGTTTGAACCAAATTTGGTATGTGGTATTATTGGGTCATAAGTACTTGACCCATGCAAAAAACAAAATTCCTGCATCCCCATGGGAACCCTGGGAGCTAAAAATAGAAATATTTTCAAATGCCCATATTTCCCAAACCACACAGAACAGAGAGCTGTTATTTGGTATGAAGTATCCTTAGGACCAGTATAACTGAATGGTAAAAAAATTACCATCTGTTTTGTTATGGTATTCTGTAATGGGCATCGAAAAAATGCTGAGTCAGCTTATTTGCAAAATTTTTTTAAAATCTTTTCTCCAGAACCAGTCATCAGAATCTTTTGATATTTGGTATCCAGCATTCATGGGGGGAGGGGGGGGGGGGGAGGGGGGCAGATACAAGTTTGTTAAAATAAAGCCCATTGGTTCATATTTGGGCTCAATACGGGAGCCCAAATTTTTAACATCGGGTAATATGGGGAATAGTCTTTGAAAATCTTCTTCTTCAGAACCACCAGTCAGAATCTTTTAATGTTTGGTATACATCATTGTTATGAGGGTCAGATTCAAGATTGTTCAAACCAAGTCCCTAGGTTAATATTTGGGCTTCCTACAGAAGCCCAAATTTTAACTTTGTTCACTATGGAGGATAATTTTAAAAAATCTTCAGATCCACCAGTCAGAATGCTTTCATATTTGGTATGCAACATCTCTAGGGGGGTCAGACTCATGTTTGTTCAAATCAGATTCCTAGGTATATATTTGGGCTCGCTATGGTAGCCCAAATTTTTACTTAGTTTGATATGAGGAAATATCTTTAAAAATCTTCTTCTTCAGATCCACCAGGCGGAATACTTTCATATTTGGTACACAACATCTCTAGGGAAGTCTAATTCAACTGTGTTCAAATCGAGAACCTGGGTTAATATTTGGGCCTCCTATGGGAGCCGGAATTGACTATTTTGCTGAGGTGTGTAACTAAGATTCTCTTACCATCTAGAGGTGTGTAACTAAGATTAATCCACATTGGTTGCTGAAGAAATATTCAGTACCCTCTAGAGGTGTGCAACTAAGATTAATCCACATTGGTTGTATCATGGGGCTTCATAGGGGAGCTCTACATTTTATATTACGATCAACTGAAGAAAAGGCATGATGCTCGGATTATTTTTGTCACTCCTGAGGGACTCAAGCATTGACAGTGTAGCCTATGGAGATGGATTGCTTAATGTAGACTCATTCTTGGACTCTGTTTATATTGTGTTCTGTTCAAGATGAGCGCTTCAGGCCCCATGGGGCCTCTTTTTTATTCAGTTACCCACTTTATCTGTAATCCACTATGGTAAAGCAGTAGAATACTGTTCAAAAATGGGTCACAATTTCCTCACAGAAATTCACCTTGCTTCTGTGATATGCCAAAAAATTATGGCTGGAAATCGATACACAACGGAAGTATTTTTGAACAGTCAATAACACTGATTTTTGTTCTGTTATACAAGTCATAACTGAGGCATCTGTTCCCGGAAACTTCCGATTGGTATCTGCGCCAGGTGAAAACCAAATTATCATTTACTGACGATGAGAAAAATCTCAACCCTCAAAGAAATGTCTCCTCACTGAAATCGTTATGCGTCATGTGAAGCATTTTTCAGGTTTCTTTGAAAAATTAAATCATCCCCATTCCAAACCCCTTCCTCAATGACAACCTACCCCATATAGTCACCCAGCAATGAGTGGTATTGGGATCAAGTCAGAAATTAAGTAGACTGTCATCTGCAAAATGAGGTCCCCAGAGGGTGAACTTAGTGATGCACAGCAGGGTAGCATCACTAAATTCACCCTCTGTGAACCTCAATCTGAATCAGGGTCTCAAAACAGAACAGAAAGAGGTACCCAGAGGATAAATTGGCCAACTGTATGGGTTAGCATCATCAAATTCACCCCCTGGGGACCTCATTCTGCAAATGTCAGACAGCTTATTTTCAGGCCTGATTGGGATGAGGGGGTATCAAAATTTCAAAAACAACTGACAGGTACCAAAGATTACCCAACTTGACCCTGAATTGTAATGCAGTGGCCAAACCTGATACAGGTTTTAAAAAACCTGGTATATTTATTTTTATCTTTGTCAAGAAAAATCATTGAACATGGATACAATTGGAGTAAGCTCAGTCATCTGGATCTAGTGTTCATATATACTACTCAAAGTTTGCTAAGCACCAAGTATATCCAACTACCTGTTTTGCATTTCAGTTGAAATAATGTGTTGAAAAGTGTATATATTTTTTATTTAATTATATCTATAATGATTTAAGTACAGAAATTATGATTGTGTTTGTGTTTGACATTATATTTTATTTTTTGAATATGATAACCATGGAAAATGGATGTTATTGTTAAAAGAGTAAATTTTTCAAATTTGCCAAAATGTTGACGGAGCTATGGGTTCAATATCGAGTATGAGAGCCATTACTGTTAATTACAGCTTGACATTGCCTTCGCATGCTCCCAATCAGGTTCCTGGTCGTCCTTTGTGGGATGTTGTTCCATTCTTGAACCATCATGGCACCAAGCTCCTGGACACTTCTTGGCTTGACTGAACGGGCGGAAATTGCAGGCTGCAACTCATTCCAGACATGTTCGATTGGATTGAGGTCAGAGGATTTTGCTGGCCAGTCCATACACTCAATCCCCTCCCCCTGTCAGTACTCCCGGATAGCATAGGCAACACGAGGACAGGCATTATCATCCATCAGAATGAATCTATCACCCACTGCACCTGCATACAATCTGACATGGGCATCCAGGATCTCATCAATATACTGCTGCGCAGTCAATGTACTATGGTCAAGGACACAGAGCTCTGTACGTCCATCTCAGCTGATGCCGCCCCAGACCATAATTGACCCTCCACCATAGCAGTCATGTCCAGCAATGTTGGCTGCTTGGAATCGCTCTCCTGGACTTCTCCATACCCTAGAACGCCTACCTGTGGAGTCGAGGCAGTACCTTGACTCATCTGCAAAAAGGAAGGTCGCCAATCTTCTCTGGTATATCCAACATGGGCCATGGCCCATTCATATCATGTCTGATGGTGGTTCTAGGACAGCGGAATGTGAATACATGGTCTTCTCGATCAGAGACCACCTTCATTCAACCTTGCCCGTATAGTCTGCATCAAAACATTTACCCCGGATGCATTCTGAAGGTCACTGCGAAACTGGGTTGCTGTTGCAAAATGGTTCCTATGGGCCTGAATGATCAAAAACCGATCTTCAACTGCAGATCCTGCCCTGCCTCTGCCACCACCATGCCGACTTACAGGTGTGCTGTACTGCTGAAATCTTGCTCAGGCTCTGGTGAGCAGCGTATGGTGCACACCAAGGGCTTCACCAACCTGATGATGCATAGCCCCTTGCTTACATTTGCATTCGCCATATTCAATCATTAAATCAAGGTTTTGTGTTAAAATTAAGATTGAATACCATACACATGTCAAGTACATGTAGACAGTACATGAAAACATCATGAAAATCAAGGGATACATGCTTTCCATGACTGTAACGAAAAGTCTGCCTGTCAAGAGAGCTAATGTAAACCTGGGGACCATCTCAATACATTCCTCAATCATATTCACCAAATATATCGCAAATATGTCCCAAGCAAATTTCAGAATGATGTGTCAAATATGTGATGCTTAGCAAACTTTGAGTAGTATATTATTTGTACGCTTTTACTGACAAATACCATTTAAATGGTTCAAATAAAATTAAATGTGATGTATTAGGATGGAGTAACGGTGGAGTGGGAAAAATGGAAGCTAAATTATTGATGTGCTGGCTGTATGTGCACATCTCTCTGATAAGCATGGAACTCTTCCTGACAGTTCAACAAAATCTCACTGACATTTAAATTCAGAGGTTAACAGGTCTGGTTAGTATGTTGGGGAGTCACTACTTAATGGGTTTCTCAGAGCACTCTGGCTTCCTCCACCCATAAAACTGTCCAACAAGAGGTGGCCCAGCTATCAAAAGTGTCGTTGAACCCCAATAAAAGCATAAACAAGTCAAATGCATATTGAAAGTATTATAAATGGTCTGATGTTTATACAATTAACACGTTTTTCCAGTTAACCCTTTACTTAACAAATCGGTCATGTCCACCTGCATAATTTACAAATGGAGCAGATGAAAACAAATTATTCTTGAAAAAATTTCCACAAAACCTTATCATGTGATGTGCCTTATTGGAATGAGCTTGACAAGCTCATTCCAATGAGGTTTCACATGATATGGTTTGAAGGAAATTTCTTGAAAATATGTAAAAATTCAAATAATGATTTTTGATAAGGTCTGAAGAAGTTGAAAATCTGTTTCTCAGGCCCCACCACATTATCCTTTGGCTGTCACATGCTCTCTTTTTATAACCAATGCAAACTTTAAAAAAAATAAAAATTAAATGTTTTATGTCTGATATTTTACCCAAGTTAATAAAATTGATAAAATTGTCCTTTGAGTGCAACAAAGCTTTGCAGTTATTTAGCACTCAAGGTGTGAAATACAACCCCACCCATGCTATTCTGTAGGTTTTGCAGCCTAAAACATAAAACAAATGAAGAACATGAACTTTTGATGGCAAAGAAATAATTACAAAAATAAAAAATATAATAAAAAAAATGCCAGCCCACCTGCAATTTTACAAAAACAAGACTGAGAAACAGAAGAAATACTTTGTGGGGCCTAACCTTTTTTATTAGGGAAAGGGATAAAAGATATACAATTAAGTGTTTTAGTATACTTAACTTACATTGCAGTGGGTAGTAATGGGTATCAGGTTTTCCAGTTACACCCATTTTGGCCCCCCGCTACATTTATTCACAAGTTTTCAATCTATTTTTAGACTTCTTTGTGCATTATTTGGATCTCACCATAAATTTTTCCTTTCACTTTTAGACATACCATTTTTGCAAGTAATACTTCATCCATTCCAATTCAAGAAATTGCCATAGCAACACAGAGAGAAGATCGATTTGGTGGATTACATTTCTTCAATCCAGTTCCAATGATGAAACTTTTAGAGGTATAATGAATATGAAATACAGATATTTTCACATCTGTCAGCTCCTTATCGTATTTACTCTATGTATTGGGACACTCTATGATTTGGGACACACATTTTTCCAGAAAACTATAATTTTTTTTTGCTCCAAAGTTTGGGACATTCAGGAGATTTTTTTCCAGTTGGCCCATCACTAGTAGCAGATGACACTCACAGTAAAAATTCTTGAGTAACTAAAAATTTTCATTTTTTGCTTCCAAAACATAGCTTATGATCCCTCATTGGAACGTGTGCAATACGCTCGTTCCAATGAGGGATCATAAGCTATGTTTTGGAAGCAAAAAATGAAAATATAAAAAAAAATTGGATGGTGATTTTCGTATATAGTGATGGAAAATGAATCACACACAACTTTATTCAGCATCAAATCAAGACCAGGCTCTGTTCTTTCCCCATTTCTAAGAATTGGGACACCTGTGAAAATAATTATTTTCAGCTTTGTGTTATTTTTTTGCAACAAATCAAAGTATGTTTTAAAAATAGAGAACAAAAATTCAATCTAAGCATTTGAAACACAAACATAAGAAAAACATCCTGTTCACTGCGGTAAACAGGCTCTGTTTTACTGGTAAAATAGGACCCAGTCACGAATGCTTGGGAGGTGCAAACCCTCTCTAAAATGGGCAACATGGCTTATTAATGCTCACCCCTGGTCTTGAGTTGATACTCATGTTTTAATCATGATTAGCCATTGTGCAAAAATATGTGACCTTAAACACCAATAAATATATAAATAAATAAATAGTAATAAGAAAAACATGCAAAACTTCAATCAGTTGACAACCTGATTAAACCTCCCAAGTCCGTTGGATGGAACATTCCTTTTAATGCCCCACAAAGTAGATCTTCTGTTTCTCAGGCCATTTTTTTTGTAAAATTGCATGTGGGCATGTGGTTTTTAGCTCACCTGGCCTAAAAGGCCACATGAGCTTTTCTCATCACTTGGTGTCCGTCGTTGTCTGTCGTCCGTAAACTTTTCACATTTTCTTCTTCTCTGTAACTGCTGAGCTGGTGTGAACAATTGCAGCTTAT
This sequence comes from Pictodentalium vernedei, assembly GCA_031216915.1. NCBI lineage: Eukaryota > Metazoa > Mollusca > Scaphopoda > Dentaliida > Dentaliidae > Pictodentalium > Pictodentalium vernedei. The sequence goes on along the minus strand of CM062289.1, from coordinate 43,457,417 downwards.
AGTTACTTTAGAAACCCTATGGGAAATCACATTTTCATCTTCTTCTCTGGAACTACTGAGCCGACATGAACTAAACCTGGCAGGGATGGTCTATGGGAGGTCCTCCACAAACAATCCTCATTTTGTTCCAGTCGGATTAAAAACATAGCTTGCAGAGGCATTCTTTGATTCTGGTTGGTGGATTTTCAAAAATCTTCTCCTCTGAAACTGCCAGGCCAAATGTTTTGAAACTTCACATAAATGATGACTGGGACCCTCTCTACCAACGATCCTCATTTAATGTTGATTGAGTCACAAACATGGCCGCAATTGCGGCTAATAGTTGCTGTAGAAACCCTGTGGGAAATCACATTTTCCTCTTCTTCTCTGGAAAAACCGAGGCGACTTGAAGACAAACCTGGCAGGGATAGTCTTTGGGAGGTCGTCTACAAATGATCCTCATTTTGTTCCTGTGAGTTGAAAAACATGGCCGCCAGAGCCATTCTTTGATTCTGATAGGTGGATTTTCAAAAATCTCCTCAGAAACTGCCAGGCCAAATGTTTTGATACTTCACATAAGTGATGACTGGGACCCTCTCTACCAACGATCTTCATTTAATGTTGATCGGGTTGTAAACATGGCCACAATTGCGGCTTATAGTTACTATAGAAACCCTTCGGGAAATCACATTTTCATCTTCTCCGGAACTACTGATCCGACGTGAACTAAACCTGGCAGGGATGGTCTATGGGAGGTTCTCTACAAACGATCCTCATTTTGTTCCTGTGGGTTGAAAAACATGGCCGCCAGAGGCATTCTTGATTCTGATAGGTGGATTTTCAAAAATCTTCTCTGAAGAAACTGCCAGGCCAAATGTTTTGATACTTCACATAAGTGATGACTGGGACCCTCTCTACCAACAGTCTTTATTTAATGTTGATTCGGTTGTAAACATGGCCACAATTGCGGCTTATAGTTACTATAGAAACCCTATGGGAAATCGCATTTTCATCTTCTTCTCTGAAACTACTGAGCCGACATGAACCAAACTTTGCAGGAATGGTCTATGAGAGGATGGAAATATGTGCCCACCAGAGGCTATATTCTAATGCTTAACCCAATGCCACTTCTGTCAGCATGAAGATCGGTACTGTCAGCAAAATACTTGTTTTTTGAGAATCTGGTAAGGGTTGGTTCCAATTTTCTCCACTGAGAACTGGGAAAAAAAAACCAAAATATTGTGTATACAGAACAAGTCAAAGTAAGTTGTAGCATAAGTGCAATAAACTAAGTAAACTGCTGCTCCTGCCCTGACAAGATCAGAATCTGACATTTTCTGGAAAGCTATCAGTGAGAGCTTTCCAGAAAATGATGTCAGCTTCTGGTCTTATCAGTGTAGGAAGAGAAAGAGATACATAGTTTATAGGATTATCCTACAATTTATTTTGACTTAACTTGTAAACCATTGCAACTGTACATGGATGCTGATATGTGCATCATTTGTCTCATGTTACTTATCAGAAAATACTGATTGTTCACAGGTGTTTGGAAAACCAGGGGAAGTTTTTGTTTACATTCTCTTGCAATCATGTCAGCTTAGATGACAGTAATTATTGTATATCTTATAAGATTTGACAAAAATTGGAGTAATGTGTTTCCTGTAACCCTTTTACCTATCCAAAGCTATTTTGAAAAGAGAATACTGTCTGAAAAAAGTTGTAATTTTTCAAAAATATTTAACCTTCTTTTACTGATTTTTTTGTTGAAAACAGAATTCATAAATGTGTACATTTTCAACAAAATCTTCTTTGAAACTACTAGGCCAAATGGTTTGAAAACCTAGTGTGACTGATGACTGTAACCCCCTCTACCAATGATCCTCACTTTTATCCTCATCGGGTTGCAATTATGGCTGCAATTGTGGCTTATAGTTACTATAGAAACCCTATAGGAAATCACATTTTCATCATCTTCACTGAAAGTACTGAGCCAATGTGAACCAGACTTGGCAGGCATTGTCTATGAGAGGTTCTCTACAACTGTTACTCATTTTATTCCTGTTGGGTGAAAAAACTTGGCCGCCAGAAGCATTCTTTGATTCTGATTGGTCAATTTTGAAAACTCTTCTACTCTGAAACCACAAGGGCCAAATGTTTTGAAACTTTGCATGGTTGATAACTGGGACACCCTCCACCAACATTCCTCATTTTAATGTTGATCGTATTGCAAACATGGCCACAATTGCGGTTTATACTTCCTATAGAAAAAAACTATAGGAAATCACATTTTCATCTTCTCTCTGGAACTATTGAGCTGACATGAACCAAAACTTGGCAAGAATGATCTATAGGAGGCCCTCTACAAACGATCCTCTTTTTGTTCCCGTTGGCTGGAAAATATGGCCACCAGAGACATTCTATGATCTGTTTGATGGATTCAGATGTTTTGAAACTTCACGTGATATGAAGACTGGGACACCTTCTACCAATGATCCTCAAGTAATGTTGTTGTAATGTTGCAAACATGGTCACAATTGCAGCTCATAATTACCATGGAAAGCCTATGAGAAATCGCATTTTTATATGTATTTCCAGTTGAGCGATTACAGGCCCTGTAGAACCTCTAGTTTATATTATTTTTGTAATTCATTCTTTTCCCTCAAAAGTTCATGTTCTTCAGTTGTTTTATGCTTTAGGCCTCATAATCTACAGAATAGCATGGGTGGTGGTGTATTTCGTCCCTTGAATGCTAAAGCATTGCAAAGCCTTGTTGCACTCAAGGGACAATTTTATCAATTTTATTAACTTGGGTAAAATTATGTAGCACCCTAAGTGGGGTGAGATTCAAGTTGTCAAATAGTTTTTACTACCTGTTGGAACTCAGAACTTTAACTTGTTGCAATATGAAGAGTATTCTTTTAAAATCTTTTTCTTCTAATCTACCTGTCAGAATCTTTCAAAAATTTGATGTGCAGTATCCTTGGGAGGTTCAGATGCAATTTTAATCAAATTCATGTCATCAGGGTCATATTTGAGCTTGTGGGAGCCGAAATTTTAACTTAGTGCAATATAAGGAATATTCTTAAAAAATCGTTTTCAGATCTACCAGAAAGAATCTTTTGGAATTTAGTTTGCAGTATCTTTAGTGGGGTCAGATTCCAGTTTTGTTCAAATCAAGTCCTGGGTTCATATTTGGGTTCATATTTGTGCTCCCTGTAGCTACCTAAATTTAAACTTAGTGCAATATTGGGAAATTCTGTTTTAATTCGTGGGTTATATTTGGGCTCCCTGTGGTATTCCAACTTTTAACTTAGCACAATATTCGGACTATTCTTTAAAAAATATCTTCACACTTATGAATCATATTTTTTAGTTACACAGTATTGACATCCGGAGTGTGGTGGTGAAATTCAAGTTTTTTCAAATCAAATCCCTGGGCTCCCCATGGGAGCCAGAATTTTAACCGACTGCAAAATGAGGAATATTCTCAAAAGATCTTCTTAAGATCCACCAGGCAAAATCTTTTGATGTTTGGTATATAGCTTTAGTATAACTCCTAGATTAATGTTTGTTCAAAGTGTTATGCTTGACTGATTTTGGTGAGCACCAGACGAGTTTGAAATTGAATAAAGGATCCAATGTAGAATTTACTATTTGTCCAAATGAACAGTCTTAACTCATAAGAGCCAGTAAACTTTAGTTAGATATAAATATGCATACAAGGTTCCATGAATCTTCTTAAGGCCTGGGGATAGGGAGGTGGTTCTGTTGGTCAAAATGAGTGATTTTATGCAAAAAAACCCTGTCACTCTGGGGGAGGGATGTGTGGGGGGGGGGGATGGGTTCAAATGGGTGATGTTTTTTTTTTTTTTGCTTCAAAATGAGTTCTGAAGGGGTTTGTGTGATTTTACAACAAGAAAAAAAACCCAAAACAATTCACCCAACAGATCCTTCTCCCCATCCCCATTCCCTAGCTAAATTAGATTAACTATATTGACATGTACATGCTGAATATAACTTCAGATCCTTCTTTAACCCTTTACCTAACAAGAAAAGCAGGCGACACATGCAAACAAAATTCTTGAATAACTAATGTTATGTTTTTCATTTTTTGGCTCAAAAACATAGGCTATGACCCTTCATTGGATTGAGCTTGATGAGCTCGTTCCAAAGAGGTGTCATAACCTATGTTTTTGAGACAGAAATGAAAAAAATAATGCAGGGGGCACGGTAGCGTTGCTGTTCTCGGTTCTCACCAGATCACCAAAGTTAAGCAACGTCGAGCGCGGTTAGTAGTTGGATGGGTGACCATTTCAGCGACTGCATTGTGTCCTTGGGCAAGGCTCTTAACCCCGATTGCCTACATGGGGACACGATGACACTGTGTACTAAGGCGTGCTGCATGTCGATGGTGCGCATGTCTTCAATCAATCTAACCCTGCCTGTGCCGAGGTGCAGAGTTCAGAGTTACGATGTTGGACAGCTGACAGCTGCTCATCGTTGCTCGATGGTTCTCTCCAGGTACTCCGGCTGCCTCCACCCATAAAACTGTCACCCGCACGATAAGCTATTGTACATAAGTATGTGACCTTACACACCAATAAATAAATAAATATTACAGAGCTGCAGATGACTTAACTGTGTTTCTACATTATTGTTGGCTGCCTCAACAGGCCTCTACAGGCAGCCAACAATGATGTAAAAACACTGTGAAAATAAATGCATTCTTCCAATGAAGTTGTTAAGGATGTATACACTTGGAACAACTTTTTAAGAGCCTTATATAAAAGGGGCAGTTTAAGGCTGCTTAAGGGTTAAAAAAGTACACCATCACATGTGTTCACAAGGAGATGTAGAATATTTATTATGAAAATGAAGCAGTTTCTATAAATATACTCAAAATGTTCAGGATCTTATCCTCTACTAGGATCTTTGCTGCTGGTATTTACTTGTAAAATAGGACCCATTAACCCAAACATGGGGTGGAAGTTATCTAACATGGGAAACATTATGTATAAATGATTGGTTAAACTTTACTTCATACCAGTGTTGCAGTCTCAATATAGCCACAGCACCGAATAGTGATTAACTGATAAGGATTTGTGTCCATCATCTGCTTGCCGATTAGTTGAGCTCAAAATCTGCCAATTGTGAGTGCCAATGCCAGATAGTAAAAACCAAAAGGAGTAGTATATTTAAGAATGCATAGAACAGGGTTAATTTTACAGTACTGTCAGGTTAATTTGTTTGCTGACCTCAAGAGTATGTCAGTGTGTGTATTAAAAAGAAAATATGACATCAGTGGAAACAAGTTAACGATCAAAGATGCTGCGCTGTTAACTTGTTTACGCTGATGTTACATTTCATTGAGTCGCCACACAGCACGTGGCGTGTGTGTCATGAGCAGCAATCAAGGGGAAGATCAGACCAATTAATGAGATTAGGCCAATCTTGATTCCTGCCAATCATTGTGGCAACTTATTAAGTATGAGATTTTAATCAAACGTAAATACAAAAATTTTGATCCAGTGGTGTTCCATGTAACCATTGGCATGCACCGATGTTCAAACACCTCTACCGTAGGTCAACTGACAGCTTAAAATCGCTCGATGTAAGATGCGATTGCCGAACGTCATTTAATGACTACCACCGAATGCGTCTTTAACTGACTGAGTTAAACGCACTATCATGACTCTATTGAAAGTGTCGAGAACCACTTTTGTGGCTGCACTCTGTATGTATTTGTATGTGTTTTCTTTGCTATGACCAGAAAATTGTTTATATACAATTGTTTTGTTACAATTTATTGGAGAGTGCCTCTTGGCAATCCAATAAATTATAACAAAACAATTATTTATGAACAAAATCTGGCTAAACTTAGACTTCCTTGTGGCATGGTATGTTTGAAAAAAAATTACTCATGTTTCAAATCCTCTTTGAAAAATAACCCCACACTCTACCAGCTAACCACCTATAAATAAAAAACTTAATTCATGAAAATCATAAGATTTTACTATTCAGTTTTGCTTAAAATACATGGCTTATAACCCCTCATTGAGACATTTCCAAGTTGCGACTACTACAGGGTGAAACTTGACAATCAATGCAACAACAGTATTGATCATCCTAATGTTATTTGCGTGAGTTTGGTGAAAGCCTCCGCATTGATTTGAAGAGAGGAAAGTTTGGGGGTCTATGGTTGCCTGTTTGGGCAGGCAGCATTTGTTACATTTCATGATTAACGTGCTTGAATTATGAAATGTGTTACTCACTGATTCTGGGATACAATTTTCTCGTTGAGCCATGTTGTTTGATCATCGTGTTGAGAGTTGACCTCTTAACCCTTTACCTAATGAATCGCCCGCAACCGCCCGCGTAATATGCAAATTGAGCAGTTGAAAAAATAGAATTTTTAAAAATATTTTAAGAAAACCATATCATGTGACCCCTCATTGGAACGAGCTCAATGAGCTCATTCCAATGAGGGGTCACATGATATGGTTTTGTTGAAATTTTTTGAAAAATTTAAAAAAATTATATTTAAAATAATAAATTTTGATATCGCCTGCATTGGGTAAAGGGTTAAATTCATTTATCATTAAAGATGGTGTTTTGAGATACTATTGTATAATTGCAGGTTATCAAAATACCAGCCACTTCAGATGATACATTCAATAGTCTGTTGAGTTTTGGAGAGAACATGCAGAAAACAACTGTAAAGTGTAAGGTGTGAAAATTTTTCTATTACTGTTTTAGGTGGAAGTTTTTTTAAAAAATATCACAATGTTGATGTGTCAATAAGGAATTGAACAGTGTCTCAGTAAAAACTCCATAAATTTTATTTTACACATCCATATCATTTTAACACTTTAGCTGACACAGTGTTTTTAAAAATAATGAAATTTCACATTTTTCCGAAAACAAATTTCACAATTTTTCAATAAAACCAAACAAATATGGCTATCATTAGAATCAGCTCGATCATATGGAAGGGGATGGTTATTTACAGGTTAAATGTCTGTGTGGGACAATGTAGGGTGAAGATTTCAGTAAAGATTCCGGTTTGTTCAAATCGAGTGCCTGGGCTAATGTTCTACTCAAAGTTTGCTAAGCACCAACTATTTGACACATCATTGTGAAATTTGCTTGTGACATATTGCAATATTTTTGGTGGATATGATTGAGGAATGTATTGAGATGGTCTCCAGTGTTTACATTAGCTCTCTTAACAGGCAGACTTTTCGTGACAGTCATGGAAAGCATGTACCCCTTGATTTTCATGATGTTTTCGTGTACTCTACATGACATGTGTAGGGCATTCAGTTGTCATTTCAACACAAACCCTTGTGATTTAATGATTGAATATGGCAAATACAAATGTATGAAGACATTTGTCTGAAGCAGAAATGTGGCGGGCTGTAGGGATGGTGGAGCAAGGGGCTACCCATCGGCAGGTTGGTGAAGCCCTTGGCGTGCACCATACGGTGATCGCCAGAGCCTGGGCAAGATTTCAGCAGTATGGCACACCAGTACGATGGCATGGTGGTGGCAGAGACAGGGCAACATCTGCAGCTGAAGACAGGTTTCTGATCATTCAGGCCCGTAGGAACCGCTTTGCCACAGCAACCCAGCTTCGCAGTGACTTTCAGGATGCATCTGGGGTAAATGTTTTGACGCAGACTATCTTGGCAAGGTTGCACGAATGTGGTCTCTGATCGAGAAGACCCTGTATTTGCATTCCGCTGTCCCAGAACCACTGCCAGGCACGATATGAATGGGCCACGTTGGGTGGACCAGAGAAGATTGGCGACCTGTCCTTTTTACAGATGAGTCAAGGTACTGCCTAGACCACACACAGATAGGCGTTCTACGGTATGGATAAGACCAGAAGAGCGATTCCATGCAGCCAACATTGCTGAACATGACCACTATGGTGGAGGGTCAATCATGGTCTGGAGCGGCATCAGCTAGGATGGATGTGCAGAGCTCTGTGTCCTTGAATGTGCTACATTGACTGCACAGCGGTATATTAATGAGATCCTGGATGTCCACGTCAGATTGTATGCAGGTGCAGTGGGTGATAGATTCATTCTGATGGACATTAATGCCCGTCCTCATGTTGTCCATGCTGTCAGGGAGTACCGACAGAGGTAGAGGATTGAGCGTATGGACTTACCAGCAAGTTCCCCTGATCTCATTCCAATTGAGCATGTCTGGAATGAGTTGCAGCTTGCAATTTCAGCCCGTCCAGTCCAGCCAAGAAGTGTCCAGCAGCTTGGTGCCATGCTGGTCCAAGAATGGATCAACATCCCAGAAAGGACAATCAGGAATCTGATTGGGAGCATCAGAAGGCGTTGTCAAACTGTAATTAACAGTAATGGGTCTCAAACTTGATATTGAACCCATACCAGTTCGCTCCGTCAACTTTTTGGCATATTGAAAAATTTCCTCTTTTACCAATAATATCCATTTTCCATTGTTATCGTATTCAAAAGCTAAAAAATAATGTCAAACACAAATAAAATCTTAATTTCTGTACTTAAATCTTTCAAGATATAATTAAATAAAAAATATATACACTTTTCATTACAATATTTAAACAAAAACGTAAAACAGGTAGTTGGATATACTTGGTGCTTAGCAAACTTTGAGTAGTATAGTTGGGCTTCCTTAGCACGAATTTTAACTTGGTGTAATATTAGGTTATTACTTTAAAAATCTTCTTTTCCAGAACCATCTGTTAGAATCTTTTGATATTTGGTATACAACATCTCTAGGGGATGTCAGATTCAAGTTTGTTCAAATCTGGTCTCTGGGTTAATATTTGGGCTCCCTATGGTAGCCTGAATTTTAACTTGGTGCAATATGAGGAAATTTCTTTGAAAATCTTCCTCTTAAGATCTACCAGACAATAGAATGCTTTCATATTTGGTATACAACATCTGTGTGTATGTGTGTGTGTTGAGGGTTGGGGGGGGGGGGGGTGTTAGGGGATCGGATTCAGGTTTGTTCAAATTGAGTTCCTGAGTTAATATTTTGGGCTCCCTAAGTGCAACATGAGGAATAATCTTTTAAAAATCATCTTCTTCTGATCCACCAGTCAGAATCTTTTGATATTAGGTATACATCATCCTTAAGCTTAGGGAGGTCAGATGTAAGTTTGTAAGTCCCTGGGTTAATATTTGCAAAATTGGTAATATTCTCAAAACCTTCTTCTCCAGAACCACTAGTCAGAATCTGTTGATATTTGGTATACAACATCCTTCAAGATTCAGTTTCTGTCAAGTCCCGAGGTTGATGTTTGGACTCCCCAGTTTTCCATTACTGAAAATCTGGGCATTATTTCTGTCGTAGCATCCCAATGCTAAAAAAAAATCTTCTGGCATGGACAGCAGAATTAAAAATACCGTATTTACTCTATATATTGGGACACTCTATAATTTGGGACACACATTTTTTCCAGAAAAATATTTTTTTTTTATGCTCCAATGTTTGGGACACTCAGGAGACTTGTTTCCTGTTGGTCGAGTCACCTGAAAACGGTGCACACTATTAAAGCTAAGTTTGTGTTTAATTTTCCTTTTTAAACAATAAAAAATTAATAATACATACTGATTTGTGTTGTTTTTATTTAAATCTGTTCCCAAGTTTTAATATTTACAGTCCGATCTGACATGAGGAAGACTATTTAATATTACATTGTGACAGTCTTCAACCCTTTACTGAACGCTAGTGGCAGATGACACTCATAAAAAGAATTCTTGTGTAACTAAAAATTTTCATTTTTTGCTTCCAAAACATAGCTTATGACCCCTCAATGCGCTCGTTCCAATGAGGGGGCATAAGCTATGTTTTGGAAGCAAAAAATGAAAATATAAAAGAAAATTGGATGGCGATTTTCGTATATAGTGATGTAAAACGAATCACACACAACTTAATTCAGAATCAAAACAAGACCAGGTTGTGTTTTTTCCCCATTTTCTAAGATGTGGGACATCTGTGAAAATATTTATTTTTAGCTGTCCCAATACATAGAGTAAATTCGGTAGTGAGGCCACTCAAAGTAGATCTTCTGTTTCTCGGGCCATTATTTGTGAAATTGCTTGTGGGCGAGCGGTTTTTTATTTTATTTTTTATTTCAGTAATTACTTCTTTGCCATCAAAAGTTCATGTTCTTGGTTCAAGTTTTAGGCCTCATAATCTACAGAATAGCATGGGTGGTGGTGTATTTCATCCCTTGAGTGCAAGAAGGCTTTGCAATGCTAAAGCATTGCAAAGCCTTCTTGCACTCAAGGGACAAATTCATCAATTTTTTTTACTTGGGTAAAATATCAGACATAAACCATTTAATTTTAATTTTTTTAAAGTTTAAATTGGTTATAAAAAGAGAGCATGTGGCAGCCAAAAGGACCATGCGGGAGGGCCTGAGAAACAGATTTTTTATTTTTTAGGCCTTAAATAACTTTATTCCTCTGTTCTGTTAACTAGCCATAGATGGTAATTAAATCCTTCTTTAAACAACTTTGATCAGTTGGGTGCTTCAGGCTCCATGGGGCCTCGTGTTTCTAAATACTGGTACTTTTAATGTCTATACATATCTTGTCTAGAGCCTTGAAAACCTGTATATTTTTTCATGGTATCTCTTGTCCATAGCAAAGGTTTTTTATTTCAAAGCCCCTTGGGAACCCCGGGAAGTAGAGAAGTGCTTGTTTATTGCAGCATACAAGCTATTCTTTACTGAAAAATAGCACCCACAACCAATGCCTGAGGTGGAACTCCTGTAGTCAGAATCATAGGTATAAACGATTGGCAAGACGTGACTTCATACCTATGGTACAGTTATGATATAGCCAAAGATGCTGAAATTGACGTTAAACATCAATAAATAAACAAATTGAATTACAACTTGACTTCATACCTATGGTACAGTTATGATATAGCCAAAGATGCTGAAATTGACGTTAAACATCAATAAATAAACAAATTGAATTACAAGTTCAAAAAGTGCATTTTGTTCTCAAAAAAAGTTTGTTTTTTTAGTTTATTGCAGAATTAGGGCCCTGCAAATCAGGAATTTGAAATTTGTAATCTATTCTTGAAACCAGTGAGGCAACAGATTTGTGAATCGATTTTGTTTTCAATTCAAATCAGAGGATTAATAATGTTTTTGCCTCCTACAGTAAAACCTGTCTTGAGAGACCGCCCTTTGGGCCACATAAAAGTGGTCTCTCAAGACAGGTGGTCTCTCATAACAGGTTTCAGGTTTTCTCAAGTCACTGAATAACCAACCACAAAATTCAGAAATGGAGAAGAATGGATTTTTGTAATTACTTTGTAGTTGTTCTTTTTTATGAAGTTTTTGTAACAAATTGAAATGGACTGTTATAAAAATTATAAAAATAAATTAGTGTTGAAAATCTTCATTGAAGATTTTCAACACTAATTTATTTTTATAATTTTTATAACAGTTCAATTTGTTACAAAAAGATTTTCAACACAAATTTATTTTTATTCCTATCTGTCACATTTCAGGTATGTATGAAATTGTTTATTCAGCAATAATCCTAAACTTTTCACACAGCTTTTAATACTTTTAATTATGTTAGTATAACCACAATGGATTTTCCAATTCCAGAACAGGTAAAAAGCTTTTGTCATGGTTTCAGTCCTCAAAGGGGTGGTCTCTCAAGACAGGTCCATTATGGCATAAAAATACAAGTTGGTACCAGGTCACAGTGGTCTCTCAAGACAGGTGGTCTCACAAGACAGGTGGTCTCCCATAGCAGGTCCATTATAGAGTAAAACCAATCGGTGCCTGGCAGATGTGGTCTCTCAAGACAGGTGGTCTCTCAAGACAGTGGTCTCTCAAGACAGGTTTTACTGTATTTTCATCATGTTATGCTGTGGATGCATGACAGATTCATTCTTCAGAGTTAGAGCCAATTGCAGCATGTTTCTTTTAGGAATAATTCACTTTCTTTCTTTGCTATGGCCATTATCAGGTAAATTGCACGTCATCCATTGAGTGCAACAAGACATCATTTGCAATGCTTTAGCATTGCAGATGGTGCCTTCTTGCACTCATGGGAAGATGTATTTCATCCAGAAGATGTTGCGTGAGTCACAGAGAACCTGGAATTTCCCGTGAGTCACAGAGAACTGGAGTTTCATAGCATGTTCCACAGCAAAATTCGCAAAAACTCTGTTTACAACTTATGTAAAGTTATAAAGTTTTATCTTATACCTGTTGAAGATATAGCCCATGTGTTATAGATTATCTATAACACATACCCCTATGTCATATAGATTGGAGAACGGACTATAGTCTTTTTCTATATTATAATATAATGATGACATTCGCAAAATTGTTTATAAATCATGTCAAATCTGGTGAAATTGCTTATCAAACATATTTTTGTCATAAATCATAAGAATTGAGGCGTAAGTATATTTTCTGTAATTGTTTTCCCAGTTACAGGGCCACTTTCTAAGGGGAACTATACTCTATCATTCACTTGAATTTGTAGCCTTGTTACGCACCAACAGCTTTTCCGGGCACATCACATGTATTCATGCCCAACAAGAAAAAGCAGTCGACTCCAATCCAGATGAGTCTACATTTTGACACGAAATCATCCCCAAAACCCTTTTAAAAATACAGAAAAGATCAAAAATGGTCGGTATAAGATAAATACAACAATACCATAGTGTGTTTTGATATGTTTGATATTCAACTCGTTGAAAGTGAGTTTTTTTTCGCTCGGCAAGCCTCGCGAAAAAAACTCACTTTCAACTTGTTGAGATATCAAATATATCAAAACACACTATGGTATTATCGTATATATATATACTTCAAAGAAGAAGTGTGAATTCTGAAAAATTGATGAGAAGATGGTCCATTGTATGATAAGAATTGGGGTACGTGTGATCAAGTAGGAGCATGGGGCAAATCTCACCTTCTTGGATATATAGAGGATATGGAATGAGTGTTTTTCTCATATAATATCTATGAAACGAGTCTAAGAATTTTCCGTTCTGGCGAGCCGGAATGGAAAATTCAAACGAGTTTCATAAATATTATATGAGGAAAACACTCATTTCATATTCTATTTATCATATGACACACACACGCACGAATTAGCCACTTAGTATGACTTTTTAACCCATCACCTAACTTGAGTTGCAGACAGCACTTGGAAAAAACATCGTCGTATAACTAAAAATTTAAATTTTTTGCTTCCAAAACATAGGTTATGACCCCTCATTGGAATGAGCTCGTCGAGCTCGTTCCAATGAGGGGTCATAACCTATGTTTTGGAAGCAAAAAATTAAAAAAAATGAATGGCGTTTTTCTTGTAGGTAAAAGATTAATACAATATAACCCACCCGAAATAGGACAGATAACGTAAATTCTCCCTACTGAAATTATGCAAATGTGACCCAGTTGTATTTTGTTTAGCCAATCAAATTGTCCAGTTTTGAGATTGACCAAAGAAAGCTCCCAGCTCTAATGATGCAAATTATGAAAATGTGGCCCAGTTGTATTTTGTTCAGCCAATCAAATTGTCTAGTTTTTTAAATTGACCACTGGCATTGACGGAGGGCTTTATTTATCACTGATTAATATGAAAACAAAATATCAAATGTTTTAAAGTGAACAAAATGGACGAGTCATATGATAAAAATAAGTTCCACTGAATTTCCAATTCTGTCAGATAAAAGCTAGAAACAATTGACTTAATCATTGTTCATTGCAACTGATTTGATTCAATCACATCCTTGATTTGCTAATGAATCATATTTAATTGGGAAGCCGATTCGAGAATCAATTTGAAATTCGAGTAATTGCAGTACCCTACGGAGAATTCGCATTGGCAGTCTTAATGAATGAAAAGAAATATTTTTGAGGACAACACTTTTATGTTCCATCAAGTAAATTCAAAGTAGACAATGCACTCATGCCCAAATATTTCAGGACACACCAGGTTTACATTGCGAAAATAAAATCTCCTTCTGTGTTTTATATTTTACATGACTGGTAAATACTATTGTTTGTAGCAAAACTTCCAAGTCTATTTTTTGATTTACAACAGAAAAAAAGTCCTTTTTGTTAAATTGATATCTGTATTCTTAATCATATGTGTATTAGTTTGTTCAAATCTAAATGAAAATAGTGAGAAATGATAAAAAAAATTATCAAAAAGGTCTTTGAAAATGGCTTGAAAGAGTCCTTGAACTTACCTAATCCTCGACATAGTGAGTTGTGGTTGTTGACTTGTTGTTATGATATGGCCGTGGATGCTGAAAATGGCCTTAAACACCAATAAAGAAATAAATAATAAAAGTTATAAGGTGCATGCATTATTGCTCAAAGGCATGTGGTGAACACTAAATTTGTCAGTGACTTATTTTTAGTCGAGTTGTGACGAAGTCAAATTCGACTTATAGTTTGGTGAATGGCGGGCGGGCGGGCGGGCGGGCGGGCGTAAACAATTGGTTTCCGGATGATAACTTGATAGTGGTTCAACTCACATTCATTAAACTTCATACGTAGGTTGGTCTTGGTGGGAGGAAGAACCCTATTGATTTTGGACATGCTACGTCGAAGGTCAAGGTTACAGTGACCTTGAACGTAGTAAATCTTAAACAATTGGTTTCCGGATGATAACTTGATAATGGTTCAACTCACATTCATGAAACTTCATAGGTAGATTGGCCTTGGTGAGGGGAAGAACCCTATTGATTTTGGACTCGCTACGTCAAAGGTCAAGGTCAACGTGACCTTGAACATAGTAAATCGCAACAATTCCTTTCCGGATGATAACTTGATAGTACTTCAACCTACATTCATGAAACTTCATAGGTGGGTTGGCCTTGGTGCGAGGAAGAACTCTATTGATCTTGGACTCACCAGATCAAAGGTCAAGGTCACAGTGAACTTTAACATAGTATATAGCAACAATTGGTTTCCGGATGATAACTTGATAGTGGTTCAACCTAGAGTCATGAAACTTCATAGGTGTGTTGGCCTTGGTGCGAGGAAGAACCCTATTGATGTTGGACTCACCAGGTCAGAGGTCAAGGTCACAGTGACCTTGAACATAGTATATCGCAACAATTGGTTTCCGGATGATAACTTGATAGTGGTTCAACCTAGAGTCATGAAACTTTACAGGCGTGTTGGCCTTGGTGCGAGGAAGAACCCTATTGATGTTGGACTCACCAGGTCAAAGGTCAAGGTCACAGTGACCTTGAACATAGTATATCGCAACAATTGGTTTCCGGATGAGAACTTGATAGTGGTTCAACCTAGAGTCATGAAACTTCATAGGTGTGTTGGCCTTGGTGTGAGGAACTGTTGTCACAACTCGACATTGGATCGGTGATCCTGAGCGGCATTTTTTTTATAGTAGTTCTCTGTGACCGTGTCACATTCCATGGATACAATAGATTCCGAACACTTAATAATAGGAATAATCATCAGAAATTTAATTACAACCTGGTGCTTCATTTAGTAAAATTTTGCTGATGATGATTTTTATTATCTGGTAAACGCAAGTGTGGACGTCACTGCCCATGTGTGGATTACGACCAGGCCTGAAAATAAGCAGACTGTCATCTGCAGAATGAGGTCCCCAGAACAGGGTGGTGTCACTAAATTTACCATCTGTGAACCTCAATCTGAATCAAGGTTTCAAGTCAAAACAGCAAGAGGTACTTGGATGATAAATTGGCACACTGTATGAGATAGCATTAGCAAATTCACACTCAGGTGACCTCATACTGCAAATAAAAGATTGCTTATTTTCAGGCTTGATTATGAATAATCCACGGTGACTGTACTGTATTAACCTCGTGGCAGACATGTTAACTCTCCCGGAATGCCCGAGATTCTCCCGGAATTATCTATCCCCTCCCGCCCTCCTGCCCGGGAGTCAATTTGGACCAAAAATCTCCCGGAAAGTCGACATACCAGAAAAAAACTGAATCCACCAGCTTTTGTTTACAAATACAAAAGCATTTGCTCTACTCTCAATGGCAAGGTCATTAAGTTTGTGTGAAACGTCACCTCTTATGTAAGAACTGATGACCAATTCTCATTTCTGTCAATGGCCGTGTTGTGATTATTGCAACACGTTTGACAGGCAGATTAAATGAATTTGAGATGCAGGATAATTGCTGAAATTGATTATATATTAAAGGCACACCTTTGCTTGTATACAGGTAGCAGTCAAATCGAAAAATAAATTCCATACGTATAAAATCTTGTCCAATCGAAAAATGTGCAAAAATACGCACAAATTTATTGTGCATTTTGGATTTCACTTTCAGATAATTATAGCCAATTTTGGAGACAAACGGCTCAAACATATGAGTTGCTGTAATTTTCAATATATTGGGAAAAATTTCCGATTCGCAATTTTATAAAGCAGGCTGTTAAAAAAATTATGTTTTTGGTGAAAAAAATCTCTAAAAAGTTGGTAATTTACGGCACTTGCACGTTTTTTCATTCGTAGTGATAAATGGACAACAAAATATCCCCGAGATGTTTCGTCCTGGGCTGGCTGTGGCATAATTTTCATTTTGTCTGTGCACCAATGAGAATCTATGCATCCATGAGGCTCATGGATGCATAGATTCTCATTGGTGCACAGACAAAATGCCTGTGGGCAAAATGCCCGTGGGCAAAATCCCCATGGACAAAATGTCCATCAGACAAAATAGTCATCCAGAAAATATAAAATAGACAAAATCCCCAAGACATTTTTTGTCATTATAATTGTCTTTTTAACTGGTAGAGTGCTGGAAGCCCATATTTGGGCTTTATTCTGAAGTGTCGGTACCACAACTTAAAGGCTTCATATTCTGTGGATGTTGTTCATATCAACTTTGAAGTGAAATTATTTAGACTGTTAGGATTTGCATTGTTACAATTTATGGGAGAGTGCCAATTGGCACTCTCCCATAAATTGTAACAAGGCAAATGTATGTGAACAAATTTTGATGACCAGAAATAATTCAGCACTCTACCAGTTAATAGACGTTTTCTTAACCCCATCTGTTGTTTTTTCACAGTATTTGTTGATTTGTCACTCTCTGTTGTCATTTATTTGGTTTTAGTGCAGTATTTATGTTATAAAAATGTGCACTGGAAAACTATCAAACTTAGGCTCCCTTTGCTGGTAAATAAATAATAGGCTTGGTGTTAAAAACCGACATCCAGGTGTTAAATCTCCATATTCCATACATGTTGACGGTGACAACTTATATTGTTTTCTTGCAATTGGTTGGAAGGTATGAGCCAGTATTATCCAGTAAATTGTAAGAAAACAGTTATAAACTAAATAAAATTGTTTTCTTACAAAAGATTGGAAGCTAAAAACTAGTACTGTCCAGCAAATTGTGAGACAATTATTTATAAACTAAATGAAATTGTTTTTGTTTTTTTTGCAATTGATTGGTATGAGCTAGTACCCTCCAGTAAATTGTAAAAAAACAATTATTTATGAACACAATTTTGCTAAACTAAGGAAAAAACATTATAAGAAAATTAACAGAGTGAAAGGTGTAAAAATGTTGTGTAAAGTTATTTTAAATGTTGAAAAAGTTAGTGAAATGTTGTGAAAAGGTTGATTAAATGTGTAAAAATAAGTGCTATTACCATTGGAAAATAAAATTTTATTTAATTTTATGTTACTGTTACTTGTATTTCATTATGAGAATCGGTGGCGATTTTGTCTGATTGGGATTTCGTCTGATGGGTATTTTGTCTGATTGGAATTTTGTCTGATGGGTATTTTGTCAATGGGTATTTTGTCCATGGGCGTTTTATCGTGGATTCATGATCATCGAAGGTGCATTATGAAACAAAGCTGGGTTGTTTTTCACCTCAATATTACACTTGACCTTCGTTAAATATTCTGTTTTGGATATATTTTGAATCACAGTGACCTATTTTCAAGCTTCACCTCTCTTAACCCTTTACCCAATATACAGGATATCAAAAATTATTATATGCTAGCCTGTGAATTATCTCAAATTATCTAAAAGATATTTCCTGATATCCATTGACTCGATGGATATCGAGGAGTATCCCTCAGTAGCTTCCTAAATGACGTCAAGCTATGCTGCATAGCGTCACCTTCAAGGAACATTTAGCTGATCTTTGTTACTGTTTTGAAGTATATGAATTTGGGGTCGAATTGGGCTGACTATTGTGCAATAAAATTCTCGTAGCATATAATAAAAGCAAAATCGACTCTATTTTAGTCAGTTTCGGGAATCATCTCATGAGTGTGGGCGTGAAAGTATTATTTTTCACGAGCTCTTGCACAAGTGAGAAAAATAATACTTTCAGGTCCACACAACAAATTTTTTCAGTAGCTTCCTAAATGACATTACCCTTCGGAGCATGATGTTGTCTTGAAGGAACAACCAGAAGCTTTTTGTCATTGTCTTGAAACTGTTTGCAGTCGAATTGGGCTGAATATATAGAGAGTAATCGCTTGACTGGACTGGTTGCGTGAAATAATTCAGGAGAGGGACGTTGTACAAACACGAGTGCACGAATGCACACAAGTTTTTTACAATATAGTCCCTCAATTCGAATGAATTATTTCACGTAATCTGTCCAGTCAAGCGATTACTCTGTTTATTTCTTTTCATTATTAACGATAATTATATTATTTAACCCTTTACCTAAAGTAACGGCCAAAAACGGCCAGTGCTATTCTCAAAACTCGCCAATTAATTTTCATTATTTTTTCATTTTTTGTCTCCAAAACATAGGTTATGACTCATCGAGCTCGTTCCAATGAGGGGTCATAACCTATGTTTTTGAGACATAAAATGAAAATAATAGTTATTCAAGAATTTTTTTGGCAAGTGTCATCTGCTTTTCATGTTAGGTAAAGGGTTAAAAAAAACAAAAAAAATACAATGAAGTCCCCATTAAATCCATGGCAAAGCGTCTTCGTTTGCGCGCACAGATACGTGGCACAATTATTGATTGCATAATTCACTTGTGAAGTTATCATTTATAATTAAACCCGGAAATCCCAGTAAATCACACTTTGGAAAGTAATAATGCACAGTAAACTGTCAGGTAGCATATAATAAAAAGAAAATCTACGCTATCGTAGTGAATATCGGGAATTATCTCATTCTTGTGGAACTGAAAGTATAAAACTTGGATATCCTCTGTATATTATTTTAATTAATATTGTTTGAATTTTTTTTCCAACAATATCATATGTGACCACCAGACCTTTTAACCTCTGAAGGTGACTGTCAGTGAGATTTTGATGAGCCCTCAGTGAGATTTGGATGCTTGTCAGTGAGATTTTTGCGCACGGCCAGTACATCAATATTTTCCTTGTTATGCCTCCCACGGTCCCACCCATGCAATGCCCCCCCCCCCCCCCCAACCTAAATGCATTATATTTCATTTTAATCATTTATTTTAACACTTTTAATGGTATTTGTCATATGAATATCACTGGTCCAAGCCCCCCTCGACACACACACAAATGTGAGTGGATGCCTATCTAGCCTTTGTCTGTACCACCCCCCCCCCCCTCCCTCAGTCCAGACATTTTTCCTTGCTCATGCAAGCCCATCCTGGTGCTTCAATACATGGAGGCTGAAACATCTTGGGCCGAAACATCCCCAGGACCAAAACGTTCAATAACCAACACAAGCATTCCTTCTTCGTTCATGCCATTTATTCATGTAAATTACAACGTCAATGATTTATTTCACAAAGAATACGATTCCAAACTCATCTTACCTTACAAAATCATAAATCTATATTTTTTTCGAATTTATTCACAATTACCAGGATACATTTCAGTCAATATTTCATCGGCAAATGATATTTAAAAAAATTTTAAAACCGACTGAAAATCAAATGTTTGCGGTATTTACTTCACACTTCAATTGCGCATAACTGGCATTCTGTTTTACCATCAAACACAATTTATTTATATTGTGTCAAGTAAATGTGTATCTTTGATAAATTAGCGTTTCATCAAATATTCTGCGTCATAAATTTATATATCGTGATCAACTTGACAACTTGTTTAATTTTCAAAATAGAACACAAGACTCGCCATTGAAAGATGCAGAATTTTGCAGAAATCGATGGGTCCCCCTAAACACCGTAATTACCCGGAATCAGAAAAATAATCGATGACCACTGTGTTTATCACACTCCTCTCATAGCTGGTGTTGCATACATATAAAATATAAAATAAACTTATACCGTATTTTTGAAGGTTTGCCAACAAAGACAGTGACAATAAGCCAGTTGGGTGATGCTTATGGCCAATGGCATGTTGATGCTGTGAACCAGTGAATTCTGACACCACAAATCAGTTCATAGTTGGGTGAATGATAAGGGGAATGGCAACATAGAACATCTCTGGATACTTCATGAGAACAGTTTCAACAACTCTGTGATTAAATATTTAAAATAAAAGAAAAATATGACATAAAACAGGTAATTCCAGGTATTCTGGGTAATTCCGGTGTTTAGGAGGACCGGGGTCGATCACAGCCGAATCTGATGTCATTGAACACATTCACACAAATGTTTGTAATCTTGTGTGTCCAAGATTTCAGAAATTTGTAAACATTAAAATGTGATGGATTTCAGGACAACTATTTTGAAAAGTGTCAAATCGAGAGAAAATAGGATGTGACCGTGAGAGCGTGAGTTGGTGCCTCAGACCGGGAGACTCACGATGAAACCGGGAGAGTTAACAAGTCTGTTGACCACTCATTGAAACAAGCTCGTTCCAATTGGGAGGGAGGGGGGGGGGGGGGGGGGGTCACATGATATGGTTTTATTGGAATTTTTTTAATATATTTTTTTCAATTGCTCATTTTGTAAATTATGTGGTTAGATGAGACCAGTTTGTAAGGTAAAGGGTTAACCCTTTACCCAACGTAACGGCTAAAACCGGCCGGCACTATTCTAAAAAATCTCCAATTAATTTTCATTATTTTTTCATTTTTTGTCTCAAAAACATAGGTTATGATCCCTCGTTGGAACGAGCTCATCGGGCTCGTTCCAACGAGGGGTCATAACCTATGTTTTTGAGTCAAAAAATGAAAAAAATTATTTATTCAAGAATTTTTTTTTTGCAAGTGTCGTCTGCTTTTCATGTTAGGTAAAGGGTTAAAAGGAAAATCTTTTCTGAGCAATATTCCATATACCTGATTTATGAACCTTGATGGTTGTGTACGCCATTGTCAGAAGTGTTTTGAAAACCAAAACTGATCATGAGTCCCTGTTTGGCATTGTCAGATTAATTGTACTCCTGGCCCGGTGGCTCAGTAGGTAGAGGTGCAGGCTGCAAGCCACGAGGTCTTCGGTTCGAATCCCACCTGCGGCAACCGTGTTGTATCCTTGGACAAGACACTTCTCCCCCATTGCCCACTTAGGGGCATGTTGGTATTGTGTACTAAGGTGTACTACACATTGATGGTACACTTGTCTTCAACCAATGCTAACCCTGCTTTTGTGGAGTTAGTATGTTGGGGATTCTGACAGTTGCTCACCATTGGTCAGTCAGTGGTTCTCTTTGGGTACTCCAGGTTTCTCCACCTGTAAAACTTTCCAACACAAGGTGACCCTGGCTGTCGAAAGTGTCGTTAAACCCCAATAAATAAATAAATTGTACTTCTTGCAAAATTATGTACCAGGTCATGAGATGTTATGTGGATTTGAGGTGTACCTAGTAAGTTCATTCTTACTGACACATCTTAATGTTACTAAATTAGTTCATACGTCGTTGCTCGGTGATTCTCTCCTGGTACTCCGTAAAAACCATTGTGCATAAGTATATGACCTTAAACACCAATAAATAAATAATAAATAAATAGTTCCTAACTTTGGGATACCCCCAGTGTTTATCATCATCACATTATTTCATGTTTTGAGTGGAATACTGCAGAGTTTTCATTTTTAATAGCTTTCTTCTATATTTTAGGATACTCCAGGGTTTATTGTCAATAGATTACTAGTGCCTTATATGATGGAAGCAGTTAGATTAGTTGAAAGAGGTACACAAAATTTAATATAAGAACTGAAATGAATTATCTCTCGCTTTACTGGGAATATGAATGTGGAATGGGCATGTTAAGTTAGAGCCCAACAAAGCTTCAAGATTTGATTCAATTTTGAATCTTAAGTTGGTAATCGGTTCGATTCGAAATAGGTGGCCCAATTTGTTTTCCTTCTAATCTTTTCACCAGAATTTCGCTTGGTATCAGTCATCTTAGTCGTGTCACAAAATGATAGATAGAAATTGCACATAAATGATGTTGAAGATACAGAGTGTAATTTCATAAAAAGCATCCATACCGATGCCACCATCCATGCGAATTCCTGTCTTACTAGTCACTACCACTTCTGAAAGCAAATTTAAAGCTCTCAAGCAATATCGATGATGAGCTGACAGTTGCTAGCGGCTAGCCCCGTGCATTATCCAGTACAGAATTCTCACACCCATTTCTGTTTTTGAACAAAAATCCTTACTGGGTAATATTCCAACTACATCATCAAGGCATGGCTTCAATGAAGGCTTTAACGAAGGCATGCCTTGAAGATGCAGTTGGAATATTTTATCAGCCGGGACTTCAAGGCGCCTGTACAGTAGAACCTGTCTTGAGCGTCTGCCCTTTGGGCCACACAAAAGTGGTCTCTCAAGACAGGTGGTCTCTCATAACAGGTTTCAGGTTTTCTCAAGTCAGTGAATAACCAACCATTCAGAAATGGAAAAGAATGGATTTTTGTAATTACTTTGTAGTTGTTCTTTTTATGAAGTGAAACGGACTGTTATAAAAATTATAAAAATAAATTAGTGTTGAAAATCTTCATTGAAGATTTTCAACACTA
Organism: Pictodentalium vernedei; assembly: GCA_031216915.1. Taxonomy (NCBI): domain Eukaryota; kingdom Metazoa; phylum Mollusca; class Scaphopoda; order Dentaliida; family Dentaliidae; genus Pictodentalium; species Pictodentalium vernedei. The sequence continues at coordinate 43,434,535 of CM062289.1, read as the reverse complement.
ATTTATTTTTATAATTTTTATAACAGTCCATTTTAATTTGTTACAAAAAGATTTTCAACACAAATTTATTTTTATTCCTGTCACATTTCAGGTATGTGTAAAATTGTTTATTCAGCAATAATCCTAATCTTTTCACCGGGGTCTTATAAAAACATCTCAATCTTTAATGAGTTAGCAATTGAAACCCAATTAAGAGCTTTTAATACTTTTAATTATGTTAGTATAACCACAATGGATTTTCCAATTCCAGAACAGGTAAAAAGTTTTTGTGATGGTTTCAGTCTTTAAAGGGGCGGTCTCTCAAGACAGGTCCATTATGGCATAAAAATACAAGTTGGTACCAGGTCACAGTGGTCTCTCAAGACAGGTGGTCTCTCAAGACAAGTGGTCTCCCATAGCAGGTCCATTATAGAGTAAAACCAATCGGTGCCTGGTAGATGTGGTCTCCCAAGACAGGTGGTCACTCAAGACAGTGGTCTCTCAAGACAGGTTTTACAGTATTTGATTCGAGATTCAATTCTATTTTGAATAATAGATGAGATTCGATTTGAGATTTGATTTGAATCGAAAATATTTGATTCACAGGGCCCTAGGTTAAGTTGTATGAAGTGTGTATGTTGGAAAACATCTTTGGTACAAATGGCTATGCCTGGGATGGAAGTCTTAAACTGTGTATTATATACTTATCCAACTACCTGTTTTACATTTTGGTTGAAATTTTGTAATGAAAAGTGCATATATTTTTTATTTAATTATATCTTTAATGATTTTAGTACAGAAATTAAGATCTTACTTGTGTTTGACATTATTTTTTACCTGCGTCGCCAGCGGCAGAGCAGGTCTAGTAACCGCTTAACTCCGTCCGTCAGTCCATCTGTCAGTCCGTCCATCCATCTGTCCGTCGGTCCGTCCGTCCATCTGTCCGAAACACTTTTTCCATCAAAGTTTTCTCGGCTTCTATGAAAGGGATTGATTTTATATTTGGCCTGCTGCTTCATAATGATGAGTTGTATCGTGTAAGCAATTTTCAGATCTGCCATGCAGCCACTTCCTGTTTGCCAATACTTTGAAATTTTACTGTACCCACTGAACATTGAAATTTTTCGTCAAACTTTTCTCGGCTTCTATGCAAGGGATTGATTTTATATTTCATCTGGAGCCTGATAATGATCAGTTGTATCGTGTATGCAATTTTCAGATCTGCCATGCAGCCACTTCCTGTTTGCCGATTCAGTTGCATGCAGCGACGCAGGTCCAGACCCAGGTATTGGTCTTGGCTTGTTAGCTTTTGACTACGATAACCATGGAAAATGGATATTATTGGTAAAAGAGGAAATTTTTCAATTTGCCAAAAAGTTGACGGAGCGAACTGGTATGGGTTCAATATCGAGTATGAGACCCATTACTCGTAATTGCAACTTGACAACTCCTTCTCATGCTCCCAAATTATTTCTTTGCCATCAAAAGTTCATGTTCTACGGAATAGCATGGGTGGTGGTGTATTTCGTCCCTTGAGAACAAGAAGGCTTTGCAATGCTAAAGCATTGCAAAGCCTTCTTGCACTCAAGGGACAAATTTATCAATTTTTTTTTAACTTGGGTAAAATATCGGACATAAACCATTTAATTTTAATTTTTTTTAAGTTGACATTGGTTATAAAAAGAGAGCATGCAGCACCCAAAAGGACTATGCGGGAGGGCCTGAGAAACAGAATTTTAATTTTTTTTAGTTCTAAGTGGTTGATTTATGTCCGAAAACGTTTTTGCAGCCCCATGGGAGTGCAGGAGCTAAAAATAGAAAAATATTCAAATGCCCATATTTCAAAAACTGTATGGATCAGACTATTGTTTTTAGTATAAAGCTTCCTTTGGATCAGATGGACCAAAATAATTGCTGTCAGTTTTGTCATTGGGTGCCTTATGGGGGATGCCCATTTTAAAGTTGTTGTCAATGGGAAAATGCTGGGCCATCATCTGACTTGTTCTCCATCAGCTAAGTATTCTTCTTCAGAACCTTTGGACAAAATCTAAACTAATTTTGTGCAAAGCATCTTGGTTGAGTACACCCTTCAGAGTTTTTTCCCCAAAGGTTGCTTTTGCCATTGAGGTGGGGTTAATGCCCCAAAAACTTTTTAAAAAATTTGCATTAATCACCATAGACAAAGAATGCCTTGATATTTGGTATGGAACTTCCTTTGGTGTTGGAGATTAAAGTTTGTTCAAACCAAGATGATAGGTCTATATTTGAGCTCTCTGTGCTAGTATGCCCATTTTGGCCAATACCTAAAATTTCTGTTTCAAGAACCGATGGGCTGATTAGAACCAAATTTGGCATGTAGTCTAATTGGGTCATAAGAACTTGATTTATGACCGAAAATTTTTCGCAACCCCGTGAGAATTCAGAAACAGCATGGATCAGAATGTTGTTTTTTTTTATATGAAGCTTCCTCAGTACCAGTGGAAACAAATAGACCAAAATAATTGCTATCGATTTTTGATTCTGTCATGGGAAACCAAAAGGTTGCTCTTGGTCTCCATCATTTACTGACACACTATATCTTCTGATAACTTGAACCAGGTGAGCGTTTTAGGTTCACTTGAGCCTCTAGTGTTTTGTTTTGTAAAATCCAATTCTACAAAAAATAACTCGGATATTATGTGGACTGTATATATTTTTGGAAAAAGATACATAAATATAACTGAATACAGTGGAGCCCATTTAAATGGATATCTCTTAATTGTATATCCCTGTTAATTCAATATAATTTTAAAACACAAAACCATTTACCATACCTTCAGTACAAATTTGATCTGTTAAGTGCATATGAGTTGTAGAGTAAACTCCTTTAATTGTATATAATTTTTTGTAATATGTCAAAAAAATTACTGTGACACGCACCAAATTCCCCTTATTTATTAACCTTTTTGGCCTCACTACATCCAATAAGGCCTTTATTCTATTATATCTTGTTTGACAGAGCTCTATGAGCTGTCAAACAAGATATAATAGAATAAATGCTCAGTTTACCTCCAGAACACATGAAACTGAACAAATTTCTGTTAATTGTATACTCCTGTTAATTGAATAATTTTCACTGGCAAAATGGATATTCAATTAAGAGGATTCTACTGTACAAATGTATGTTATATTTTTTATTAACTGCGAGAGTGCTAAATTTTTCTCAGTTGCCAAAATTTGTTCACAGGTCTTTGCCTTGTTACAATTTATGGGAGAGTGCCAAAAGGCTGAAAGATTGTAACTTGGCAATTCCCAGAGATGAAATATAAATTCACTTAAAAGATAAAATGAACCACATTTTGAGACCTGAAGAATGGCGCCCAAATATGGGTTTCCAGCACTCCACCAGTTAACAAACAGACAGAAAAAAAAATAAAATAAAAATAAAAGCCTCCCTTCCTCATTTGTTTGAAAAATTAATTGATGAAGAACCAAATGTATTTTTATGCTCCTGATATGGAGGTATCTTAAATCTGGGTTTTCTGTCCATCCATCCATCTGTCCGATTGTATTTGTCCTTCCAGAGCCATTAACCCTTTACCCAACGAATCGGCCATATCCGCCCACCTAATATGCAAATTCAGCAGCGAAGAAAATATTATTTTACAAAACAATTTCGACAAAATCATATCATGTGACCCCTCTTTGGAACAAGCTCATCGAGCTCGTTCCATGAGAGGTCACATGATATGGCTTTGTTGAGATTTTTAAAAAAATTTATAAAAATGATATTTAAAATAATAAATTTTGATACCGTCTGCGTTGGGTAAAGGGTTAACTCTATAATTGTCCCCCGACCCTTCGGGGGACTATTGTAATCAGCAGTGTCCGTCCGTTCGTCCGTGCGTGTGTGCGTCCATCCGTCCGTCCTTCCGTCACACCCTTGTCCGGATGATAACTTTAGTTTGGATGATTTTACTGAAACTAAATTTGGTATGTGTCTTACTTGGGTGGAAATGCAGTTACAGTTCGAAAATGGGCATGCTCCACTGATTTCTACTGGATTTATTCCCCTTTTTCGACTTAAAAAATACAGTTTTTGTGTTGTCCGGATGATAACTTTAGTTAGGATCATTTGATTGAAACGAAATTTAGTATGCCGCTTATTTGGGTGGAAATGCAGGTCAAGTTCGAAAATGGGCACGCTCCACTGATTTTTACTGGATTTATTCCCCTTTTTCGACTTAGAAAATACGTTTTTTGTGTTGTCCGGATGATAACTTTACTTTGGATCATTTGATTGAAACGAAACTAAGTATGTGGTTTAATTGGTTGGAAATACAGGTCAAGTTAAAAAATGGCCATGCTCTGCGAACAAATTGCATCCTAACAGCTCCCTTGAATTTGCCATCTTGGTGGGGGGACCGGGGGGCATTGCCCTTGTTCTTTTGGTGGATTTCCATGAAACTTTACACAAGGGTAAAGACCAATGGAAGGTGTTTTGTACAGCAACACCATACTCAAGTGACAAGATCAAGGTCACCGGAATGGGAAAACTTAATTCTCTCACAGATTTTATTTGTCCGTCCAGAGCCATAATTCTATAATGATTGGCTGACGAAGTTGTCTGCTTACAGACTTCCATCATTTACAATCCCTGTGTGCAGGATTTCATTGTTTAAAAGATTAATCAATATAAGTTAACCCTTTATCCAAGAAATTTTTTTTTAAAAAGTAAACTAAATTCCACTCAAAGGGGGAAAATTGTTTCTTATCAACCTACTCACAATTGTTTACTACAGGCTTGCACTACAGTGGAAGTCCCTAACTCGGATAAAATACTCTCTGTTTTTGTCTTTCCCAAGCAAGTTGGGAAAGAAAAGTGGTGCAAAAGCACCAATAAAAATAAGCCAAAACTGGGTCGAGTGCAACCGGCGCAGACCCAGTATGGGACGCTCTCTCCCAAGTACAACTCCACGACTTCCGTTGCCAGTGCGCATATACCGTCTCTAAAAACTCCTTCTTTTTGAAATCCGCTTCGTGTCGAGATGTTTTTGCACGCTTATTACTGTTCCACCAGCTCGATGTTTGATGATTCCTGATTCATTATACCACAGTGTATCCTTTGTATTCTCAGGAACAGTGTTTTATATATTCTCTTTTCTATTATATGTCCATAATGTATTTTTATTTGCTCTCTCTCGAGTCGCTCGCGAATTTCGCGTGCCACGCGGTTCGGACTTAGATTTTTTCACAATTATTGTTAATGCTTTTTTTGCAAAATTTTCAAATTGTGTTAGAGTTAGGTGTCAGCGGGGTACCACTCCTGCAGTGTTTCTTCTTTCTTTTGAGAGTAGTCTTCCTGTTGGGTGGTTCCCGGTCGACCTTCTGGGGTCTTTGTTTCTGTCACCTTTCTCTCTTCTTTGGGGGTGTTCTGTTTTCTCATCTCCACTTCTCTGCTCCTCTCACCTCTATCATGCCCAGGACAATTCCCTGTGGGCAATGTCTGCTGCCAAAGCATGTGGACGATGTACATTTGTCTTGTTCCTCCTGTAATGGGTGTTCGGCCGAGCGGCCGTGTGGTGTCTGTGGAACATGGTCTTCCACCTTCTGGGCGTCAGTAAACCGTGTCGTTCGTTCTCGTGGCCGTGCCTCCCGCTCCCGCGGGAAAGGAGAACGTGGTCGTTCGGGGCCTCCCGAGTCGACTTTGTCTGGTGAGAGTTATTCCTCCTCCGTGGGGGATGTGCAGTCTTTTCCTGTGGTGGATACTGCGGGAGCCGTTGAGTGTTCTGGTGTAGAGATGCCTGGTTCCGGGACTACGGTCCCCCTCCAGTCGACATCTGAGGCTGTCACTAGGGTTGTGACTCCTCCTTCGGAGCCGAGCCGGTGTGCTCTCTCCACTTTTTCACCAGCCTCAACGACTCTCGACGTATCTACTACTGCTGCTGGCCCGTCTGCTTCGTTATCTGTTTCAGCCTGCCTCGGCTTTTCGCTGCAGGGGACTGCAGGACTGTCCGATACTGTAGATGTGGGATATCGGCCTCAGCCTTCCCTGACTTCAACTCGGCGAAGTCGGAAGGGGCTGGCGGCCGAGCCCATCGCTGTGGTCTCTTCGCCGTCGAGCACCACAGTTGTGTCTTTGGATTCGGATGTTCGTAGTGGAAACACTATGAACTCCGTGGCGTTTCCGTCTACTCACTCTGGTCACACGACCAGTTTTGGGGGACCAACGCCTTTTGTGCAGCCTGGACCTTCTGCCCCGCAGAGGTCCGCAGTGACTCTCATGAGTTCTCGCAATATTGATCCTCGGGGTGCATCGTACCCCTATACACGTCTGCCTTCAGATGTTTCGGCTGCCGCCCGTCGTCCCGCGTCGGGTGTTTTGGAGGATCGTGACCCTTCGCTGGTTAAGAGGGTCAGAGGTGAAGCCACTTTGCCGGTTCGCTCCCCTGTCGAACCGGTCGGTACAGGCAGTGAGCTTAGGGAGGCCCTCTCCTTACTCACTCAGGTTCTTTCTAAGAGCCTTCCTGTTGCTTCCAGCGAGGCTATGGGTGGTTTCCAGGCGCCTCCTTTGGCGCCGCCTCCCGGGATTGGAAACAGGCCGGTTTCTGATTCCTCTGGTGTCCCGACACCATGGGAGGCGTCGGCTGGTTTGCCCACGATGGGCTATGTGTCTTCCGACTCTGGGGAGGAGTCCGACATGCTTGAGGTCGAGGGCCAGCAGTCTTCGGACTTGGGGGCGGCTCTTGACTTTGTGTTTGGGTTTCTGCCTGAGCTCAAACCTGCTAACCAGCCAACAGTGTCAGCCTGGCCGCGATCATCGGTCGCGCGCCAACAGCCTATGGAGCAACCTGCTTCTGGGCGCCTTCGACTGTGCCAGTCGGTACAGGTGGTTGAGGCTTTTTCAGCATTGGATGCCAAGCTGAATTCCAAGGCTTTGAAGACTTCGTTCTTCACCAGGGTTGACACCTTTTTGCCTCCTGTGCGTTATCGTTCCTACGATTCCGCCAATCCGTCAGTCTGCCAGACTTTGACGGTTCTGGATCAGGACTCCACTTCCCTCGGGCTTTCCAAGCCCAAGTCTGCCGTCATTCCAATGACGACTCTGGAGTCCACGTTGGGCTTATCTAGAGAGATGCTTGGCATGCTTTCTCTCTCAGATCACGTCGTCTCAGCTTTGGCTGCTTATCTGCCTCCAGATAAGTTTGACGAGGTACAGGCTCCTTTGCATGTGCTGTCCAAGGCGCTTATGCACCTTACTCACACGCATGCCTGTAACACGGCCAATTTGGAATTAGTTCGAAGGGACGCTGTGCTGGACACAGGACGATCCCTTCCCGAGGAGCAGCGTGCTACTCTTCGATCTACTTCTTTGGCAGGTCCGCAACTTTTCCATGGTTCCGTGTCGACGGTCCGGGATGACGTCCTACGTCATTCCAAAGATCAGCTGCTGTTACGTCAGCTTGATCAGCCTTCTCGGGGAGGCAAGGGCCGTTCCAAGCCTAACAAGTACCCTTCTGCTTCCTCTGTGAAGCAGAAGGTTGGTCCTTCTGCCGCCGCCTCTACTTCTTACTCACGGGGTAAAGGTAGGGGTCGGCAGAATCGAGGGAAGTCTCAGGATTCTTCATTTCGCAGAGGAGGTGGTTTCTCCTCTCGCGGGCCTTGTCGGGGCTCGAAATGAAGGTCCTCACCTCGACTCGTCCCAGGTTGGAGGAAGGATAGCAGAGTTCGCAGACCATTGGACCACCATCACATCCGATCCATGGGTGTTAGATGTTGTTCGGTCCGGGCTGCGCATATCCTTCCGACGGCACCCCACTCTGTCAAGGGTGCCTCTTCCAACCACAGTTCCTTCAGACGTTTTACGTCGGGAACTTTTGTCCACGGAGATTGCCAATCTCCTGGCAAAGGGGGCGATCGAGGTCGTCAAGAACGTTCAGTCAGTGGGTTTCTATTCCCGCCTGTTCTTGGTGCCGAAGAAGGACGGCCGACTCCGACCGGTTATCGATCTGAGTATCCTGAACTAGTCTATCATTGCTCCCAAGTTCAGCATGGAGACTTTCAGGTCGGTCCGCCAATCCATTCACCAGGGAGATTTCGCAGCCAGCATCGACCTGCGAGACGCTTACTTCCACGTTCCGATGCATCGGGCATCACGGAAGTATCTCAGGTTCGCTTTTCTGGGGCGAGTTTACCAGTTCAAGGCCATGCCTTTCGGCCTCAACCTGGCTCCTTGGGCGTTCACCAGACTGATGTCGCATGTGATAGCGTTCCATCGCACACAGTCCAGGGTGACTACTTCGGCATATCTGGACGATATCCTCCAGAGGCATTCCAATGCTGCCTTACTGGAATCGGATGTCGCCACTCTGTTGAGCTTGCTCACGTCGCTAGGATTCAGAGTCAACGAGGAGAAGTCGGACCTGGTCCCTTCTCAGTCGTTTTGTCATCTGGGGATGTCTTTCCAAACCAAATTCAATTTGGTGGCTGTTCCCCAGGCCAAGGCTGTGATTCTCTCAGCTTTTGCTCTGACTCTGTCCCAGTCCAGGTCCGCGACCGCTCGGAGTTTTCTCCGGCTGATCGGTCTCTGCGGTTCGGTGACGGATCTCATTCCTCTAGGTCGGCTGCGTGTCAGACCTCTCCAACACTTTCTGCTCAGTCGTTGGAGACCGAATGTAGATTCTCTGGATCAGGTGCTTCCGTTTCCGGACTCTCTGTATCCTCACCTTCTTCCCTGGACAGATGTTCAGTGGATTACGCAGGGTGTTCCGCTGGACTTACCCACGTCCGATCGCGTTCTGACGGCAGATTCCAGCGATCTCGGATGGGGTGCGACGTTGGATCCTCTCGGTCTTTCCCTACACGGGATGTGGGACCAGGATCAAGCAGCTCTACACATCAACCAGAAGGAGCTTCTTGCTCTTCTTCTGAGTTTCAGGCAGTGGATCCCTCACCTGTCGAATCGCCAGGTCCTTCTACTATCCGACAATTCGACAGTGGTTGCTTACATTTGGAACCAGGGCGGCACGCACTCGCTTCCGATGTACGAGTTAGCTCGGGATCTTTTCCTTCTCGCTCAGGATGTTCACGCCGGAGTGGTTGTTCGTCACATTTCCGGTCGTCTGAACGTCCTAGCCGACTCCCTGTCCCGACAGGGCAGGGTTATTTCCACCGAGTGGATGCTTCACAGGGCAGTGTTCCAGTCGCTTTGCGATCTCTGGGGACGTCCCCACATCGACCTCTTTGCGACTCGTTGGAACCATCAGGTGGACACTTTCGTGTCCCCGTGTCCAGATCCTCTGGCTTTTGCCGTGGACGCTCTGTCACTCGATTGGAACGGTCTAGTCGGCTACGCCTTCCCGCCGGTTCCGATTCTTCCTCAGGTTCTCGCCAAAATTCGAACCTGCAGTTGTCGAATCATTCTGATCGCTCCCCTGTCGCCTCAGCGGGTGTGGATCAATCAGCTCCGCTCGCTGATGCCGGCGGTTCCGGCACGTCTCCCGCTACGCCGCGACCTTCTTTGTCAAGGTCGCCCGAGGAGGTTTCACGTCGACCCGACTTCATTGTGCCTTCACGCATATCTTTTGTCAGGTCCTGTCTCCTCCGTAGAGGTTTTTCGAGACGAGCAGTGGAGTGCATTTCTTCTTCAAGGAGGCACTCCACTGGTTTAGCTTATGCAGCTAAATGGAAGGTCTTCTGTCGATGGTGTGCTGATCACTCTGTTGATTATGCCAATCCTTCGATTTCACAGATTGCGGAGTTTCTGGTATATCTGTTTGATTCTCGGGGTCTCCAGCCTGTTACCATCAAGGGTTACAGGTCTATGCTTTCAGAGACTTTTTCTTATGTGGGGAAGCGTCGTATCGGCACTAATCCTTACCTCTCCAAGCTTGTTCGGCACTTTTCTTTGAAAAGGCCTCGGACTTTGCAGCTTACTCCACGATGGAATCTTTCGTGGGTGCTGCTTTGCTTGGGGGGGGGGGGGGCGCCGTTCGAACCCTTATCCCAGGTGGATATGCAATTTCTCACATATAAGACGGCTTTTCTGATGGCTTTTGCTTCGGCCAGACGGGTTAGTGAGCTTCACGCCCTCTCGGTTGACCCAGCCTTTTTTAGGAGCTCTCCCAACAGTGTTACTTTTACCACTGATTGCTCCTTTTTGGCTAAGAATCAGTTACCAGATACTACTCCTCCTCCTGTCTGTATCAGGGCTCTTCCCTCTGTTGAGGGTACTCGCCCTTTGCTCTGTCCGGTCCGTGCTATTCGCATTTATCTTGATCGGACACGCTTCATACGGAAAGGCAGAAAACGTTTTTTTTCTGTCTCTCATTCCGGGTCGACAGAAGATCTCTCCTCAATCCATTTCTCGATGGATTTGTCTTGTTATTCGTACGGCTTATAGTCGTTTAGCAGCTGGCGATTGTATTACCAATCGTATTTCTGCCCATGAGGTGCGGGCACTGTCTACCTCTTGGGCTTATTCTAACTCCGTCAAGTTGTCGGATGTTATGCAGGCAGCCTACTGGAGAAATGCGTCTACTTTCTGCACCTTTTATTTGCGCCAGTTGCAGGAGCAGTCGGAGGACCTTTTTGCCCTGGGTCCTCTTTCTTCTGCTCAGGCTGTTGTCTGCCATAGCCATTAGGCTTCTTGAAGGTCAGTTTCAGCCTTGTGCTGTTACTGCCCTTTTTCTGTCTGTGTGTCACACAGGCTCATATGTCTCTTTTCATTGTCCTTTACCAATGATTGCGACATTATGGTTGACAAACCTCGGGACCTCTTCCATCTACTTCACGGTTCCAGTGCACTAGGATTATGTGGGGGTTGGTTATGCGATTCCCTCCAGCCTTTTGTCTATTCAGCCTGTAGTAAACAATTGTGAGTAGGTTGATAAGAAATCTAAATTTTATAGTAAATTTCCTTTCTTATTATACCTACCACAATTGTTTACATGGAGGCCCTCCCGTCTTCTTTACGGGTAAAGAATCTTTCCTCCCCGCTGATCACATAACTCTAACGTTTACGGATTCAAAAAAGAATGAGTCTTTAGAGACGGTATATGCGCACTGGCAACGGAAGTCGTGGAGTTGTACTTGGGAGAGAGCGTCCCGTACTGGGTCTGCGCCGGTTGCACTCGACCCAGTTTTGGCTTATTTTTATTGGTGCTTTTGCACCACTTTTCTTTCCCAACTTGCTTGGGAAAGACAAAAATAGAGAGTATTTTATCCGAGTTAGGGACTTCCACTGTAGTGCAAGCCTGTAGTAAACAATTGTGGTAGGTATAATAAGAAAGGAAATTTACTATAAAATTTAGATATCTCTATTTTCCAATAAAACCATTCAGATATCATTGTCAAAAGAACTTGCACATTACAGTACAAGTCAAAATAAGTTGTAACATAACTGCAACAAACTAAGTTGCTGCTTGTGCACTGATAAGACCAGAAAATGATGTTAGATTCTGGTCTTATCAGTGTTGGAAGAGAAAGGTACATAGTTTATAGCATTTATCCTACGACTTTTTTTTGACGTGCACTCTATGCCAATTCAAGTGACATCCATATATGTATGGTTCTGTTGAGAAAGTTCTAACAAACATATTAGTGGCTATAGTGACCATATATTGGAAATAAAGTTAACACAGCTTTTGGCTGCTATGTTCAGATGTATTTTATTAAATTTGAAACCTCGTGGACTATAGGGAGCACCAAATTGAACACAAAACTTTTCATTCCAATATTATAGGCCATTTGGCCATAGTTCGGGGGCATCTGTGGCCGGGCAGTCACCATTAGGCTTGTTTTATTTGGCCTTAGCATCTGTGGTGCACTATTCTCGCATTTCTTTCTCCATCGGGTGAGATTCTACAAAGGGTGAGAAAGTGGATATTAATATTTGACAGTTCATGACCCAGATATAATCCAGTTTAAATTCTCTCTCTGCTTTATACTCACAGTATTGTATGCACTGAAGATTTTCTGCACAATTTGTTTGAAGAGAGTCAGGAAATATGTTTGGGTTAACCCTTTACCCAACACAGACAATATCAAAATTTATTATTTTAAATATCATTTTTTTTAATTTTTCAAAGCATTTCAACAAAACCATATCATGTGACCCCTCATTGGAACGAGCTCAAGGAGCTCGTTCCAATGAGGAGTCACATGATATAGTTTTGTTGAAATATTTTGAAAAATTTAATTTTTATACCCCCCGCAAACAAAGTTTGGGGGGGTATATAGGAATCACTCTGTCTGTCCGTCCGTCCATCCATCTGTCTGTCTGTTCTAACAAATGGCTACTTATGTGGCTATTTTATGGATATATTAGGTGGCTAATCTAAAACACATGTTCAACAAAATAAAACAAATTTTGGGGGGGAAATTTTTGGGGGTTCAGCTAACCCTAACCCTACCCTTTACTGACCCTAACCCTAAGCTAACCCTAACCCTAGCCACATAACTCTAACACCCCTTCACTAACCCCCATCCCACCCCACCCCACTCCTAAACCCCCACCCTGGAATGCCCTAACCCTACTCTACATTTATCCAAACCCCCACCCCCCAACCACCCCCCATAATAAGAGATTCTGTTACGTGGCTAGCCACGTAACAGACTTTAACCACATAAGTATCCTGTTTTACTAACTCGTAGCCACATAAGTAGCCATTTGTTAGAACGTCTGTCCGTCCATCTGTCCATCCTTATAAGCGCAACTCCTCCTAAACCGTTTGAAGAATTTTCATGAAACTTTACACACTGGAAGAACTCCATATGAAGATGTGCATGAAGCAATATAATTCCGTTCTGACATTTCCAAGGGGAGATAATCTAACTTATACATTTCAGGCACGGGGTATCACTTTGTGAGATTGCTCACAGTACCTCTAGTTTCAACTGCTCAGTTTGCATATTACATGGGGCGGATGCCTCGATTCGTTAGGTAAATGGTTAATAAGCCTAAATACACTTTCAGGTGATGCAACTTGCAAGGATGTGGATACTGCAATGAAACTTGGAGCAGGATATCCTATGGGACCATTTGAACTAACTGATTATGTAGGATTGGATACAAGTAAATTTATTTTAGATGGTGAGTAATAAATCAATAAACTATAGGTGAGTGGTGAATCATCATTTTATACATGACAGACACTTCTGAATGAGAGTAATAAGATCAAATCCAGGTAGAATTGCTAGTATTGTGTCCTTGAGCCATATTTAACCTCATTTATCTGGTTGAATGCAAAAAACCACTATCAAGGCTCCCTTGAAAAGTGCTGAAAGCCATATTATTGGCTTCACATTTTATCCATTGGTTTGTTCTTTTCTCAACAGTAGAAAAATTGTTTATCACTTTACCTAACATAACGGCCAAAACCGGCCAGCGCTATTCTCAAAAATCGCCAATTAATTTTCATTATTTTTTTCATTTTTTGTCTCAAAAACATAGGTTATGACCCCTCGTTGGAACGAGCTCGTCGAGCTCGTTCCAACGAGGGGTCATAACCTATGTTTTTGAGACAAAAAATGAAAAAAATTAGTTATTCAAGAATTATTTTTGCAAGTGTTGTCTGCTTTTCAGGTTAGGTAAAGGGTTAAATAAAAATGATTGTTGCTATTATTGGAGAGTGCCAATGAATCATAACAAAGCAATTATTTATAATCAAAATCTTAAACTACGGCTTCTCTTGCTGGTGGAATGGTATCTTCGAAAAAAACTCTCATTTTACAAATCACATTTGAAAAATCATTGAGCACTCTACTAGTTGTTCGGAAGTGTGTATGTTGCAAAGCAACTGTTATTTATTTATTGGTGTTTAAGGTCACATACTTATGCACAATGGCTAATCATGACCGTGACAGTTTTCGAGTGGAGGAAGCCGGAGTACCTGGAGAGAACCACTGAGCAACGACGAGCAGCTGTCAGCTCCCCAACATCGTAACACCGTACTGCAGCACAGGCAGGGTTAAATTGGTTGAAGACATGCACACCATTGACGTGCAGTACGCCTTAGTACACAGTGACATCATGCCACCATGTAGACAATCGGGGTTAAGTGCCTTGCCCAAGGACACAACGCTGAAGTCCGAATCGATCGCTCAGACAGTCACCCATCCGAGGACTAACCGGGCTTGACATTGCTTAACTTTGGTGATCTGACAAGAACCGGTTACCGCAATGCCACTGTGCCCCCTGCTAAGCAACTATAGAGCCATTGATGGTATATATAACTTCAATGAGTGAATTGAAGGTGAGCTTTCCCCAAAAACTCTTATTGCAAGTGGGGAGTAGCTCTCCTGGATACAGTGTGGGTAAGAGGTTCAGTAGATAACAGGTTAAAGAGTTGTGATCAGCAGATGTGCTGATTTTGAAATAAAATATATTCCCCAAACTAAATTTATTCCTAAAAACCTAGTCATAAACACAAAAGTGGACACGTTTTTAAGTAACATGAAAAAGGATAAAAATAACAGTGAAATTTACATGGGGAATCCTGCCTGGAGATGACTTTGGACAAACATCAGAGGTCAGTTTGTGCTGCTTAGTATTGGATGATTTGTGTACAATTGTGTGAACATTAAAAATATACGTTGCCTCAGACACATATATATAGTCCGAAACATGTATAATCATTTATGTGATCCATCAGTTAGGCCTAAAGAAGTTAAAAATGTGTTTCTCGGGCCCTCCTGCATGATCATTTTGGCTGCCACATGCTCTCTTTTTAAAACCAATGCAAACTTAAAAAAAAATAGAAATTAAATGCTTTATGTCTGATATTTTACCTAAGTTAATAAAATTGATAAATTTATCCCATGAAGCATTGCAAAGCCCTCATGCTCTCGAGGGATGAAATACACCATCACCCATGCTGTTCTATAGATCACGAGGCCTAAAACATAAAACAAACCAAGAATATGAACTTTTGATGGCAGAGAAATAATTACAGAAGTTAAAAAATTTATAGTAATTTATATATTTTTTATACTTACCAATGACCCAGACTTAGCTGGTGCTAACTCCAACAAAACCAGGGCCAAACACAAATTTTGCCCCCCAATCCCCAAAATTTGCATCCAAAACAAAAAGAAATCATGTCCTAAAGGACCTCCATACTACGCCTCTACTGCGCATGCGCAGTGACGCAGTCGTCCCGAAATTGGCGCCAAATATCATTCTTACTGGCAGTGCCTGGTCAGCGCTATGTACTCAGCGGGGAGGCAAGAGTTCCCAACTCCAGGGAGGGCCATCCCCATCTGGGTTATTGGTAAGTATAAAAAATATATAAATTACTATAAATTTTTTAACATTTTTATACTGTACCAATGACCCAGACTTAGCTGAATAGTAAACAGGCTGGAGGGCCTAGGACATAGAGGAAAATCCAATAAGCTCAACTATATAGTAAAGAGGTAACCCCTTAAGGAGAAAAGGAGTATTAGGCTTTACATGTATCTTTCTTATTTAATATTAAATTAGAAAGATACACTACCCTTAATAATTGAGCACAATAACATTCATGTTCTCTATTAACATCCAGTATAACCCTTATACTAATTATTTTTAAAGCAAGCCAATAAATAAAGTAGTCCAGAGAATTGAGACTCTTTATAATCATATAAAAGTGTCCGAGTATTGTATATTAAAGCCCGTTTGACACTTGACATATACAAATGCTTCACACCGAGCTACACTTTAAAAATAAGACATGAATGAATTTAAACATTAATATTACACTTTAAAACCATCCCGGAAGCGACTCAGAAATACTGACTTGGAGGAGGCATTCCCTTGCTTTTCACTATAAAGCAGGTGACCTAAGGGAACACCCGCCCCCCCCTCCCTTCCCCTTGCCCTGGGTCAAATAGCCCAGAGCGAAGAGGGCAGCCGAACGGAGTCACTGCCGGAACAGAAAGCCTGCATAACTATAGTTGCAACTGTTTAGTGGACGACATTCTGAGCAACAGATAACGGACCTAAACAATGCAGGTCTCCAGAAATGGACTCAATATTTCTGAGATAAAAATTCGTAAATGTGGATGGCTGAGACCAATAAGCAGCCTTCATTAAATCTGTAATAGCAACACTATTAGCATAAGCCCAGGAAGTAGAAAGAGCTCTTACTTCATGAGCAGAAATCTTAAGCACAGACTGCTGAGAAGAAGATAAATCTTCATAAGCAGTACGGATAGTTAACTGAATCCATCTAGCAATAGAATGGACTGAAATGTCCTTTCTATTAGGCATCAAAGACAGAAAGAAACGTTTCCGTCCCTTTCTGATAAACTGAGATCTCTGTTTATAGATACGTAGTGCTCTAACAGGACAGAGTAAAGGCCTACGCCCGTCTGAAGACGGAAGAGCCTTAATAACAATAGGTTCCGGATATTTATTAGGAGCCTGATTCTTAGCTAAAAAACCCACATTAGTAGTGAAGGTGATAGTGTTCCCAACACTACGATAATGAGAATCATCCACCGATAGTGCATGAAGCTCACTGACTCTTCTGGCAGAAGAGAAAGCTAAGAGAAAAGCTGTCTTATAAGATAAGAATTTGAAATCTACTGTCCCAAGAGGTTCAAATGGCTTTTCCTTCAATTTAAGGAGAACCCAAGCTAAATTCCACTTAGGAATTAATCTAAGAGTTCTGGGTCTATTTATCGAAAAGTTTCTAACCAACTTCGATAAAGAGACATTAGATCCAATTTGTAAACTATCATGATGTGCATAGGTATCAGATAACATAGACCTATAACCCTTTATAGTAACAGGCTGCAGTTTGATTTCGTCAAACAAGTATACTAGAAAGTTTGCAATGTCTGGTATAGATGGATCAAATATATCTACAGAATGATCCCTACACCAACGACGAAAAACCTTCCACTTAGCCGCATAGTTTAGCGAAGAGGAGGTCCTCCTACAGTTAGAAATCGCGTCCACTGCTCGTCCTGTAAAGTGCTTGCCATGCAAGAAGGACCGCACAACGGAAAAACGTGAAGGTTGAGACCTTGCGGGTTGTGATGGAGTTGGCGCGATTTCCCCTGCGAAAGAAGATCCTCTCGTGGAGGAAGCTTCCGCGGTAGGTCCCATAACAGACACCTGAGTAGATTTATCCACGGTCTCTGTGGCGACAGAGATGCTACCAACAGAATCTTGCATTGAGATTGTTTTATCTTTAGCAATACTTGTTGAATTAACGGCGCTGGAGGATACGCATATCCTATCATTCCGTCCCAAGGGATCGACAGAGCGTCTACTGCAAATGCTCTTGGATCCGGACACGGAGACACATACGTCTGCAACTGATTGTTGAGATGTGTCGCAAATAAGTCTATCATTGGCCGTTCCCATTGGTAGCAAATCTGATTGAATACTTGTTTGTTGAGAGTCCACTCCGACGGCAACAAGCGACCCTTCCGTGAAAGGGAGTCTGCTAGCACATTCAGACGACCCGGTATGTGACGGACCGAAAGAAGAACGTGATGTTCTAACGCAAACAGAAGGATTCTTTCCGTTAGATTGAACAACGGAACTGAATGAGTGCCTCCCTGATTCCGTATATACGCCACTACTGTCGTATTGTCGGATAGGATTTGGACATGAGCATAGTGAATAATGTCCATCCAGTGACGTAACGCAAGCCAAATTGACATCATTTCCTTGATGTTTATGTGCTTGCATAGGAATTGCGGATCCCAAAGACCCTGGCATCTCGAATCCGTTGGGATTAATGATGCACCCCAACCTGTTTGACTGGCATCCGTCATAATGGTAAAACTCGGATCCGGCAACTGCAGCGGAACTCCTTGAGTTAACCACTGAATGTTTGCCCAAGTCTGAATCTCTTGTTTCACTTGATCTGACAAGAGAACGTCTACATCGAGCGAATGAATTTTCACACTCCAATTCTGAGTCAGGAAAATTTGAAGAGGACGTGTGCGTAGCCGCCCCATCGGAATGAGATCCGCGGCGGCTCCGCACAGACCTATCAGTCTCATAAATTCTCTCGCCATGATTTTGTCTGCGTGCAGACAATAGCGAGCGTAACAACTGACTAATTTTGCTCTGGTTAACGGCAGACGAACGAGATTGTTGTGCGTCTCGAAGCTCATTCCCAGATGAGTGAATGACTTGGACGGCACCAGATCCGACTTCTCCTCGTTTACTATAAAACCGAGACGTCGGAGCAATAGAAGAAGATTCTGAACATCGTTCTGAAGCGTTAACTCGTTGCCGTACCTCTGAAGAATGTCGTCCAGGTAGGCCGACGTTACCGCAGACGAATGAGCTCGGAAGTAGATCATTACCGAGTTCATTACCCGAGTGAAAGCCCAGGGTGCTAGATT
Organism: Pictodentalium vernedei; assembly: GCA_031216915.1. NCBI lineage: Eukaryota > Metazoa > Mollusca > Scaphopoda > Dentaliida > Dentaliidae > Pictodentalium > Pictodentalium vernedei. The sequence goes on along the minus strand of CM062289.1, from coordinate 43,416,226 downwards.
CAATCCGAAGCACATCACCCGGAATTGATACACCACTCCTAGGACTGCGAAGCGTAGATACTTTCGGAATGTCGGATGTACCATGACGTGAAAGTACGCATCTTTGAGATCTATGCTCGTTGCATAATCGTCCACCCGAATACTCGCTCTGACCGATCGAATCGTCTCCATATAAAACTTCGGAGCGACGATCAGCTTGTTTATCCAGCTCAAATCTATGACTGGACGGAACGAGCCGTCTGGTTTCGGAACCAGAAACAGATGGCTGTAGAATCCCAGAGATTCCTGGTTTTCTACGACCTCTACCGCGTTCTTCATTAAAAGAGACTGCACCTCTGATAACAGAGCGTCTCTTTTCTGTGGATTTGACGGAAGATGAGTCCACTTTGGACTTCGAGTTAATGGAGGCTTTCGTTTGAAGGATATCTTTAGACCTTCCGAAGTCACTCCTCTCACCCAAGGGTCGTCCGTAATCGACGCCCACTCTTGTGAAAAACTCGACAACCTTCCGCCAACCGGAACGCGATAGAGGTTTAAGCCATCACCTCCTGGACCTGCGAGGCCTGCGGTAGGAGAAACCACGTCTTCCACGACCCGCATCTCGCCTCGTCGACCTCGGGGCGTCCGACCGATTGTCCCGGCCTGAAGGACGTCCCGAACGAGAGTCGCTATCCTGACGGTCTCTCGAATAAGACCAAGAGGACGCACCGGAACCTCTATAGGAACCTCTCTTGGGCGCATTAGACCCAGAAGTGCCTGTCTTATTCGTGTCTGCTGTATCCGACTTTTTAGGAGCCGATCTGAACAACAGAGAATCATTAGCTTTCTTTTTAATTTTATCATAAATAGCGGAAAGCTTGCCGTCAAAGAGAAGTTCTCCTGAGACCGAAACGACTCTAAGAGAGTTCTTCACCTTAGAATCCACTAGTGTGGATGTAGCTAGGGCTGCGTCACGTCTAACCAACTCCAGATTTGCCACTGAAAGGGCGGAGTTACACGTGGAATAAGCTACTGCCCTTGAAAGAAGTCTTAAAGAGGATTGTATATCCTGAAACTCTTCCCCTTGAAGGCGCAGTGATAACGCCTTAGTAAGGTGATCTGCGTAAGATAAGGCATCTAAATTGGCTCTGTTAGACGCAATAGCTGTTTCCAACACCGCGGTTGGAATAGAAGCTGACGACGGTAATGATAGCTCTAAGTCTTCCGCCTCGTCGTCCATACGCAGAGGAACTCTCGGTATACCCTGTCCTGCCGTATCGAATTTATTCCTTGCATTAATGAAAGGCAGGATGAGAGTATTAGCGGACAAGAAACCTGCTTTCCCCGTCTTGGAAGCAAGTTTAAATATAGCGTCGTTCAATAATTCAGATGTTCTTGCAACATTATTGGACTGCGACGGAAACTCGGGAGCGATGTCCCTGAACCGCTCAAAAAATTCAGAGTCCAATGACGCTATAATTCTCTTGTCCGGAAGCGCAGCAGTCTGGCCCGACGGAACAACTTGAGGGAGAAAGTGCCGGATGAAGTCCACGGCAGCTTTATGTTGTTCCGAAAGGGATAGCTCCAAGTCATCCGTATCCCTTTCACCATCCGGTCGGACCTCCCGATGTTCCCGGTCGTCCGCCCCCGATGCTTCGGCGGAGCGTACCGACCCAGCGCCGTCGGATAATTCTCGATCCGACACCGTTTCTGTCGGCTGCTGGGATGCTGCGATAAGCTGTGCTATCTGCACAAGAATGTCCGACGTCGAGACCTGCGGAGGCGCAGTCTTTCGCTGCTTCGCCGAGGGCAGCTCCGCATCAGATGGCTCCCGCATACTTTTCCTATGCGAACGTCCGGAGTCCATCGGTCTCGAATCCCTGGCTGCCGGATGGTGTGACCTGGTCGCCGAAGAATCCTTCATCGGCGAAGCTGGTAAAATATCGGCGGTCACGCAGCCAAGGTGCGGTCGTGTGCGCTGACGAGAAGAGGAAGCCTTAACAGTCTCTGCGGACTGCTTATACAACGGAGCGTCCCGAGCGATGGACGTATGCTCCGCTAAAGACACATTTTGTACCACAACATCTGGTCCCAGATGTTGTTGTACGAGAGAGGGACCTCTCTCGCTCGCGGCCCGGCTGGACCTGGATGAGCTAGTTACCGGACTAAAAGGCTTCCTCCGTTCTCGCTTACTATCCGCCGTCACTGGGTGTGCATCTATTATGTTTATAGTGCTCGCATCACCCAAAATTTCCTCTTGGACCGCATCGGACGAACCCGGCTGCCGAACCATTCGGTGAATGGACGCTACACCGGGCGAGCTAGCGGACGACATTTGTCTAATCTCCATGAGCACTTTTGCCGCTAGCTCTGAATTCATTTGTGACGACGGACGCACACTTGAAGAAGATAACATGGAAACATCACCCTGTTCTGGTTCCTCTGAAATAGAAACTGAGAGAGTAGAGTGACCTTGTGGAGAAAGAGCCGGCATCGCTCTTTCTCCAGAAACAACATATCGTGACACACGTTTCCAATGTTTCTCATCCCAATGTTCACATATAGGACAGGGATTAATGCGAGAACACTGACTACAATTAATACAATGATCATGAAAGTCAGAGGAAGATTTCTTCCTATTACAATTTGAACAATGTCCCTTCATTGTGAAAGAACAACAATAAGTCCTAGTTACTCGCAAAAACCCCTGACACAAAGATACATAATAACATGATCCATTAATAAATGAAAAAACAATTGCAAAACAAAATAATTTTGAAAAAATATTTTTTCAGAGAAGCCCAAGTTGCTGAAAAGTAACGTTGAGCCCCGATGGATCCGATGGCAAAGTGTGGTCAAAAATTTTAAATTTATATAAAATAATTAATGAGACACTTTCGGATAATATAAATGTATCTTATAATGAGATAAACTACCACAAAGGCAAACAGCCCCCCTCAAAAAAGGCTGTTGCCAATGAAAACAAACAGTGTAAACACACTAGAAAACATCACTCCAGGCACTGAAAAAACTGGCCCGGAATCAGTCATCAATTACACTCTATCTGATGCAAAACAGAGACTCCCAGGGGAGAATCTGTAGAACATCAGATGGAAGATGCAGAACACAAACGTTATACACCCATGGGTGAAAACGTAACTATGGGGAAAATAACAGAAAACATTCTGTAACCAAGCAACTCTCCCAGGAAATTTTAGAAATGAAATTTCTCAAAGATATGCCAAAAGCATGGGAGAATTGCCAGGGGGGACTTTAGAAGGCTAGGGGAGAGGAAACACTGAATAAGCAGTGCAACAATTAGCAAGAATGACAACAAGAGGCCCATGCCTCGAAAATAGGCAACTTAACATAATTTCATCAAAAAATTTTAAGTACAGCCCTGATTATTTTTTGCCACTTCTTTTTCCTCTCCTCCTTCTATACTCCTTAGAATCACATTTTCTCCAAAAATTACGTGTCTGGCATCCTTTAAACTGAGATTTACAAGCACAAAGATCAGTGAGATGTTGACTGATGAAGGGCCAAACAGAGAATGATATTTGGCGCCAATTTCGGGACGACTGCGTCACTGCGCATGCGCAGTAGAGGCATAGTATGGAGGTCCTTTAGGACATGATTTCTTTTTGTTTTGGATGCAAATTTTGGGGATTGGGGGGCAAAATTTGTGTTTGGCCCTGGTTTTGTTGGAGTTAGCACCAGCTAAGTCTGGGTCATTGGTACAGTATAAAAATATAAAAAAATGCCAACCTGCATGCAATTTTACAAAAAATGGCCTCAGAAACAGAAGATCTACATTAATTTGCAAAGGTATCAAGGAAATCACAACATTCCAAAAATGAAAATAATGAACTAGACATTTCAGTATTGCCTGTTCGTACATCATGAGTAACATTTTCTGGCATGCTCTGATAAATCTAACGGAAAGTTGCATGATTTTGTTTCCACTTCTGAGTTCAGTTATGCGATCATCTTATTGCAACAGTTAGGCCTAAAATACTTTAAAATCTGTTTCTCAGGCCTTCCTGCAGGGTCCTTTTGGCGGCCGCATGCTCTCTTTTTATCACCAGTGCAAACTTGAAAAAGTAAAAAATAATTGGTTCGTCTGATATTTTACACAAGCTAATAAAATTGATAAATTTGTCTCTTCATTGCAACAAGGCTTTTGGAATGCTTTAGCATTGCAAAGCCTTCTTGCACACCAGGGCTGATTGACACCACCACCCATTCTACTATTCTGTAGATTATGAGGCCTAAAACATAACACAAACCAAGAATATGAACTTTTGATGGCATAGAAATAACTTGGAAAAATAAAAAATAAAAAGCCACTCACCCACATACAATTTTATAAAAAATGGCCAGATAAACAGAAGATCTACTTTGTGGGGGCCTTACTTTACGTTTACTGTTCATGATGTGAGGTAACATTTTCTGAATTTTTTTAAGACAAGCTAGGTATTTGTCCTAATAATCAATCGGACAGCAAGAGCTGTTACTTGCCTGCTATGGAGAAGCAGGCTTCAACTAGTGCCAATTTAGCATTAATCAATTTGTAATTACCTCCAGGTACTATAACTCTTGGGATGGTTTTATAAATTTTGGGACATTTATTTGGAAAATATTGTTCTTGCTGAGCCTCATGTTTCACTGTGTCCACTATTGAAACATTGTGTAACGTATTTATTATGCCAGTCTTTTAACCCTTTACCCAACGTTAAGGCCAAAACTGGCCAGCACTATTCCCCAGAATCGACAATTAATTTTCCTTATTTTTTTTGCTGAAAAACATAGGTTATGACCCCTCTTTGAAACGGGCTCGTTGAGCTCATTCCGATGAGGGGGCCATAACCTATGTTTTTGAGACAATAAATAAAAATTAGTTATTCAAGAATTTTGTTTGCAAGTGTCGTCTGCTTTTCATGTTTTTTAGCTCACCTGACTGAAAGTGAGGGTGAGCTATTGTGATCACTCGTCATTGGTCCGTTGTCCATCTGTCATTCGTGAACATGGTGTTCGCACCTTCTCCAAAACTACTGGACTGCTTTGAGGTTATTATTTGTTCTGACATCTCACTTCGTTTTTGTTTAAATCAACTTGCCCAGCCCTATAGGTAGGTGGTGGCGGAAAATGTTCCCAAATTCAAACAAGAGACCCCATGCGGCCTGGGGTACCCACCTGACCAGAGTTGTTTAAAGAGGGATTTAATTAGCATCTATGGCTAGTTAACACTGGGGATGAATAAAGTTATATGTGTCGATGCCCTGTCCATCCATCTGTCTTGTCAATGCTCTGTCATATGTCTGTCCATCCATCCATCCGTCCGTCTGTCCAAAAATTGTGTGTGCAATTCCTACATTATTGAACTGATTTTGATGAAACTTCTCAAACATCATGTCCAGCAAGTGATTATGTGCACATTCCAAAAGCTTTCATCTGTGACAATTTTAACCAAGTTATCTCACCTGAACTTAGCTCATGTTTCCGTAGTCCATTCCAGAATACATGGTTTATTCCGGGCATGCGCAGACAACTCGGATTACCAATCTGGTTGTTTTCTTTGCAAATCGTCATTCTGGAATATCATTCCGAATTATTTTGAGTAAACCACCTCGCGAGCAGGTTTAGATGGTTTACCTTTTATTCCTGACATGCGCAATTATCAACAAATAGTGGAAAATATTTCCCTGTTCGTTGTATTCTCCAAAATGTTTGAGTGATCAAGACAATAACAAATATGTTAGGTACATGGAATTCAGCAAAATATTTAAACATGGCATACCAACAAATATTTGATGAAAATAAAGAGAAAGAACTATGGAGTTAATTCAATTAAACAACAGGGCCGTTGACCCACCCCCAAAATTGAATAAATGATTTTTTTAACCCTGGAATTCAGTTTTTTGCGAAGCGACCACTCTTAACCGCTCATAACTGACTCATTTATTTCTCTTGACCCAAAACCCTGATTATTGTGACAGAACATTACATCTGGATGTAAAATGATGAACGTTGAGGGGGAGGGGGGGGGGGGGGGGGGGGGTACAACCAACTTGGTTACAAGGCTCAAATCCTACAGATGCAAAAATTCTGAAAACTGAAGATCTGGAAATCTTTCTTCACCCCACCCCACCAGTTAGAAATTTAAGGGGTGTGACCACACCCTGCCCATTTTAACACTCCAGCCAAGCTGTGTGGGTTTGCCTCCCCCACCTTCTCCCTGGTGAGATCGGAATTTGTTACTGAACCTCAACAACGCGGCGGTGCATTCATGACTTTCTTGTTCACGGGAACTCTGTGGTGAGAGTGCACAGACAGGCTTTGCTGGTTCTCGGTATACTCATAACCAACAAATAGTGGACACCAAATACTGAATTTTTTTTTAAAATTCTCGCTCAAATAACGTCAACGAGCAGAGTTGAATGGACACAATGGCAAGAACCTGTCCCCAATCTCCCGGCGTCTGGGCCAGCCAGTGGTGTAAGCCGAAGGGGGGGGGGGGGGGGGGGGGGGGGCTGGAGGGTCAGGTCAACCTGAAGCTTTAGCCACCCCCCCTCCCCTCCCCACCTAAATAAAAAAAAAAAATTGACCCAAATGCTCTCTAATAGAGGGCTACACAGGCTACAATTGCCTCATATTCGATCTTGGAGTACTAAATTTTGCAAAATTTTCTCGGGTAACGACGGGAGGGTGCTAGCTTGGACTAGGCAAGGACCCCTGAAACCCCACAACATTACAAATATCATGGTATGCCCCCCGCCCCCACAAAAAAATGGCTAGAAATGGCTATCCCCCCCCGCCCCCCCTTCAATTATAGAATCCTGGCAACGCCCCTCAACAAATGGGAGTCGAAATAATAATAACACTCAAGTGGTCTGACCAGCGTTTCTTTGTAAATTTTTTGTTTCTTTTTAATCTGGTCATATTGACCTACCTATCCATAGGAGAGCTATGCTGTTTTATACAGATGCGGCACTGCGATGAACAAAAACAGCATCTATGTTGTCATTGACAACATCATCAACAAAAATTGCTAGCACCACTTCCTCAAATTCCATTCTGGTTTACATTTAAAGTTCAATTTGCTGTTTCCTCGCGATTACTATTCTGTACCTTCACTGCACATGTCACACTATTCCATGTAATCCGGAATAGACTACGGAAACATAAGCTTAGATTTATTATGGATTTTCAAATGAAAATCTTGTGTACTCAGATCCTCTTACATTATTAAACCAATTTTGATGAAACTTCTCAAACATTATAACTGGTAAGTGAACATGCGCATATTCTAAAATTTTTCAACTGCAACAATTTTAACCAGGTTATCTCCCCTGAACTTAGATTTATTTTGGATTTTCAAATGAGATACTTGTGTGCGCAACTCCTCCTACATTATTGAACCGATTTCGATGAAACTTCTTTAACATTATGTCTAGTAAGTGAACATGTGTATATTCAAAAAATTTTTATCTGGGACAATTTTAACGAAGTTATCTCCCATGAATTTGGATTTTTTATTAGTTTTGCACGTTCAACATTCAGTGGTGTATTCTAGTAAGGGGTATTAATCATCCTCAGTGATAGTTTTAGTTATTTATAACTCTGTTGTCCATGCCTGATGATTTTTTTCTGGTATTAGGATGCTACCACAAAAATAATGCCCAGATTTCCAGTAATGCATAACTTGGGAGACCAAATATCAACCTAAGGACTTAACTTGAACAAACTTTAATCATACCCCTTCCCCTCCACCCCTGTATACCAAATATCAGTAGATTCTGAATGGTGGATCTAAAGAATGAGATTTTTTTTTTAAAGATCATTTGTCATTGATTAACCGATGTTCGGCAGTTGCAACTGACATCTTTCAAGCAATCCGTTGACCATTGGTAGAAGTGTTTGAACGTTGGTTTGTGCTGATGGTTACTTGGAACAACAAGAGATCAAAATTGTTCGTATTTACGTCTGATTCACAAACTCATATAAGCAGTAACATGCTTAATAGGTTGCTACAATGATTGGCAGAAATCATGATTGGTCTAATCTCATTGATTGGTCTCATCTTCCCTTGAGAGCTGATCATGGCATATGTGTCACGTGTCATGTGATGACTATGAAATACGACATCAGCGGAAACAAGTTAACAGTGTGACATCTTTGATTATTAGCTCACCAACTTTAGTTATGTGAGCTTATGGCATGGCTCGATCGGTCGGCGTCAGCGTACGTGTCCAATAATGTTAAAGCTTCTGGTTAGGTCACTTACTCACCCTATTTCCATATCATGGCCTTTATAATGCTGCTATATGATGATTATTATCATTTTACCATGATTTAACCCCTTATACCCTACATTTTAGACATTTTTCTTGACATTCTTAGTTGCGTTTAGTTTTCTGTTTAGCTCAGAATTTCATGTTTAACTTAGTGTTTAGGTCAGCTACTGTGCTCCTTCTCTTCCCATGGCACTTATATTCATCATACATGTTCCTCAGTATCATTGTTCCATGATTAACCCCTCATACCCTGCATTTTAAACATTTTTACTGACATTTTTAGTTGCGTTTAGTTTTCTGTTTAGCTCGGAATTTCATGTTTAACTTAGTGTTTAGGTCAGCTACTGTGCTTCTTCTCTTCCCATGGCACTTGTATTCATCATACATGTTCCTCAGTATCATTATACCCCCGCTTCGAAGAAGTGGGGGCTATATAGGAATCGCCCTGTACGTCCGTCCGTCCGTCCGTCCGTACGTACGTCTTTCCGGACATGAAATTCTTGTGTGCGCAACTCCTCCTACATTTATCAATCAATTTGGACAAAACTTTTCAGACATCATCACTACTAAGTGAACATGCGCATATTCCAAGATTTTTGATCTGCGACAATTTTAACCAGGCTATCTCCCTTTGACTTAGATTTATTGTGTCTTTCTATCCGAACAAATTCTTGTGTGCGCAACTTTTGACTTAGATTTATTGTGTCTTTCTATCCGAACAAATTCTTGTGTGCGCAACTCCTCCTGCATTAATGAACCGATTTTGATGAAACCTTTCAAACATCATCTCTACTAAGTGAACATGTGCATATTCCAAACTTTTTAATCTGCGACAATTTTAACCAGGTTATCTCTCTTGAACTTTGATTTAATATGGGTTTCTACATGAAATTCTTGTGTGCGCAACTCCTCCTACATTTATCAATCAATTTGGACAAAACTTTTCAGACATCATCACTACTAAGTGAACATGCGCATATTCCAAGATTTTTGATCTGCGACAATTTTAACCAGGTTATCTCCCTTTGACTTAGATTTATTATGTCTTTCCGTTCGAACAAATTCTTGTGTGGTCAACTCCTCCTACATTAATGAACCGATTTTGATGAAACCTTTCAAACATCATCTCTACTAAGTGAACATGTGCATATTCCAAACTTTTTGATCTGCGACAATTTTAACTAGGTTATCTCTCTTGAACTTTGATTTAATATGGGTTTCTGCATGAAATTCTTGTGTGCGCAACTCCTCCTACATTTATCAATCAATTTGGACGAAAGTTTACAGACATCATCACTACTAAGTGAACATGCGCATATTCCAAAATTTTTGAGCTGTGGCAATTTTAACTAGGTTATCTCCCTTTAACTTAGATTTATTATGGGTTTCTACATGAAATTCTTGTGCGCGCAACTCCTCCTACATTTATCAATCAATTTGGACAAAACTTTTCAGACATCATCACTACTAAGTGAACATGCGCATATTCCAAGATTTTTGATCTGCGACAATTTTAACCAGGTTATCTCCCTTTGACTTAGATTTATTATGTCTTTCCGTTCGAACAAATTCTTGTGTGCGCAACTCCTCCCACATTAATGAACCGATTTTGATGAAACCTTTCAAACATCATCTCTACTAAGTGAACATGTGCATATTCCAAACTTTTTGATCTGCGACAATTTTAACCAGGTTATCTCTCTTGAACTTTGATTTAATATGGATTTCTGCATGAAATTCTTGTGTGCGCAACTCCTCCTACATTTATCAATCAATTTGGACGAAAGTTTACAGACATCATCACTACTAAGTGAACATGCGCATATTCCAAAATTTTTGAGCTGTGGCACTTCTAACTAGGTTATCTCCCTTTAACTTAGATTTATTATGGGTTTCTACATGAAATTCTTGTGCGTGCAACTCCTCCTACATTTATCAATCAATTTGGACAAAACTTTTCACACATCATCAATACTAAGTGAACATGCGCATATTCCAAGATTTTTGATCTACGACAATTTTAACCAGGTTATCTCCCTTTGACTTAGATTTATTATGTCTTTCCGTTCGAACAAATTCTTGTGTGCGCAACTCCTCCTACATTAATGAACCGATTTTGAATACATGTTGCACATTGTAAATGTGTTTTTCCAAATGTAAACCATATATCTGTGGGCTCTTTAAGTATTCAGTGCTGTTCTGTGGAAGGCCACATGCAAATACAAATTTCAACAACAAAAAATGATCTTTATGTATACATTTCCTTATGGCCTTCGCCTACATGATCAGAAGTGCATTCCTCTAAAAACCCAAAGCGGGGGTATTAATCACCTTCAGTGATAGTTCTAGTTGTTCCATGATTAACCCCTCATACCCTGCATTTTAAACATTTTTCTTGACATTTTTATTTGCGTTTAGTTTTCTGTTTAGCTCAGAATTTCATGTTTAACTTAGTGTTTATGTCAGTTTCTGTGTTTTACTTTTAAGAGGTTGTGTTTAGGCAAGCTTTGTCGCATTTTATGAGCCTGTTTGATACAGTTCTTGTATTTGCCAAAGTTACTATCAAAGAGGAATGTTGGTGAGCTATAGGGCGTTGGCGTCCTTCTTGTTGATTAAAGAGGCTGCGCTGTTAACTTGTTTCTGCTGCTGTCAGTATCTTTATTTTGTTACAGTGACACTCTCTCGAGGTCAACAAACCATTCTACATGACTATACTGCAAAATTAACCCTATTCATGATGTTCTTTAACATACTACTTTTGGTTGGGACTATCTGACACCGGCACTCACAATCGGCTGATTGTGCACTCAACTAATCGACAAGTGGATGGCAGTCACAAATCCTTATCAGTTAATCACTATTCATTATATTACACTAAGTTGAATTTGGGCCCCTATGGGCAGCCCAGATATGAATCGAGGGATTGAACTTGAATCTGAGCCCATCTGGGGTGTTATATACCAAGTAACACCAAGTTAAAATTAGGGAAAAAAATTGACATTCTGCACCCCCCCCCCCCTCCCCAAGCATGTTGTATACTAAATATCAAAAGATTTTGACTGGTGGATCAGCAGAAGATCATGTGAACATTACCGATTTAGTACTATGTTAAAATTTGCCTCCACATACCTAGGGAACACAAATATCAACCCAGGGACTTTGTTTGAACAAATTGAACCTCTAAGGATGTGGTATAACAGTGCTGGAAATGAACAAAATTGACAGGTGCAGTTTTAAGCTCCCGTGAAATCAGTGACGAGATTAAATTGCACCCATAAAATGTTAGTATATGAATTTTCAAGGGAATACTTTCACCAAACACCAGAAACCTTAACCCTTTGAACCCAATCGGCTGCTTTTCCGACTAGGAGCATCATAAGTCATAAAGTCATTAAATAGGATGGCTGTTCAGTAAATGTGTGGGGTAGATCAATCAGTATTTTCAACATGTAGCCATGAGGCTCTAATTGCTGCCATTGAACTGGCATAGAAGATACCACTAGTGTTCAAAGGGTTAAATGTATAAGAAATTGCTGAATTATGACAGTAACATGCCACTGGCTACAGTGTGCTGCTTTCTCAAAACAACACACATTTATGTGCCCCCTCACAGTATATTAGTTTTTCAACAAGTGCATTTTTTAGTTCCTGTAAAATAGAAATCATGGATGCTGACAGGAGCAATTGCATTCGCTCCCATGTAGGGTTTAATGATTTCCCGGTTTCTTAAAAAATCGGGACCGGGAAATTTTTCCCGTTTATATTCGGGAACCGGGAACGGAACCGGGAATAGAAGGGGTTGTTAACTTGTTACAAGTCTGTGTTTACAATAATGGAATCGGACCAAAATCGTATCGTTTTTTAATCTTAAATGAAAGACATTTCACACAAAACCTAGGTAACATTCATACAGAAAACAAACATTGAATTTGAAAGCTGTAGTTTCAACTTTCAGCTGTAAAAGTGTAAATAAACAATGTCTTTTGAATCACTGTCCAGACTGTCCAATGCTCAATACTGTAAAGTTTGTAAACTACTGTGTAGTGTTCAATGTTTATTGAGTCACCGAAATGCATCCAAATAAATCGAATGAGTAAAGTACTAGAGTGACTGTCACTATAGTACTTTACTCATTCCATTTATTTAGATGCGTTTTTACATCTTTGTGCACAATAATACTTCCTCAACAACAGCAAATTACTCAACGCTTTGTCACTTAATCTGGACAGTATTTTGGTACATATGTGCCCAGCCGTAGAAAAACTGCGCTCTGACTCTACAGAGGTCGGCTTTCCCGTTATGAGGGCGTTATATAAAAAGTTCAGATTGTCCGTTCTAACTCCGTTGGTCTCATACAACTTGAATTCGTTCCCGATATTTGCATTTGTTGGTTCTGCACGTGTGGTAATAGATGTTTTACAAGCTGTATCGTCAATATAGCCCTGCAGTACATCCTCAAGTGTCGGTGCAGTTGAAGGATTTTCAGTGAGATCAGGTGATACATTGCTAACACTTGCGGGAGACTCGACGACTTCGGAAGCCTCACTCAGACTTAAGTCACTTAACCCTTTGAGGCGGATGAGCTCTGTACGGGCAAACTTTACTCTGACAGTTTTCGCACATGTCTCAAGGAATGCTGGTTCGTCCAACAAACAAAAGTTTGGGTTGTGGAGGTATTTCAAAAGAGTTACAAGGGTTTTGTCTCGTCTCTTACATAAGCGTTCCTTCAGCCTTTCGCTCAATCGCTTGCTTATGTCAGAATCTAATGAATCTAACTGTGCAAATAGAAATTTCAATATCCCCTCAGCAGAAACGAAAGTTGTGTCACGCCGGCATAAAGCTTCATTCGCCACTGTAATAGGCCTAAGTGCATTGGCGATATCTGTGACAGCCTCGACTTCAGGCTGAGTAAGACAAGATGTGCATGAAATATCTAAGAATGCCTTTAACATGCATGGTCGGAGTCTGAGATAGCGAGTAAACATAGCTTCTATTGTATTCCAACGGGTTTTCACATCGATTATGGGCTTCAACTCTTTCCCTTGATCCTGCTTCACATAAGTTTGTAAAATCTCATCAGCGCGTCCACGTCGAAACTTCTTGCAGTCACTTCTAACCTTGGTCACCAAGTCAGCAAAGTTTATTATATCCAAATTTATCAAAGTACCACATTGACTTTCTTCGACGTTGAGACCATCGTCAAATTCATCATCGGATATATCATTATCATCGTCACCCTCATTACCCGTGAGCGAAGCAGATTCCTCGTCCTCAGGCTCTGACTCACACTGTGCTGCACCAGCAGCACCACTAGTACTAGTACTACCAAAGCCTTTGTACATAACATCTGATACTGCAAGGTGAATACCATGGCTGAGACACAACACAGAGACAGTTGGCATAAGTCGACCAAATTTGACCATTACTGATGCGCCATCACTTGTACATACGGCTATATGCTCATCAACAGACAACCCAAAAGTTGAAAGGTGCTCAGTGACAGAAACAACCATAGCCTCTGCTGTAAACTTCCCAGTAATTTTGCAAAGTCCTGTATTCCAAAACTCACCGTCTTTAGCATGTATATCTATGTTCATGTACCGACGGTTCCTAACACTTGTCCATTCATCTAGTGTTATACTGAAACGTTCACCATTAGCAATTCGCTCAGATAAATCGGCCTTAATTCTAGAACGAACATCGTCTGCATGATTAGCGACCAACTGCATAACTGCTGATGGATCCCGTGGTAGTTTATGTCCCATTTTTTCGATATTTGACCGTATAAAATCACTTTTGGTTATACCGTTTATTGAAAATCCATCAAGGGCAGCTAACTTGGAAATTATTTCCTCCAATGGTTGCCTTTGTCGTACCAAAAAAGCATCAACTGACGTCTGTTTAGCAATTTTCGATGGTCCCGCACTAACACTACTATCTGTAGTCGGACGTTTGATCAACTCAGTCTTGTGAACCAGACGTAAATGTTTTGCAAGACCTCCCGTGGAACCGCCGGAAAGTGTTAATGTTTTTGAGCATTTCTTGCATTCTGCCTTTGAATCAGATATTCTGTTGAAGTATTCCCAGGCGGGAGATGCATTCTGCCTCGACGCCATTGCAAATTTGCAGGAAAGTGTAATAAAGAATAAAGACAAGTAGAATCGCAGATTAATTTCAAAGTTGAAACTTGCAGACGATAAAATGTTTTTGACAAGATCACAAGAACGATAACACAAAAGTTTGACAAAACTGCATAAGCACGCTTGACTGGAAATGTATATTGTAGGATCGATAACTCTAAATGTCTATAGCTACGATTCTGGCTTTACAAGTTACAAGTTACAACTGGAGAAGATTGGAGTTATCGATCCCGCGATATATAAATTCCCCGACAGGCGCAATTTTGTTGCTCTTCTAAGTTGTAACATTACTGGCATGCTATGCATGTTACCATATAACTAAAAGTGAATTTATACGGTCAAATATCGAAAAATGGGACATAAACTACCACGGGACTGAGTCCGAGTGACGGAATCCATGGTAGTTACTAACTTACTAGTTATACGGTTGGTCGCCAATCATGCAGGCGATGTTCGTTCTAAAATCAAGGCCGATTTATTTTTCGGGTTGTTTGTTGTTGATGAGCATATAGCCGTACTGCCTATGCACAAGTGATATCGCGCCAGAAATGACTGATAACGAGTTGGAACTCGGTATACAAATAATAAAATCGTTGAATAAAGGGGTATGTGACAAACATTGACGATAGATCTGAATAAGTGAGCTTTTAATCTTATAAGAAACACAGTAAGAAGTCCGTAAAATATCGTTTTCTCATTCCCGGTTCCCGAATTTTCCCGATGGTAAAAATCCGGTTTTCGGGAACGGGAAGTAACCAATCGGGAAACGGGAATTCCCGGTCCCGAATTAAACCCTACTCCCATGTCATTTCCAGGACTGGTATACCAAAGTTAAAATAGGGTTCCCAAATAGTAATGCAGGTACTTGATTTAAAAAAAACTTGACCCTGTCTCCCCATTTAAATAACTTCATTCCTCTGTAGTGTTAACTAGCTATAGATGCTAATTAAATCTGTCTTTAAACAACTATTGTCAAGTGAGTGCTGCAGGCCCCATGGGACCTCTTGTTTGATATAGTTTTTAGCTCACCGAAGGGAGCTCAACTTATCACTTGCCATCCGTCGTCGTGAACATTTTTCAAACAACTTCTCCTCTGAAACCACTGGTCCGATTTTCTCGAAACTTCATGTGGATGTTCATTACTATATGGCAATTCATGTTTGTTCAAATGAAATGACCATGTCCCATGGGGGCTCTGTATGGGGCATAACTCTGATAGCACCGTATGAATTATAGAAAAATTATTAAAAAATCTTCTTCTCCAGAACCAGTGGGCAGAAGCTTTTGATACTTGGTATGCAGCATTTTGGTATGGGTCTGATTCAAGTTTGTTCAAATCGGCCCCCCTGGATTCATATTTGGGCTCACTATAGAAGCCCAAATTCGAACTTAGTGCATTTCAGGCAAATTTCTTAAAAAATCTTCTTCTCCAGATCCAGCAGGCAGAATCTTTTGAACGAACTTGAATCAGATCCACCCCACAATGTTGCATACCAAATATCAAAAGATTCTGCCTGATGGATCTGGAGAAGATTTTTGAAGAAATTTGCTTGAAATGCACTAAGTTCGAATTCGAGCTTCTACAGTGAGCCCAAATATGAATTTAGGGAGCCGATTTGAACAAACTTGAATCAGATCCACCCCACAATGCTGCATACCAAATATCAAAAGATTCTGCCTGCTGGATCTGGAGAAGAAGATTTTTTAAGAAATTTGCCTGAAATTTACTAAGTTCGAAATCGGGCTCCTATACTGAGCCCAAATATGAACCCAGGGGGCCAATTTGAACAAATTTGAATCAGATCCGCCCTACAATGTTGCATACCAAATATCAAAAGATTCTGCCTGCTGAATCTGGAGAAGATTTTTTAATGTTTTTCCCATTGCCTACACTGTTAAAAAGTGCTGACTCAGCACTTTTTCAAAGTCCTGAAAAAAGTACCTTGTGATCAAACCCATAGGGATTTTTTTTTTAACCATTCTATTCTACTGAATAAAAGTAAGCTTTATATAAAATAAGAATTCTCTGTGCTGTGTAGTTTTGGAGATATGGCAGTTTTAAAGTTTTTCCTATTTTTAGCTCCCGAGGTTCCCACGGGGCAATGAGAACATTTTTTTTGCATCAATCAACTACTTATGACCCATTATCATCTCATATCAAATTTGGTTCAAATTGACCTCACGGTTCTGAAAATAGAAATTTTAGGCGTAGCCAAAATTTTTGCCCCACCCAAAACAAAGGCAAATAATGCCCGACAAACTTCTCTTGAACAAACTTGTTTCTAAACCTCAAAAGGACTCTGTATACCAAATATCAAGTCTCTGCTACTGGTGGTTCATTAGAAGATTTTCAAAAAATTTGGCCATTTTTTCCCCACCCCTCTGTTCAATATGAGCCGAAACCTAATTTGCATAAAAATCAAGATGCCCCTATATAACCACTACTTACATGAAATTTAATTTAAATGTGGCCAGTGGTTTAGGAGAAAGAGGCTCAAACACCACCTTCACGCAGGATGACAGACGAAGAGTGACAAGAAAAGCTCACCCTGATTTTCAGTCAGGTGAGCTAAAAATGCCAAACCAGCCCAAAACATTGGCGGTTATAGAACAAGTCACGTGTGATTTATTAGAATGCAAAAACAAAATTACTCCCATTATTGCATACATTTTTCGAGAAGTGTGCATCATTTAACTATTCGTTGAGTTAACTTCCCCAATGACATTTTAGCATGTCGTGCATAATAAGTACGTTACAGGGCATTTAGTTGGCAGATACAGTGTCATATATGGTGAAGATAACACAATATTAGGTGAGGCTTTTTGCCTCACCTAATATTGTTTTCTCTTCGCTGTATATGACACTGTATCTGCCAACTAAACGCCATGTAGCTTATAGTATTCTCCCCTTTGACAAGATAGATTAAAAGATGAGTGTCCGTAGGGACAACTACTCCAGTGAGATATTTTGTAGTGCTGCCGCGGTTATCTGGAAAACCGGTTAACCTGTGGTTAAAACTTTGACCGGTCAAGAAAATGTTTTAACCGGTTAACCTTACATTCACCGTATATGTCCGTGTATAAGTCGCCCTGTGTATAAGTCACACCCCAAACTCACACTTGGAATTCCTCCCTTTTGCCTGAAGCCCATGTATAAGTTGCACCCCCATTTTTAAATATATGCAGTCAAAAAGAATTAGTTGCAAGTTACCTTTTGCCAATTTGGGGCAGTTTGGGATGCAACGGAAATAGGAAAGTTTTCACGAGTTACCACGTGGTGAATAAGATAAAAGAATAAAGGAAAATTATTATTAAAGATTTAAAAAATACTCACATTTATTTGTTTTTCATTGTTTGTTTATCACCCCAATGTCTTTCTTCATCCCTGTCAAAAAAATCCAACGACGTTTGTGACTGAAACTTCATAGTTTTAGAATCGGAGCACCATTTGCGCTGTAACCTGCGCAGTTGTTGTGATTAAGTTGGTTTTTCTGGAATGCGAGAATGTTCCGGAAAAACCAATAAAAATACAACAAATGCACAGGTTACAGCGCAAATTATTGTCCCACTTAAGCATTGTTGGTGCTATTGAAACTAACTTTACCTGGTGCGCGTGTGCGTAATTTATAACCGGACATTACACATCAGTGAATTGGAGTTCATGGAATAAATAAATACGTCTCTCCAGGTATTGCTGGCACACATTTAATGTGTTATTATTTATTTTTTCGTTGTTATTTTGATGGTTTTGTATTTTTTATGGTTTCATCCATATTGGCCCCACAAACCTGTTGATTTCCGGTACACGCACTGATGTAAACACATGGGCGATTGAACAACAACGACCAAATATAATACTTCTTTATTATTATTTATGGTCAATGTAAATAACATTGGCCAGCCCGATATAATAGTTACAGTTGAAGCAAGAACACACTACAAATATAGGTACCTTAAATGCGGTTAACTGCGGTCAAACACGCTGGTTAACCGGTCAAAAAAAAGTCTTAACTGCGGCAGCACTAATATTTTGATCAGTTTATGAACAAACACAGTAAAACAAATCGGCTGGGTTTTTTTCATGGTCTTACGGTTTGGTTTTCCAGTTTGCCGCAAAAAAATGGAAAACAAAAAAATGCCCAGCCCTATTAACCAGTTCAATCTTGTAGGGCAGTGCTTAGTGAGATCTGTCAATTAAGATTAAATCAACTAAATTGCTTTTTGCATTATGGGAAGCATCACGGTCTGACATTTAGATATTTCAACATCAGCGTGGCAGGGGTTAAAGTATAAATAAATTGGGTGAACAACAGTAACTGAGAGAGCATGAAGTTGGGGGCACGGTGGCTCAGTTG
The DNA here is from genome assembly GCA_031216915.1 of Pictodentalium vernedei. Classification (NCBI taxonomy): domain Eukaryota; kingdom Metazoa; phylum Mollusca; class Scaphopoda; order Dentaliida; family Dentaliidae; genus Pictodentalium; species Pictodentalium vernedei. Next base: position 43,397,455 of record CM062289.1, on the reverse strand, counting down.
GTAGAGGTGCAGGCTGCAAGCCGAGAGGTCCTCGGTTCGAATCCCACCTGCGGCAACCGCGTTGTGTCCTTGGGCAAGACACTTCATCTCCATTGCCCGCATGGGGGCACGATGATGCCGTGTACTGAGGTGTACTGCACGTAGATGGTGCGCATGTCTTCAACCAATCTAACCCTGCCTGTGCTGCAGTGCGGAGTTACGATGTTGGGGAGCTGGCAGCTGCTCGTCATTGCTCGGTGGTTCTCTCCGGGTACTCCGGCTTCCTCCACCCGTAAAACTGTCATGGTCATGATTAGCCATTGTGCATAAATATGTGACCTTAAACATCAATAAATAACAATAAATAAATAGCATGAAGTTTGAATACAAATAAACATAATACCGCCCCTGCCTCCTAACCATTATACATCTTGATAAAAAAAATTTTGTTCACTGCATTGAATAAAACAGTAGTACATATAATTTCCAATTATTTATCCTCAAATAAAACCATACAAACTAAGATGTTATTTGAAACATAGGTTATGACCCCTCTTTGGAACGAGCTCATTCCAATCAGGGGTCATAACCTATGTTTTTGAGACAAAAAATTTTAAAAAAAATTAGTCATTCAAGAATTTTGTTTGCAAGTGTCGTCTGCTTTTCATGTTAGGTAAAGGGTTAAATCATTATTTTACATTTGTGACATTTTGTCCATGTAACAATATGACCCTGTGGCATTATGTCTATGGATATTTTGTCGCATTACACTATTTTCTGTGATACTTTGTCCTACAGTTGGTTTGAACCCATACCACAGCTGCTATACATCATAATGGAATGTCAAACATTGTGCGAGAATCAGATTCTCACTGAATTTTATGCCTTGTGATTTGCTTTGATTTGAAGAATGGAGTCAAAATTGATTTCGGATTTTATGAATAACAAAAAAAAAAACAAAACATCATGTTCATGTGGATCAAAGTATTTTTCAGATGATGTGGTCATCTGTGGTGATTTTAAACAAACAATATGATGAATGATTTCGTGTAAAACATTTGTATTTTTTTTCAGGTTGGCATGCGAAGTATCCTGATAACCCTCTCTTTAAACCAATCCCAATGTTGGATAAACTCGTAGCTGATGGACATCTAGGAATGAAAACTGGAAAAGGATTTTATGAGTATGAAAAGAAGTAAACATAAAGAAACCAATAGTGTAGCCAGAATTATAGCTGTCAGTTATTAATCTAACCAGAATGTGTGTGTAAAAGATTTATAAATTGTTTACAGTGAGAAGACTGATGCATAATAGAATAATAAATTATAAGAATTTCATATAGATTTATAAATTGTTTATATAGAAAAAAATCTGATGAATAAATGTGTCAAAAATTATGAAAGATGTTGCTTTTTCAGTGGGACCCTGTGAATCACTCATTTTCGCGTCAAATCAAATAGGGTCTATTAGGCTTAAAAAAATTAAAAAATATGTTTCTCAGGCCCTCCCGCATGGTCCTTTTGGCTGTCGCATGCTGTCTTTTTATAGGCAATGTAAACTTAAATAAAATAAAAATTAAAATGGTTTACTTCTGATTTTTACCCAATTTAAAAAAATTGATAAATGTCCCTTGAGTGCAAGAAGGCTTTGCAATGCCTTTGCATTGCAAATCCTTCTTGCTCTCAAGGGACAAAATACACCACCACCCATGCTATTCCTTAGATTATGAAGCCTAAAATATAAAACAATAACATGAACTTTTGATGACAAAGAAATAATTACAGAAATAAAAAATAAAATAAAAAACCTCTCGCCCACATGCAGTTTTACAAATAATGGCCTCAGAAACAGAAGATCTGCTTTGTGTGGCCTTATTTGAAATCAAATCAAACCTCAAATCGAAATTGGACATCTTGATGATAATCTATTGGGGAGGGGGCTATATATATAAACCTGATTTGCTCCGACTCTTTTGGTACAGATCCTGACTGGTGAAATATTCTAACTACATTATCAAGGCATCAAGGCATGAAATTTAGTAATGATCAGCCAAGAACTATAGGGTGTCACCTATGCTAAAGAAAATGTGAACAGACTTCCGCACACATGATGGCAATAGCTTATCTTGACTTAGTCAAGTTAAGCAAAAAATGGGGGGATTAACTAAGTCATTCATCACCACTTCAAAGGAACTTCTCAAAAGCTGCTGAGCCTATTTTTCACTAAACATGTTTTTTGTGATGACCGAATAGAGGTTTGTGTATTTTAAGAGATCCTGCCCTTATGGCACTCAAAAAATGACAAAACTCTGGAAAAACTCTCTCAGAGTCTTCTAAAAATCTGACGAACAGAATCTTGTGATATTTGGAATGCTGAATCCTTCAGAGCAGAAATTCCATTGTGGTTCAAAGCAAGTCCCTGGGAACAAGATTGGAGTCCAAATTTAGTGTAATATGAGCCATTATTTTAACACTTTTTCTCCCGTCAAAGTGAACATGATTATTTGATTTTCATTATACATTGTGAATAAGATTACAAAATTCAACTTTGTTCAGATGAACTTTCTAGGTTCCTAGTTTGATTCAATGCAGAAATCTGAAAAAAATATTTTTGTGAATAACCCAAACCCAAAATCATTTGATTTTTGGTATGTTGCATGTTTAACTCTTTTACCAAACGCAGACGATATCAAAATTTATTATTTTAAGTATGATTTTTAAAAAATGTTCAAAGCATTTCAACAAAACCATATCATGTGAACCCTCAATGGAATGAGCTCGACGAGCTCTTTTCAAAGAGGGGTCACATGATATGGTTTTGTTGAAATTTAAAAAAAAATAAAAAATTTTAACTGCTGAATTTGCATATTACATGGGCGGATGTGGCTGATTTGTTGGGTAAAGTGTTAAGGCCCAATCAGGTTTCCGAGTTCATATTTGAGCTTGTTGTATGAGCCTAACATTTTTACACAGAGGAAATGTCTTTAACTGGAAGAATGCTAAATTACTTTCGAATTGTCATTTGTAACAAGTATTTTTTTTTTCAATGATTTTGGGGGCGCGGTGGCTCAGTAGGTAGAGGTAGGTGCAAGCTGAGAGGTCCTCGGTTCGAATCCCACCTGCGGCAACCGCGTTGTGTCCTTGGGCAAGCCACTTCACCCCCATTGCCCATGTGCCATGTGGGGGCACGATGACGCCGTGTACTAAGGCGTACTGCACGTCGATGGTAAGCATGTCTTCAACCAATCTAACCCTGCCTGTGCTGCAGTGCGGAGTTACGATGTTGGGGAGCTGGCAGCTGCTCGTCGTTGCTTGGTGGTTCTCTCCGGGTACTCCGCCTTCCTCCACCCGTAAAACTGTCACGATCATGATTAGCCATTGTGCATAAATATGTGACCTTAAACATCAATAAATAAATAAATAAATTTCAATGATTTCACACTACCAGCTAAAGGAGTTTTAGTTTAGCAAGATACTGCTCATAAATAATTGCAACAAAATAATTTTATATTATACTTTTCTTCTACTGCTGAGACAACAACTAGGGCTGCACGATATTCAAAACTGAATACCGGTATCGGTATTCAAAAAAATACCGTGGTATACCGGTATATTGAAAACTGCTCAGATATATGAACACAAGTACCACAATCGAGACTCGAGCCATCACAGCTGAATAATTTTCATTGGCAAATTGGCTATTCAATTAACAGGGTTCCACTGTAATAATAAATACTTAAGTTATTAGGATATGAAAGTTATGAATATTCTTGGATGGACTCCCCACACACACAGACGGACGGACGCATGTAATCCAGTATACCCCCCATTTTCTTCGAAAGTGGGGGTATAAAAAAAGAGTCAAAATCATTTGATATTTCTACTCCGCAACTCTTGAGCCATGGCTGAGATTAAATTTTATTCAAAACAATTCTTTGAGTGTGTATTTGTGTATCATTTGAGCACCTGAAATTTCCACTAATGCAATTTGCCAGAAGAGTCTGTAACTCATTAGCAAATGTAGGGTCTCGCAAATCAGAATCTCTACCCTCAATTTGAATCATGAATTGAATTTGGGTTCTAATTTTGACATGAAATCTGAATCAAATTGGAAACGGAGCATGAAGAAGACCCTGAACAGGATATTATACCAATAAAAATGGTCGCCTTAGTCCAGTTTGTTGAGGCCGAGCGGTTCCAGAGTTTGTAGTGTGTAAATTCAGTGCTTTTTGCGTTTTTGCCGCGTGTTGTGAGTCGGGATCTCAGTGGAGGACTTGTATGATTTGGAAAACTAAATCTTTAATGTCATGATTGATCATGTTATAGTGTTTGGAGACTGGTTTGTCCAGGTTGTTTTCTAAATTTTATGGTTATGTGGAACTGATGACAATAATGTAGGAATTCCTGTCACCATGTGTCCAAATCATGAATATATCATCTTTTTATCTCCAATACACATGGTTGTGTGGGAGCATTAAGTAGGAGTTTTTCTTCTAATTCGCCCATGAGAATATTGGCATAAGTGGGGGCAACTTTTGTGCCCATACATGTGTCGTAAATTTGTCTATGATGGTTATCGTTGAATTCAAAGTTATTTACTTGCAAAACTGGAAATGATGTTACGTCCATTGTTACTGGTAGGAAGTGGTTTTCTTCTTCCCTTCTTCTTTTGGGTGGTCTCTCTGTTGGGTGAGTTGTGACTGTTATGTTGGACTCACTGCTGTCTAATAAGTTAGGCATGGACATACTACTGGTTGAAGTGCTCGGTGTCGGATTATGATCCATGCTGTTCTCAAATAAATGTACATTAATGTATGCTGGTGAGAGATATATTGTTTATGCTGAGACACAGCAGGACCACCCACCAAGGAACTGGATTCGTCCAGTACACTTGTCTAAGCACTTTTGCTTGGGCCGAATATTTAAAAAAAAAACATCTCATGTCAACAGGACACAGCCCACTCATCAGGAAGGTTGACGTCCCCACACAATGGAATGGATTAGAAAGCATCAAAATAGACGTTCGGCGTGCCATAAAACACAAAGCCAACCAAATATATGAACTTATAAGAAATAAACTGAAGGATACAAATCCTCCTTCAACCACTAACAACAATGTTGATGTCGCGCATGAATCAAAATCTTCTGCGCCAATTTCCAGTGTGAGTGGGAACTGTATTCCGAATATGGAAGAAGATATGGAGAGGCTGCATATGAACAATGCATTCAGCTTTTTATCACGAGGAGGCATCCAAGACGTTAACAACTCGTTTACCCCCCATAGGGACCATTCAGGGACCAATTAACAAAAACACATTTAATGTAACTATCACATATTTAATTTGTGTCCCACCCCCTGTCTTTCTTCTCTAACCTCCACATAGATCCTTCATCTGTTCCATGACCTGTATATACAAACAGCATTTCAGTCCATTTTAAACACCAACATAGGTACCTATAGTTTAATCTTTTAACTTCCGCACTCGAAACAGAATTTTCCCAGCCAAACAAATTTTCTGTTTCCAACAAATTCCCGGTCTATCTGTACGGTTAAAATGGCCGCACAATCAACATAAACGTCGGTATTTTAATTCACCGGGTATTAACACCGCCAATGGATCAACATCGCCAAAAGGCTTTTTTACCCGCACAAAGAAATTGAAAGGGGGTATATTACCCGCCCAACAAAGTATATAAAGGCTGCAGCATCAACTAACAATATTAATCCACTGAGGAGACTTACCAAGTCGAAACCGGTCTGGATACATTTAGATTGTTCTCAAAACAATATATCTCTCACCAGCATACATTAGGATATTATAGCAAAATTACCACACCGGATATCTGATGTTCACCGACAAAAGTTGTGAGTTATTCTCGGAATATAAAACAGTGCATGTAAAAAAAAAAGTAACTTGTTCACCTGGTGAAATTCTCGCATTGAATAACATCGGCACAAGCTCATTTCTAAAGTCAGGAAATTCAAATACGCTTGGGAATCTTGTGTCCTGTCATGGAAAATGAACCTTGTTTTAGTTTAACTCACTGCACTCAAATATCAAAATACCAAAGTTTTCAGCAGCAAATGTTTTCCACAATGTAACAGAATTTGGGAGCATGGCGGCTCAGTGGTAGACTGTTGGACTTCTATGCTAGAAGTCCCAAGTTGAATCCCCATCCAGGACGACCCGCATTGTGTCCTTGGGCAAGTCACTTTATCCCAGTTGCCTACATGGGGCACGATGACTCCGAGTATTCAGGCGTACTGCACGTCGATGGTGCACATGTCTTCATCTCAACTGCTGTAACCCTGTTTGAGCGGAGCTTGAACCGAGTTAGAATGTTGAGGGGCTGACAGTTGCTCGGTGGTTCTCTCTGGGTACTCCGGCTTCCTCCACCCGTAAAACTGTTAAGGGTCACAATTAGCCATTGTGCAGAAGTATGTGACCTTAAAACACCAATAAATAACTAGAGGTACTGTGAGCAAACTCACAAAGTGATACCCCCCGCACCTGAAATGTATAAGTTAGATTATCTCCCCTTGGAAATGTCAGAACGGAATGAGATTGCTTCATGCACATCTTCATATGGAGTTCTTCCATTGTGTAAAGTTTCATGAAAATTCTTCAAACGGTTTAGGAGGAGTTGTGCTTACAAGGATGGACAGATGGACAGACAGATGGACGGACAGGATGATTCCTATATACCCCCACAAACTTTGTTTGCAGGGGATATAAATAGATAACTGAGAATTTAATAAATTATATCTTGTTTGACAGAGCTCATAGAGTTCTGTCGGACAAGATATATTTTGTTAAATTTTTCATTCTACATGGACAATATTGAGTCAATGAAGGGAATTTTGAAATTCTACCAGAGTGCTAAGAGTTAAATTTCCGATACAGTGCAAATGAACACAGAAAAATGAATAAATAAGAAGAAAGATGAGAGTTCCAAAATTGTTTGTCTTGTACAAGTATCGAGATGCAGAGATTACAAGTTATTTTATTACAATCTAATATATAAATGTCTGTATCTGTATCTCTATCTCTCTTTGTTCCAGGTGAACTCCTCCGTTTCTCAACCGATTGATCTCAAATTTTGTACACAGGGGTAATTCGTCCCTGCGAGTAACATGGGATGGGTGCCATGCCTGTGCGGGGTAACCTTGACCTTGAAATTGATGACCTTGACCTTTTATTTGGAAAACAGCTGGGCCTATCGGGCTAAAATTTCATATATGCGGGTATATTGACCCATCGATCATTTTGACTTCATCGGGGTGCCCGTGCAGGGTGACCTTGACCTTGAAATTGGTGACCTTAACCTTTTATTTCGAAAACGGCTGGGCCGATTGGGCTAAAATTTCATGTGAGGGTATATTGACCCATTGATCATTTTGACTTTAGCGGGGTGACCTTGACCTTTTATTTCGAAAACGGGTGGGCAGATCGGGCTAAAATTTCATATGTGCGGGTATATTGACCCATCGATCATTTTGACTTTATCGCGTTGCGTTGTGGGGTGACCTTGACCTTCTATCGATCATATCTGAGGGTATATTGATATAACCATCTTCTCCCGTGTAACGCCAGGTATTCACCCACTAGTAGTACATATAAAGTAGCTCATGGGATTCCCGCAATCCAATTTATAAGCAATCTGTAATAATGTTGTAACTTGTAAAGTAGGCAGGCCAATAGGCTGATTGGACTGAAAACACAAGCAACTATTCTTTCATTTCTGTGGCATGATTCGACCAATAGAAAACATTTATTGTCATCATCCCCTCATGAAAAGACATGAATTACCTGGTTCAAAAATATATACATCAGGAAGCAGATTTGATATTGATCCGAATCAACATAAGATCGAATCTCTTTGCAGGACCCTAATGGACTGCACTAAAAGTGCAGTTCAAATTTTAAAATGTTTATAATTTTTGCTGCAAAAGCAAACCTTTTGAAAAAACTTTCCATTGCAATGAGCTTAATTGGAAGGGGCATATGTACTGTTTTTTAGCCAAAAAGTTAAAAAAAATTTAAGTAATTCAAGAATTTTTATTACTAATGTCGTCAAGCCTGGAAATAATCAATCTGTCATTTGCAGAATGAGGTCCTCAGAAAGCGAATTGGCTGATGCTAATCCCATACAGTGGGCCAATTTATCCTCTGGATACCTTTTTCTGTTTCGGCTTGAGCCCTTATTTCAGAATGAGGTCCCCAGAGGGTGAATTTGCTGATGCTAATCCCATACAGTGGGCCAATTTATCCTCTGGATACCTCTTTATGTTTGAGCCCTTAATTCAGATTGAGGTCCAAATAGGCTAAATTTAGTGATGCTACCCTGGGGACCTCATTTTGCAGATGACAGTCTGTTTATTTCCAGGCTTCAGTGTCCTCCTCTAGCTGTTTTAGATAAAGGATTAATAATCTTACAAAGATCCAGTATTTATGACAGGCCTGTCATTCTTACAAATGCAGGAGGGCTAAAAATCGCTCCCCTTGCATGGTCTAGGGGAGCGATTAGTTCTCCTCAGGCTTACAAAAGCTAAAAGAGGCAAAATGAAGCTTTACTACTAATCAATTCTTCCTCGTGGGTTTTGTATATTTTATTGGCGCTGCTAACAAGGTCGTCTCTTTGAGACAGCTTCTCTGCCCCTCTCACACCTCCGGGCCTCGGCAAGGCCCGGAGGTGTGGGAGGGGCAGTGTGGCTGTCTTACAGAGATCACTAACATAGCAGCGATGTGAAAAGCTGTGGGCTTTAGGAATAGGCTGTTATGGTAATCATCATTTTCTAAGGCCAGGAGGGCTTGTTTTCGTTCTCCTTAATTTTTTTAAGGCGAGCAGTAGACGAGCGAATAAATCGCTCTGCCTGAAAATGCCAGGCCTGATATGAAGCATTTAATATAGTGAAAGATTAATCGTTCAAGTATAATCAATCTGTTCAATATGAAAATCCAGATTTCAACAAAGCTGTGATTTTTTTTTTTGGGGGGGGGGGGGTGGAGGGAGGGGTATTTAGAACTATATACATTGGTGTTTATAAACAAAAGGAAGAGGATATCATATACTGTAGTTTGACAATCCTGAACAAGAATGGCTGTTGTTGGCTGTGCTGCTCTAAAAATAGCAGTTACAATTTTTAAGCAACAACTTACAGGGATAATTCTTCGGGAGGAGGGGGGGGGAGGTCATACAAAGACTTAAGAAATCTTACAATTGAATTGAACAGAGAACACAAAGACTGATACCTGAGCAACTGCTTATATACTACATGTACGTTTTGTAACAAAGAGTCACATGCAATCATGTAGTCTGAAGAAACTTAATAAATTATTTTCATACTACAGTAGAATCCTCTTAATTGAATATCCATTTTGCCAGTGAAAATTATTCAATTAACAGGAGTATACAATTAACAGGGATTTCGTCAGTTTCCTGTGATCTGGAGGTAAACGGAGCATTTATTCTATTATATCTTGTTTGACAGAGCTCATAGAGCTCTGTCAAACAAGATATCATAGAATAAATGCCTGTATTGGATGTAGTGAGGCCAAAAAGGTTGATAAATAAGGGGAATTTGGTTCGTGTCACAGTAATTTTTTCGACATATTACAAAAATGTATATACAATTAGCAGGAGTTTACTCTACAACCCATATGCAATTAACAGATCAAATTTGTACTGAAGGTATGGTAAATGGTTTTGTTTGAAAATTATATTCATTTAACAGGGATATACAATTAAGAGGTATCCAATTAAGAGGGCTCCACTGTACTAAAGATCTTGTCATTTGCCTTTGAATTTAGGGACTTCATTAGGCAAGCGATTAAAATTTAATGTATAATTGGTATCCTGAACTTCGTGGTCACAAGGCCTCAGAAAATACCTTATGATTACTCAGTTCTCGGCATCAGTTGTGCATTAAATTTTTGTTTTAGTGAGATTGGGAAATTAGTTATTAAGAATTAAGAAAAATTAAGCCCAAATGTTGTTGGGAAAGGGTCCCATAAACGGCCCCTGTAGATACCCAAAATTATCTCAGACTTCCAAACAGGGATTTTGATTCTTTTTCGTATGGATAACTTTCACAATATAAATAACATAGTACATAGGTCATTCTCTCTTGCATAAATTATGCAAATTAGCCAGCCATCTTAAGTCTTGAAACTCAGGGAAGTGGAGCAGTTTTATTTACTGCGGTAATCAAGTGTGGTTTTACTGGTAAAATTTATTGGTGTTTAAGGTCACATATTTCTGCACAATGGCTGATCATGACCATGACAGTTTTATGGGTGGAGGAAGCCTGAGTATCCGGAGAGAACCACCGAGCAACTGTCAGCTCCCCAACATACTAACTCCACACAAACAGGGTTAGCATTAGCTGAAGACAAGTGCTCAATCGACCTGCAGTACGCCTTAGAACACAACACCACAGTGCCCCCACATGGGCAATGGGGGTGAAGTGTCTTGTCCAAGGACACAACGCAGTTGCCACAGGTGGAATTCAAACCGAGAACCTCTCAGCCTGCACCTCTACCAATTGAGCCATCGTGCCCCCTACTGATAAAATGGAATCCTGTTACCAACAACTGGGGTGGAAGTCTTCTAAAGTGAGCAGCATAGGAATATATAAGGGGCTTTAATCACCCACCTGTGAAAGCTGTTCAACTGATAAGAGTGCTGGAAGCCCATATTTGGGCTTTATTTTGAAGTGTCGGTACCACAACCTGAAGGATTCATATTCAGTGGAAGGGGTGCACGGTATTTGAAACTGAATACCAGTATCAGTGTTCCTAAAAATACCGCTGTATATCGAAAGACTGTTCAGCTATTTAAACATATGTTCCATGATTGGGACTTGTGCCATCACAGTCGGAACAAATCAGCATATTAGTTTATCAAATTTTTCAAAAAATTTCAACAATACCATATCAAGTGACCCCTCATTGGAACCAGCTCATCGAGCTCGTTCCAATTTGGGGTCACATGGTATGGTTTTGTTGAAATTTTTTGAAAAATAATAGTTGCTTAACTGCACAATTTGTGTATTACCTGGGAGGTGTGGCCAATTCATTAGGTGCAGGGATAAATATTATTCGTCTGGGACTACAGTTAAACAAGAGGCCCCAGGGGGCCTGAGGGCACTCTCCTGACATGGTAGCCTAAATATCAACCCAAGGAATTGATTTGATCAAATTGCATCTGCCCCTCCTGAGAAAAGCTTATACCAAATATCCAAAGATTCTGACTAGTGGATCTAAAAAAAAAGATTTTTAACGAATATTCCTCATATTGAACTAAGTAATAATTCGGGCTGCCACAGGGAGCTAAAAATGATGACTGCAAACCAAATATCAAAATATTCCGACTGCTGGATCTGAAGAAGATTTTTAAAGAAAATTCCTCATTTTGAACTCAGTTATAATTTGGGCTCCCACTGTGAGCCCAAATATGAATGCAGGGACTTGGCTTGAACAAACTTGAATCTCACCCCCCTAAAGATGCTGCATACCAAATATCAAAACATTCCGACTGCTGGATCTGAATCATTCCCACAGTGAGCCCAAATACGAACACAGGGACTTGGCTAGAACAAACTTGAATCTCACCCTCCTAAGGATGCTGCATACCAAACATCAAAAGATTCTGATTGGTGGATCTGAAGAAGAAGATTTTTAAAGAATATTCCTCATACTGTACTAATTTAAACATTTGGGCTCCTATAGAGAGCCCAAATATAGACCCAGGGATTTGATTTCAATAAACATGTGAAACAATCTTCCAAAGATGTCATATGTGAAATTTGAAAGCTTTTGGAGCAGTGGTTTGGGAGAAGTAGTCTTAAATGTTTTTCCCATTACCCACAGTATTAAAAAATGCTGACTCAGCACTTTTTCAAAGTCCCGAAAAAGTACCTTATGATAAAACCGATAGCAATTTTTTTGGACCATTCCAGTCTGTTGGTCCTAAGGAAGCTTCGCACCAAATAAGAATTCTCAGAGCCGTGTAGTTTTGGAGATATAATAAATTATTTCTACTTTTAGCTCCTGCAGTTCCAATGGGGCGATGGGAAAAATTTTTTTGGCATAAATTAAGTACTTATGACCCAAGAAGCCCTCATATCAAATTTGGTTCAAATCAGCCTCTCGGTTTGGAAAACTGAAATTTTGTGCGGGGCAAAAATTCTTGCCCCTCCCATAATGATGACAAATGTAACTCCTCGAACTTCTCCTGAACAAATCTGAGGCTACACCTCAAAAGGAAGCTGCACACCAAATATCAAGTCTCTGCTACTACTTGTTCATGAGAAGATTTTTCAAGATTTAAGCACACTTTTTGGGCATGGCCCTACCGAGGGGCGAGGCAACTTGATTTGAACAAAATCAAAATGCGATGTCATAACAAACAATTATCTCAAATTTCACTTAAATTGGTTCAGCGGTCTTGGAGAAGACGCAAACACCATGTTCACGGATGACTGACGGTGAGAGATCACTACAGCTCCCCTGACTGAAAGTCAGGTGAGCTAAAAAACTCAGGACATCTTGAAAATTGAATTGTGGGTAAATAAGTAATGACGATAAATCAATATTATTGCAATTGCACTGGTATTCAATCGAGACTGGTTTGAATACCGGTATGTATCGGTTTATCGATATACCTTGCAGCCCCATTCAGTGGATGGGCCTCATATTATTTTTGAAGTGAAATTATTTTGCCTGTAACATTAGCCACTTTACAATTGATGGAAGATTGCCTGTAAGCACTCCTCCATAAATTGTAACAAGGCAAATATGTATAAACAAATTGTGACTAAAAATAATTCAGCACTCTAACAGTCAAAGGTTTTACGGTCACATTCAGCATCAATGGCTAAATACAGTAGAACCTGTCTTGAAAGACCGCCCTTTGGGCCACACAAAAGTGGTCTCTCAAGACATGTGGTCTCTCATAACAGGTTTCAGGTTTTCTCAAGTCAGTGAATAACCAACCACAAAATTCAGAAATGGAGAAGAATGGATTTTTGTAATTACTTTGTAGTTGTTCTTTTTTATGAAGTTTTTGTAACAAATTGAAATGGACTGTTATAAAAATTATAAAAATAAATTAGTGTTGAAAATCTTCATTGAAGATTTTCAACACTAATTTATTTTTATAATTTTTATAACAGTCCATTTCGATTTGTTACAAAAAGATTTTCAACACAAATTTATTTTTATTCCTATCTGTCACATTTCAGGTATATATGAAATTGTTTATTCAGCAATAATCCTAATCTTTTCACAGGGGTCTTATAAAAACATCTCAATCTTTAATGAGTTAGCAACGGTCATGATTAGCCATTGTGCATAAATATGTGACCTTAAACACTAATAAATAAATAAATAAATAAATAAATAAATAAATAAATAAATAAATAAATAAATAAATAAATGAGTTAGCAATTGAAACCCAGTTGAGAGCTTTTAATACTTTTAATTACGTTAGTAGAACCACAATGGATTTTCCAATTTCACAACAGGTAAAAGGTTTTTGTCATGGTTTCAATCTTCAAAGGGGCGGTCTCTCAAGACAGGTCTATTATGGCAAAAAAATACAAGTTAGTACCAGGTCACAGTGGCGCGCTAAAAACATTTGTTTAGGTCGCAGTGGTCTCTCAAGACAGGTGGTCTCCCATAGCAGGTCCATTATAGTGTAAAACCAATCGGTGCCTGGTAGATGTGGTCTCTCAAGACAGGTGGTCTCTCAAGACAGGTGGTCTCTCAAGACAGTGGTCTCTCAAGACAGGTTTTACTGTAACCCAAAAGAGGAATGGAGTCCTTTAGTTAATTATAATTCTGATGTAAATGACAGATGATTTAAATGTCAAGAGGGAATGTGGTGGCTCAGTGGTTACGACATTGAACTTCAAACCAAGAGGGCCACGGTTCGATCCCCACCTGGGTTAGCTGTGTTGTGTCCCTCAGCAAGGCACTTAATTGCCCATGTGGGGAAAACATGGTGCTGTGTACTAAGGCATACTGCACATCAATGGTGCACCTGTCTTCAACCAATGCTATCCCTGCTTGTGTGGAGTAAGTGTGTTTAGGAGTCTGACTGTTACTCGGTGGTTCTCTCTTGACTTGCTCCACCCATAAAACTGTCCGACATGAGTTAACACTGGCTGTCAAAAGTGTCGCCATTAAACTCTAATAAATACATAAATAAATGCCAAGATTGGTAGTAATGCTAAACATGGGCCGTTTGCCCACGACCTGATATTATAAATCTCTTATTTTCCAGGTTAGGTGGTGACCCCATGTATTCAAACTCTGATTGTGTCCATGTTGTATTTAATGGGGAGAGACGGGGATGGGAGGGTTCAGTCTTTTTTTTAAGCATGTTTTAGAAAACGGGTGTATTATGGTGGGTGGCCATTCATCTGGGCATCCATTAACTTTTCATATCCAGGCCACAAATTTTCAATCCCTTAAATCTGCAAGTGACTTCTCCCTAAATTTATCCCCCAGGCTGGTCACTGCTTGAAACTGGTTATTTTGACACACCAAAGTTTTCACCCGCAAACATGTGCATACAGCTGGGAATTTAAACAATTATATCTTTAACAGGTAGAGTGCTAAATTATTTTTGCTAATCCAAATTTGTTCACATCTCTTTGCCTTGTTATAATTTATGGGAGAGTGCCTACTGGCACTCTCCCATAAATTTTAACAACGCAAATCCTCAAAGACTAAATAATTTAAATTCAAAAATAGTATGAAACACATCCATAGAATATGAAGCCATCAAGTTGAGGCACCTGCACTTCAGAATAAAGCCCAAATATGGGCTTCCAGCACTCTACCAGTTAACAGGGCTTCATGTGCTCTTTTGAAGAAAATAAAACTGGTCAAATTCTTGGGTATGATCTGTGCAAAATAAATTTCTTCAGAGAAGTCACAACCAACTTGCCAGTAAGCAGAGGAGCAAAACTGTAAAACATTTACAACTGTATTTTCCAGAACTGTATTTTGTATCTATTACCACAGTGGAGTCCACTTAATTGAATAACTGTACTGGTAATTGAATATAACTTTCAAACCCCAAACCATTTACCATACAGTATGACCACTTGGACTGGTCACATTCCACAGGTGGGCAATATGTCCACGGATGCAATAATATTAGATTCCAAACACTAATTATACAGTCCATGCCAACTGTACTGTCTGCTCAGTACAAATTTGAACTGTTCATTTATCCCCCGCCAAGACGAAATTTGCGGAGAATATTGAAATGGGGTTCTTACGTCCGTCCATCTGTATCAACTTTGGACCTTCATATCTCAGTCAGTGGATGTTGGATTTAAATGATCTTTTGGTATTCTTGAATCTGACCCCTTAGAGATGTTATATATCAAATATGAAAGCATTCTGACTGGTGGATCTGAAGAAGATTTTTAAAGATTATCCACAGGATAGCACAAAGTTAAAATTTGGGCTAGCGTGGGGAGCCCAAATCTTAACCCACGCACTTGAGTTGAAGAAACTTGAATCTGATCCCCCCCTAGAGATTTTGTATACCAAATATGAAAGGATTCTGACCGGTGAATCTGAAGATGATTTTGAAAGAAATTAGCTCATTTTGCACCAAGTTAAAATTCGGGCTCCCATATTCTCCCTGGCTCTCCATTTGAACAAACTTGAATCTGATCCTCCTAGAGATGTTGTATACCAAATATGACACCATTCACATTGGTGGATCTGGAGAAGATTTTCAAAGAAATGTTCTCCTACTGCATTAAGTTAAAATTTACCCCCCCCCCCCCCCCTTCGAGATGTTATATACCAAATATGGATGCATTCTGACTGGTGGGTTTGAAGAATAAGATTTTTAAAGATTATTCCCCATATTGCCTTAAGTTAAAAAGTTGAGCCTAAATATGAACCAAGGGGCTTCATTTTAACAAACTTATATCTGACCCCTCTATGGATGGTGTATACTAAATATCAAAAGATTCTGATTATTGGTTCGGGAGAAATTTAAAAAAAAATTGTTTGCAAATATGCTGACTCAGCATTTTTTTGATTCCTCCTACAGAACACCCTGACACAATCGATGGCAATTTTTTTTACCATTCATTTCTATGGGTCCTAAGGATGCTTCATTCCAAATAACTGTTGTCTGTTCCATGGGGTTTGGGAACTATTGGAGTTTGAAAATATTTCTATTTTTAGCTCCTGGGGTTCCCACAGGGACACAGGAAAATTTTTTGCATTATTCAAGTACTCATGACCCAATAATATCACAAGCCAAATTTGGTTCAAATCGGACCATCGGTTCAGAAAATAGAAATTTTGGGTGTGGCCCAAAATCTTGCCCCTCCTCTTACAAAGGCAAATATTGCTTCACAAACTTCATTTGAACAAAGTTGAATCTACACTTCAAACGGAAGCGTCATACCAAGCATCAAGTCATTGTACCCACTGGTTCATGAGAAGATTTTAAAAAAAGTTTGGAGCATTTTCCTCTATCCCCTCCCTATGGGGCTGGGCATGTTGAGTTGAACAAAAATGCAAAGCCCCCTCAGTACCATCACTCACACAAACTTTCACATGAATTGGCCCAGTGCCTTAGGAGAAGCCCAAAATATGGTGTAGGTGGACAGTGGACAGAGAGTGATTAGATAAGCTCAGCTTGACTTTGTCAAGGTGAGGTAAAAATCACTTGTTCCCGTTTGTTGGTTTTCCACCAATCTTTCCTGCATAGTGGTGGTCACGATTATCTTTGGAGAAAAAATGAACCATACACACAGAAATACAGGCAATAAATTACCCCAAATTGTACAGAATTGTAAGGAAATAACTTAGTTGATATTGTCAAGAGAATACAGGAGAATGCTTCTCCTTGCACCAATTTTAAAACATTTTCTAGGGAAAGACTCCCCCCTCCCCCACTTATTACTTTGCACCTTCGGCACTCACAGGGCCTGTAATGCCCATTCTACACATTGCCCTGGGCCCCATCCTTGCTTTTGAGGGCCCTGCTGGCAAAGTGACTAGCTAATCAACAAGGTTCAACTGTTTAAATTATTTAAATGAATCATGAGTGTTTTAAAAAGTGTGGCATCTCTTAAAGTGCTAACGATTAAATTTAGCGATTCGTAAAAACACAATTGCGAATGTTTTATAGGATTGGCTTCAGTTCTTAAACCACTGAAGCATAACTTATTTCTTGCAGGATACAAGCACTCCTACATTTCCTTAGATACTTGCTGGAAATCAGCTTAACCCTTTACCCAACGAATCGCTTGCATCCGCCCACGTAATATGCAAATACAGCTGCTGAAAAAATATTATTTTTCGAAAAATTTCAACAAATCCATATCATGTGAACCCTCTTTGGAACGAGCTCATCGAGCTCATTCCAAAGAGGGGTCACATGATATGGTTTTGTTGAAATTTGTTTAAAAAATTAAAAAAATGATATTTAAAATAATGAATTTTGAAATAGTCTGCATTGGGTAAAGGTTAATAAAATATACTCCAACAGTGGAACCTTGTTTCTTGGGATGTTTATACACTCCCTGACACCGAAACAATTAGGACTTACCCAATAATTCTCAAATTTGCTCTGTTGAGTCGTTCTTACCTTGTACAACCGAGTTTTCCTGCATTTGAACATTTTGCTGAAAAAAATGTTTTAAGGCCCCACAAGGAGATCTTGTTTCTCAGGCAATTTTTTGTAAAATTACATGTGGGCGGGCATTTTTTTATTTTATTTTTTATTTTTGTAATTATTTCTTTGCCAACAAAAATTTGTGTTCTTGGTTTGTTTTACGTTTTAGGCCTCATAATCTTCAGAATAGCATGTGTTGTGGTGTATTTCATCCCTTGAGTACAAGAAGTCTTTGCAATGATAATGCATTGCAAAGCCTTGTTGTACTCAAGGGACAAATTTATCAATTTTATTAACTTGGGTAAAATACCAGACATACACCATTTAATTTTTATTTTCCATTGGTTATAAAAAGAGAGCATGCAGCAGCCAAAAGGTCAATACAGATGGCCTGAGAAACAGATTTTTAACTTTTTTTAGGTCTAAAGTTGGTGTAGCCTAGTTATTGAGCTAAACATTTTGCCACTTTTGTAGAAAAAACAGAAAATAAAACAAGAAAAAGCAACAACAAAATATTTATTTTTTAAAAAGCACTTTTCAAACCCCCATGGTAATTAATGAACTTTGTACAGAAATGAAAATTAATGACCATAATTCAAGACATTCATATTTCTACAAAAAAATCTGTCATTATTTGAAATCTAGGATAATAATTTCAAGTCAACAAAGCTTGTATGTCAAGTTCAAATATCTGCTCAATATAAGTGAAACGTATAGCCTCCTCTTCAATTTACAGATCTAGTAGTTGCCATCTAAATCAAAAGTGCGAATCAAAGACATGTAGGTGAAAATATCTAGTCATCCAAGATATTCAGTAAAAAGGCTGTACTGCATGCATAAAGTTGTCATAAAAATTATAAAGTAATCACATAACACTGGATTTGTCTATTCTCGACATTTTATCACGTTATATCACACAATTCGAAAAAAGTCAATCATCCTTTATCCTCCAGTGATAGAATAAAATCCCATTCATCTGAAAATAGAAATAGTGCTGCTCAATTACCTGGTATTGTAGTACAGCTGCTGATACCATTTTTATGTACCTGCAGCTTTTGCTGATGAAGTGCATGAACATTATTGGAAAAGACTCTCAGGGCTCTTTCCAGCAGTGTATCGCAAAAGTGCAGGGAATGTTACATTATTATTATTATTTATTATTTATTGGTGTTTAAGGTCACATACTTATGCACAATGGCTAATCATGACCGAGGAATGTTACATACAATGGATCTCACTTAACTGGATATCTCTTAATTGAATAACCCTGTTAATTGAATATAACTTCCAAACATAAATCTATTTACCATACTTTCAATACAAATTTGACCTGTTAATTGCATACAGGTGAAAGAGTAAACCCCTGTTAATTGAATAAACAAGACATCATGTCAAGCAATTACCAACAATCGATGCATTCCCCCCGCATGTAGACCCATATGGCCCTTGTACATCTAATACAGGTAATGAATCTATTATATCTGGTTTGACAGAGCTCCTTGAGTGCTGTAAATCAAGATAGAAATGAAAAAATGCTCAGTTTGTCATTAGAATGTAGGAAAGTGACAAAATCCTTGTTAATTTGATACTCCAGTTAACTGAATAATTTTTGCAGGCAAAGTGGCCATTAATTAACAGGATTACACTGTACTGTCAAACTGGAAACAGTTTCTTCTCCATCCACCTCCTCCCCCCCCCCCACCCCCCTCTTCCCCCCCCCCCCCCCCCCCCACACACACAGAGGTCTGGAAACGGATAAAATGGATGGGTGCCGTTTTAAGCTCCCGTGAAATCAGAGACGAGAGTAAATTGCACACGTAAAATGTTAGTATATGAATTTTCGAGGGAATACTGTCGCCGAACACCAGAAACCTTTACCATTTGAACCCAAGCGGCTGCTTCTCCAACCAGGAACATGATACATGATAACGTCATTAAATAGGATGGCTGTTCAGTAAATGTGTGCGGTAGACCAATCAACATTTTCAACGTGCAACCCCGAGGCTGCACGTTGAAAATATTGATTGGTCTCCCCCAAATAATTAATATGGACTCTTCTAATTGCTGCCATTGAAGTGGGATGGCAGATACCACTAGTGTTCAAAGGGTTAAATGTACAATGAATTGCTGAATTATGACAGTAACTGGCCACAGAGTGCTGCTTTCTCAAACAACAAACATTTATATGCCCTCACAATATATTAGTGCTCCACAATATTTTTTGACGAGTGCATTTTTTAGCTCGCGTAACATAGAAAACACGGGTGCTGATGGGAGCAATTGCACTTGCACCCGTCTCATTTCCAGGACTTTTGACAAGAGCCCAAGTTCCCAAAGGGAACGAAGTGCCCAAATGTATCACAAAAGAGCCCAAGTGTGGACAAAATTATTTTTTTCCCCCAAAAATTAACATTAACTGATACACTACGGGACTGTACAATGTATCTTACAACAGACCTACCATATCAGAAATAGGAACCTACACATAAATAACAAACGTTGCTAATGTAAACAACGTCCAACTGAAAACCGGAAACGAGACCCCAGGCAACATGGCCCTCAGTCAGTAACAGATTTTTCAACTATCCGATGTAAAGCAAGATCTTCATCAGAAGAAAAAACGATACATTGGAAGTATGATGCATGACTAAAAACGCCTAAACACCCTAAGGGTGAGGATGTAACCCTGGGGAAATACAGAAAAAACTTTCTGTATAACACGTTAAACTCCCAAGAAATTTTATATAAAAAATAAAAAAAAACAAGCCAAAAAGCCTGGGAGTTTAACAGGGGGGAGCAAGGGAGGTTAGGGAAGGAATACTTAACCAACAGTGGAAAAATCATTATCAACAATGATGACGTCAGGCTCATGTCCCGAAATTAGGGAACATGAACTAATTTTTATAAATATTATAAAATTACAGCCCTGAACGTTTTCAAATCACCGTTTCTTCCTTCCTTCACCCAACTGTGTCCTTGGATCCACCAATTTAACCATTGATCTGTGTCTGGCATCATTATTAATTGAGATTTAAAAAGAACAAAAGTCAGTTTGTTGTTATCTAACAAGGGCCAAACAAAGAATGGTGTTGGTGCCAATTCCGGTCACTTCCTGATGTCTGCGCATGCACAGAGGGTAAATGTATGGAGGACCAGTTAGGACTTCTAATTTTCGGTTTTGCATGCAAATTTTGGGGATTGGGGGGCAAAATTTGTGTTTGGCCCTAGATATTTTAGAGTTAGCACCAGCTATGTCTGTGCCATTGGTATACTGTGTAAAAACATAGATAATGCAGTGCAACGTCATGACTCGTTTGATACAATCCCATATATGGGTTTACCGAAAAGAAACTCCCACTGTAAAACGTGTGGTTCCAACGACGGCTTTTGATAACTTCTTGACTCAGTTTATTTTAAATCGAAAATATACTGAACTGATGGTGCTTCATTGACATAAAATTAACCCTTTGATGTCTGTTATTTAACTTATTTAAGTGAGTATTGAAAGTGTGTTATCTTCAGGGTTGATGGGGATTAATGGCACATAAATTAAATTCTGATTACTGTAAATCAGCCAGCTTCTTTAGTAAACTTGAATAATAAAGAAACCATCTGACATCGGCCGATTGTTGTCTAAAATAATCGGCATTCATCTGATGGGGCATTTTACTAATCGGCTCATCTCTAGTTAATATGACATGTTCATTCTGATACATCCAGACATTATACAGAGCCATCCTACCAAGTTACAATGAAATCCCTTCATAAATATCACCTGTAGACTGTGCTAAAGCTTTTGGGGTTTCGGGCTCTCGCAGCAGTCAGGTTTGACCAATCACAAGCAAAAGGGGACACTTTTCATCTAGACATTATCTCGAACCTGCATATGAAATTTCACGATGATTGGACAAGAACTACGCGGTGTAGCCTGTGCCAAAAAAAATATGAACAGACTCACAGACTTCCACACGAGTGATGACAATAGCTTAGCTTAACTTTGTCAAACTAAAAATGTATGAACTCAGGTGGAAATGTTTATTTTGCAGATCAGACAAACTAAATGTATAGCTTAATATTCTTACAAATAGTTTCTTGGTGCGTACCTTGCAAATGAAACTCAACTTTTTTTCCCCCAGAAACCTATGATTTTAAATCAACTTTAAAAATAGGCCGAAGAAATCGTCAGATGTGTACCCATGCACGCAAGTAGTAGAAAGGTGTATGACTGAGGGCCACCCCGGATGCTGACATTATGTACACCATACATGGTATGGGTAAATACAGAAATGGATTGGAGGAGTTCCTAATTTGATGGATAAAGAGTTAATATCTCCGGACCAAATTATTAGATTTACATAAAAAAACTATACAGCACAGCACATCAGTAACCTGAATACATATATAAAGTAACCTGATAATCAGATTAATATTTTTTGAGTTATCGCATGCCGAAGAAATGGATTGGAGGAGTTCTCAATTTGAAGAATAAAGGGTTAATATCACAGGATCAAATTATCAGATTTACACCAAAAACTACACAGCTCGGCACATCAGTTACCTGAACACATATATGAAGTAACATGACAATCGGATTGATATTTTTTGAGTTATCTCATGCCAAAGGGATTGGTGGAATTTTCAATTTGAAGGATAAAGGGTTAATATCTCAGGATCAAATTATCAGATTTACACTCAAAACTATACAGCATGGCACATCAGTAACCTGAACACAAATATAAAGTAACTTGACAATCCAAGCAATATTTTTCAAGTTATCGAATGCCAAAGGGATTGGAGGAATTTTCAATTTGAAGGATAAAGGGTTAATATCTCAGGATCAAAATAACAGATTTACACCAAAAACTATACAGCTCGGCACATCAGTAACCTGAACACAAAAATAAAGTAACTTGACAATCCAAGCAATATTTTTCAAGCTATTGAATGCCAAAGGGACTGGAGGAATTTTCAATTTGAAGGATAAAGGCTTAATATCTCAGGATCAAATTATCAGATTTACACCCAAAACTATACAGCTCGGCACATCAGTAACCTGAACACAAATATAAAGTAACATGACAATCCGAGCAATAATTTTCAAGTTATCGAATGCCAAAGAAATGGATACGGACGCCGGATGGACAGACAGATGGACGAACAGATAGATGGATGGATGGACGGACAGACAGATGGACCGGCAAAGGATGGACAAACGACGGATGGCCACCCCGGATGCCGGCATTATGTGTACCATACATAGTATGGGTACACATAAAAATGCTTTTCCTAATTTTATCTCTGGTATGCACAGAAGTTTTGTACTCTGAACAGTCTAGTTTCTATAAATCAAGGCATTTACAGGCAAATGTGAGCACTTTGCCTGCTGTGCCCTTAAGTAATTTACTACTGCTTATATATACCGTAACCATGTTATATACCATAACCATGTATATGTTGCAAATACTGGTTGAGGAAATGGAAACTTGTTTTAAGCTTAAGTTGACAAAGTCAAGATAAGCTATTGCCATCACTCGTGTGGGAGTCTGTTAGTCTGTTCACATTTTCCTTTAGCACATGTTACACATTGTAGTTCTTGTCCGAACGTCACAAAATTTCATATGCAGGTTTGAGATAATGTCTAGATGAGAACATCCCCTTTTGGTCACGATCGGTCAACTGTGATGGCTGCCCGAGACCAAAACCTGAAAACCTTTAGCACAGTCCACAGGTCGTATTTATGAAAGGATTTCATGGTAACTTGGTAGGATGACTCTGTATAATATCTAGATGGAGAACGACCCCTTTTGGTCATGCTCAACCATGATGGCTGCTTAAGCGCGAAACCCCAAAACTTTTAGCACAGTCTACAGATCATATTTAATATGGAGGGATTTCATTGTAACTTGGTAGGATGACTCCGTATGATGTCTAGATGAGAACTTCCCCATTTGGTCACGATCTGTCAACCATGATGACTGCCCGAGCCCAAAACCCGAAAACCTTTAGCACAGTCTACATGTTGTATTTATGGAGGGTTTCATTGTAACTTGGGAGGATGATTCCATATAATGCCTAGATGAGAACGTCCCCTTTTGGTCATGATTGGTCAACCGTGATGGCTCCAGAGGCCCAAAGCCCGAAAACCTTTAGCGCAGTCTACAGGTCATATTTATGGAGGGATTTCATCGTAACTTGATAGTATGACTCCAGATAATGTCTAGATGAGAACGTCCCCTTTTGGTTGTGATCATTCATCCATGATGGCTGCCCGAGTCCAAAACCTGAAAACCTTTAGCACAGTCTACAGGTCACATTTATGAAGGGATTTCATTGTTACTTGGTAGGATCACTCCGTATATTGTCTAGATGAGGACATCTCCTTTTGGAGGCGATCTGTCAACCATGATGGCTGGCCGAACCCAAAAACTTTTAGCACAGTCTACAGGTCGTATTTATGAAGGGATATCATGGTAACTTGGTAGGATCACTCTGTATAATATCTAGATGAGAATGTCCTGTTTTGATCATGATCTGTCAACCGTGATGGCTGCCCAAGCCCAAAATCTGTTAGCACAATCTACACATATTTAATATGGAGGGATTTCATTGTAACTTGGTGTAACTGTATGATATCTAGATTGGGACGTCCCCTTTTGGTTGCGATCGGTCAATCGTGATCGTTACACAAGCCCGAAGTCCAAAAACCTTTAGCACAGTCTACAGGCCATATTTATGAAGGGATTTCATTGCAACTTGATAGGATGACTTGTTTTGGAATAATTTCACAGTAACATGGTAACGTTGGTTGACACACATTAACTGTGAGGGCCACATTAACTCACCCCTCAATTCTTTAGTACAGTCTACACTTCAAATTATTTTTAATGAAAACATAGCATACAGGGAACAGAAATTAACATATTCCCAATTATCACAATTCTTGTCTTATTTCATAATCCTTTCATAAACATTGAACATTACCCTTTTCATCAAACACAACACAGGTTAAGCTACAGTGTCATTGACATTTTCAATGTTCTGGCTCAAGAAGAGCAAACCTTGTGTTTTTGTTTTGTTATGGCATCTGCATAACAGGATAGCTATCAAAAAGTCTTTTTTGTTTTTGTTAAATCAGACTTTTTTGTTTTTGTTGAAGTAAATATTAATATTTTCATTTTTTTTATTTTGAAAAATCAGTCCGACCTTGCTATTATGACTCATCAGAGAGTATTAGATATACACTATGGTTATTTTAAAGAACGTGCCATAAAAATAAAACTTGAATATGAATGAATTATGTTGTGAATAGATATTTTAATCAACTTTATGAGAAAATTGTCAGACAATTTTTTTCTGTTCAATATTGGACACCAACCCCCATCCTCAAGTCAAATTTTTTCAGTGACGAATGTGAGCAAAATGGAAGCGAGTGGAAAGTTAAAAAATTTATAGTAATTTATATATTTTTTATACTTACCAATGACCCAGACATAGCTGGTGCTAACTCTTAAAATATAGGGCCAAACACAAATTTTGCCCCCCAATCCCCAAAATTTGCATCTAAAACTAAAGAAAACATGTCCTGAAAGGCCCTCCACACTTCGCCCCTACTGCGCATGCGCAGTGTCAAGGACGTTCCGAAATTGGCGCCATTAATCATTCTAATAACCAATGCCTGGTAAGCGCTATGTACTCAGCGGGGAGGCAAGAGTTCCCAATTCCTGGGAGGGCCATCCCCGTCTGGGTCATTGGTAAGTATAAAAAATATATAAATTACTATAAATTTTTTAACATTTTTATACTGTACCAATGACCCAGACATAGCTGAATAGTAAAAAGGCTGGAGGGCCAAGGACATAGAGCAAAATGGAGAGAACGTGTAAATCGAGCAATTCATGGATTGCCGAAAAGTTGCCGTCGAAGAGAAGCTCCTCCGAGAACGAAGCGACTCTGAGAGAGTTCTTAACCTTACTATCCACGCGAGTGGATGTAGCTAGGGCTGCGTCACGTCTAACTAACTCCAATCAGCCACTGAAGGGCGGAGTTATACGTGAACAAACTACTGCCCTCAAAAGAAATTACATTGAGAATAATATCCCGTAAATCTTTTCTTGAAGACGTAATGATAACGCCTCAGTAAGGCGGATTACGTATAATAAAGCGTCTAAGTTAAGTCTACTATACATAATGTCGTTCCCAACATTGAAATTGGAAAAGACATAAACGGCGAAAAAGAATATATGCAGTTTTTAATCACACCGTCTAGACGCATATGAACTCTCGGTATGCCCTGCTCTGCCAAAATAAACTATTTGTATAAATGATAAAATGGCAGAAATGAGCAACGCGGACAAGAAACTAAACTATCATGCTTAGTAGCAGGCTTGTATATATATATATAGCGTCGAAAAATAAAACACATGTTGTAATGACAATATTGGACTACGTCGGTAAGTCAGGGACAATGTCCCCGAACCGATCGAAAAATCCGAGTCCAATGACGCTATAAGTCTCTTATCCAAGATCGCAGCAATGAAGTCCGAAATAATAATCACTGGAAGATAATGCCAAAAGATATGAAAGGCATCTTCCGATACTACTAAAGGGAAAACTCGAAATCTTTCGAATCCCTTTCGCCATCCTGTCGGACCCTATAAAGCGTTCGGTCGTCCGTACCTGATGCAACCGCGGACCGCACCGACCCAGCGCCGTCGGATAATTCCTGATTCGACCGAGAAACTGTCAATTGCTGGGATGCTGCGAAACAACTGTGCTAACTCGGATAGCACGTCCGTCACTGAGGCCTGAGGAGAAGCGGTCTTACGATGCATTGCCGCTGGAAGCTCCGTGATCGCTACCCCGTGCATACTACCAATATGCGAGCGAACGGAGTGTATAGGCCTCGTGTCCCTTGGCTACCGGATGGCGCGACCTATTCGCCGTGGAATCACTGAATGCCGAAACTGATCGGATACTCGAGGTCACGTAGCCAATGTGCGGTCGTGTGCCCTGGTGTGAGGATGAGGAAGCATTAAAGACAGTCTCTCGGACTGTCAATATAACGGAGCGTCCCGATCAACGGACATATGCTCCGAATGTAAAATATCTGAACCACAACATGCGGTCCCCTATGTTGTTGGGCGAGAGAGGGACCTCTCTCGCTCACAGCCCGGACGGACCTGGACCAGCCAGGAACCGGACTAACAGGCTTCCTCCGATCTGTCCTCAATCTGCCGTCACTGGGTGAGTACTAAAGTAATTAAAGTGCTCGCATCACCCAAATCTCCTTCCTAGACCGCAACGGACGAACCCGGCAGCCGAACCATTCGATGAATGTACGCTACACCGGGTGAGCTAGCGAATGTCACTCCGTAGGCGATAGACATATTCCATGAGCACTTATTGCCGCTAACTCTTCATTAACTATGACGACAGAGGCACACTTTTGAAAGACATCTCCATAACTCTTCGAACAAGAAACCAGAAATGCTTGGTTAGCAAGCATAAAATAATAATATATATAGCGTCGTTCAATAATTCAAAAGTATGTGTGACATTATTGGACTATGTCGGAACTGAGGGACGATGTCCCTGAACCGAACCAAAAATTTCTAAGTCCACCGACGCTATCAGTTTCTTATCCGGCATCGCAGCATTCTGGTCCGACGAAAGAAGCTGGAGAAGACCAAGTCAGATGACATACACAACAGCATATGTTGTTCCGAAAGGGAAAGCTCGAAATCCTCCGAATCCCTTTCGGTATCCCGTCGGACCGGATGAAACTTTCGGACGTCCGTACCCGCTTCCGCGGAGCGTCCCGACCCAGCATCGTCGGATAAAATATATGCGACAGATTCAGTTGATGCTGAGATGCTGCGATAAACTGTGCTATTAAGGAAAGCACGTCCGTTCCCGAGGCCTGTGCAGTAGCGGTCTTACGATGCATTGCCGCCGGAAGCTCCGTGTACGTTGACTCCCGCACACTTCCTATGCGAACGTCCGGAGTCTGCAGGCCTCGTGTCCCTGGCTACCGGATGGTGTGACCTGGTCGCCGAAGAATCCTTGATCGGCGAAGCTGGTAATATATCGGCGGTCACGCAGCCAAGGTGCGGTCGTGTGCGCTGACGAGAAGAGGAAGCCTTAGCAGTCTCAGCGGACTGCCTATACAACGGAGCGTCCCGAGCGACGGACGTATGCTCCGCTTACGACACATTTTGTACCACAACATCTGGGGCCAGATGTTGTTGAACGAGAGAGGGGCCTCTCTCGCTTGCCGTCCGGATGGACCGGAACGAGCTATGAACCGGACTAAAAGGCTTCCTGCGTTCTCCCTCCGATCCGCCGTCACTGGGTGTGCATTAGGTTAGTTTATAGTGCTCGCATCACCCCAAAATTCCTTCTAGACCGCAACGGACGAACCCGGCTGCCGAACCATTCGGTGAATGGACGCTACACCGGGCGAGCTAGCGGACGTCAAAGGCCGTCGAACCTACTAGGGTCCTCTTAGGCAATTGGCGTATTTACATGAGCACTTTTCCGCTAGCCCTTCATTAATTGTGACGACGGAGGCACACTGTTGGAAGACATCACAGATACATCACCCTAATCTTGATCGTCTGAAATAGAAATTGATAAAGTAGAGTGACCCTGCGGGGAAAGGACCGGAGTGTCCAAATCCCCAACAACATACCGTGACATACGCTTCCCATATTGTCATCGAAATCATACGATACAGAACAGGAGTTAATGCGAGTACACTGACCACATATAGAATGATAATAAAGTCAGAGGAAGACTTCCTCTTAAAACAATTGATCAATATCCTTTCAATGTGAAAAGAAAACAAGTCCTGGTACTCGCACTAACCCCTGGCAATCAAAATACATAATAATAATATGATCCATTGATATAGAAAAAATAATTGAAATCAAAATATTTTGAAAAAATATTTTTTCAGAACAGCCCAAGTTTCTGAAAAGTAACGTTGAGCCCCAATGGATCCCAAGCCTAAGTGTGGACAAAAATTTTAAAAATATTTTAAACAATTTATTCAACACTTACGAACAATAATAATGTATCTAGTTATGATTAAAATAACATCAAGATATTATTTTTTAGAAATCCCCCCCTCACACAGAGGGCTGTTGAAAATGTAAACAATGAGTGTAAAAACACTAAAATAAGACTCCAGGCACCCAGGCCCGAAATCAGTTACCAAAAATACACTATCTGATGCAAAACAGAGACTTCCAGGGAAGAAACTGCAGAACATCAGATGGTAGATGCAGAACACAACGCCTAACCACCCCTAGGTGAAGACGTAAACATGGGGAAAGAACAGAATTCATTCTGTTATTCAGCTAAAACTCCCAAGAAAATTTAGTAATAATAATTACAAAAACTATGCCAAAAGCATGGGAGAATAGCAAGGGGGAACTTAAAGGACAGGGAGAGAGGAAAACACTTAAAAAAACAGTGTAACTAAATAATCAGAATGACAACAAAATGGCTGCTGCCTTGAAAATAGGTAACTTAACATAATTTCATTAAAAAATTTTAAGTTACAGCCCTGATAATATTCTGTCACACATTCTTTTCCTCTCCTCCTTCTCTATCCTCCTTAGAATCACCATTTCACTAATATTTATGTGTCTGGCATCATTTAAACTGAGATTTATAAGCACAAAGATCAGTCAGATGTTAACTGATGAAGGGCCAAACTTAGAATGATTAATGGCGCCAATTTCGGAACGTCCTTGACACTGCGCATGCGCAGTAGGGGCGAAGTGTGGAGGGCCTTTCAGGACATGTTTTCTTTAGTTTTAGATGCAAATTTTGGGGATTGGGGGGCAAAATTTGTGTTTGGCCCTATATTTTAAGAGTTAGCACCAGCTATGTCTGGGTCATTGGTACAGTATAAAAATATCACTCACCCTAAATAATGTTTGCAGGAGTGAAAAATGTGAGGAGAGTGATTTTGATTGAGAGTGTTGATTTCAATGTTCAACTTAATTTTTTGAATACAGTGGAATCCTGTTAAGTGAACAACCACTTTGCCAATGAAAATTATTCAATTAACAGGAGTATTGAATTAACAGGGATTGTGTCACTTTCCTGTATTCTAGAGATAAACTTAGCAGTTATTCTATTATATCTTGTTTGACAGAGCTCTATGAGCTCTGTCAAACAAGATATAATAGATTAAATGCCTGCATTGGATGTATTGAGGCCAAATAGGTCTACGAACAAAAAAAAACTGGGGAGAGTCAGCGTAATTACTCGACAGGTTACAGGGTTTTTTATTCAATTAACAGGAGTTTACTTTCTACCTATATTCAATTAACAGGTCAAATATGTACTGGAGGTATGGTAAATGGTTTTGTGTTGAAAAATTATATTCAATTAACAGGGATATACAATTAAGAGATATCCAATTAAGTGGGCTCCACTGTACTGTTGAATTGTACATTCAAAGTGTATTTTTTCTAAATTAAGTTATGTTAATGTTATTGTTTGCCTGTAGTTCAGAATAAAATTACAAGCTTGAAATCTAGTGTTTGTTTATTAAATGTATTACCAGAATTCCTGAAATGAACTTTTATCTTTTAAGATCTAGAAGTGAACTATATATTATGGCATTCACAAAAATTTCTTTTGCAGTTTCCATTGACAAGCGCCCTTCAAAACGAATGTATGAATACAACTGAACACGGATGGAAATTTTGAGGGTAAAAATATATGTAACCCACTAAAATTAGTTCTGGATTTTAAATGGCAGATTATTATAATCGTGGAAAATGGATGCGTACATTCCAAATCGGGCACATTAATTCATGTCACTAGTGAACTGGAGCGACAGGTGTCACATGTATTAAAGAAAATAAGGAACGTGGCAACATTCCGCATGTCTTTGATAAAAAAAAAATACGTTAGTATTGAAATGTTTCTCGGATCTCAGAATGGGCACTGTTTTTTTTATCTGAACATGTATGTTCATTTTGTGGCGGGAGTAAGCTCTGGGCGTGTTGTCAATGTACAAGCCTCTTACTGTTAGCGTGTCATGTGTGGATGTATAAGCGAACTACTGTGTGTCATGTTCATGACGACGGAAAAGAAATTGTTTGGAATTGTACTTTAAATGCTTCAAATTGTGAGTGATTCTTAAATGTTAAAACTTAATGTTTCTGTTAACCCAACTCAAAAGAATGAAAACACACCCAAGAATAGAGGCAAGCTATTATTTTTGTGGGAGTAATGATGCGCGAGAGCAATCACATGCCTTTCCCATGCGTCACTGGTTTTTGGTGAAATTCTCCAATATTTTCCATATTAAGGGGCTTTACTTTTGTTAATAAGGCTTCTAAATTTGCTTTTGTGGTCAATTTGTAACATTTTGTTACTGTTTGGGGCACAAAAAATGCCGATAGGATCACCGATCCAATGTAGAGTTGTGACAGCACAAAAGTGGGTTTAATCATTATCAACTTATTATCCAGAAACCAGTTGTTTACAATTTACTATGTGAAGGGTCACTATGACCTTGACCTTTGACCTAATGATTCCAAAATAAATAGGGCTCTTTCTTGTACCAATGCCAACCTACCTATGAAGTTTCATGAATGTGGGTGGAACCATTATCAAGTTATCATCCGGAAACCAATTGTTTATGATTTATTATGTTCAAAGTCACTGTGACCTTGACCTAGCGAGTCCAAAATAAATAGGGGTCTTCCACTCACCTAGGCCAACCTACCTATGAAGTTTCATGTATGTGGGTCAAACCATTATCAAGTTATCGTCCGGAAACCAATCGTTTACAGATTTACTATGCTGAAGGCCACTGTGACCTTGACCTTTCACCTAGCAAGTCCAAAATAAATAGGGTTCTTCCTCTCACTGATGCCAACCTACCTATGAAGTTTCATGAACATGAGTCACACCATTATCAAGTTATCATCCGGAAACCAAGTGTTTTGATTTACTATGTTCAGAGTCACTGTGACCTTGACCTTTGGCATAGCAAGTCCAAATTAAACAGGGTTCTTCCTCTCACGAAGGCCAACCTACATATCAAGTTTCATGAATGTGGGTTCAACCATAGTCAAGTTATCATCCGGAAACCAATTGTTTATGATTTAGTATGTTCAAGGTCACTGTGACCTTCACCATTGATCTAGTGAGTCCAAAATAAATAGTGTTCTTCCTCTCACCGAGGCCAACCTACCTATGAAGTTTGATGAATGTGGGTCGAACCATTACCAAGTTATCCGGAAACCAATTGTTTACACCAAAATGCCCGCCCGCCATTCATCAAACTTTTAGTTGAGTTTGACTTTGTCACAACTTGACTAAAAATGCAAAAACAGTGAAAAAGGTTCCAGGATAGGTGGCAAACCCAGTGTTCAAACTATCATATGTCAATGTTGTATTTTTACTTGGGGAGAGGATGTGGAGAAGGAGAGTCCACTGGGTGAATTAATCCTTTTTTAAAGTGAGTCTTGAAGCATTTCGATAGATTTATTACCAAATTAGAGGTGTGACTGTCCCAGATTGGCCTGTCCATACCCCCCACCACCATAATTATTCTAAGACGAAAAGGGGCATAATTCTGGCAAAAAAAGTCCAACTGAAACTATAATCACAGGTGCGCAGGTTCCCATGGTAATGAACACACATACACAGGTTTAAAGGAATCAACCCATAAACATCTGAGAAAATCGGATAAAATACCAGCCAATGTGGCTGATATTTCAAGCTGAAAAGTGGCATAATACTGGCAAAAATAATCTGACCAGAACCATAATCACAGGTGCACAGGTTTCCTCGGTGGTGAACTTTCATACCAAGTTTCGAGAAGATTGGTCCATCAATGTCTGAGAAAATCTCTGAACAAAATTTTGTCAATGGATGGATGGACAGACAGACGGACGAATGGACAAGATGATTCCAGTATACCCCCTCCCAAATCAATGTGTGGCGGGGGGGGGGGGGGGGGGGGGGGGGTGAGGGGGGGGGGAGATATAAAGACTGACCAACTAATCTGCTGAGGGTGGAGTGTGGACGGGTCATATTCAGTATTCGTATTCAGAAGTATTCAATTGTATTCAGTATTCATCAAATTTTATGAAAAAAGGTGTTTGTAAATGTATTTGTATTTAAATACATTAAAATGTGAATACATTTTCAATACTGACTATATGCCGAGTTAGAGATCTATGATATTAAATAAAAGGTTTACATAGATCCAAGTCCATTGACAACAAATTATTATCTCATGTTAATAATAAAGAATCACTAAAGCCGAAAAAAAATGAAAAATCTGTTTCATAATTACATAGCCTTGTTTCACTCAGGGTACAAATTTATCGATTTTATTAACTTGCATTAAACATCAGACATAAACCATTTAAGGCCTAAAAAAATAAAATATCTGTTTCTCAGGCCCTCCCGCATGGTCCTTTTGGCCGCCACATTCTCTCTTTTTATAACCAATTTAAACTTAAAAAAAATAAAAATTAAATGGTTTATGTCTGATATTTTACCCAAGTTAAAAAATTTGATGAATTTGTCCCTTGAGTGCAAGAAGGCTTTGCAATGCTTTAGCATTGCAAAGCCTTCTTGCACTCAAGGGATGAAATACACCACCACCCGTGCTATTCTGTAGATTATGAACCCTAAAACTTGACCCAAGAACATGAACTTTTGATGGCAAAGAAGTAATTACTAAAATAAACTAGAGGGCTGCCACATCCACGGGGCAGCTGATCCCCCCAAAAAAGTGTGGTCATCATAAGATTTTCTAAGTTGAAAAGGGGCATAACTCTGGTAAAATTAATCAGGACAAACCCATTTTCGAACTTGACCCGTATGATGATATGTTTGCACCACATATCAAGTTTGGTTACAATCAAACTATCTTGAGGGAAGTTACCATCCGGAAACCAAAAATCATAAGATTTTCTAAATTAAAAAGGGGCATAACTCTGGTAATATTAATCAGGATGAACCCGGATTCGAACTTGACCTGTATTTTTATATGTTTAAGCCACATATCAAGTTTGGTTACAATCAAACTATATCAAGGGAAGTTATCATCCGGAAACGAAATGTAAACGGACGGACGGACGGATGTACGGACGGACAAAAAAAACCACGTGACGACTATATCCCCCGAAATTTTTTTTCGGGGGGGATAAAAATAAAATAAAAAACTGCCCACCCGCATGCAATTTTACAAATAATGGCCTGAGAAACAGAAGATCTACTTTGTGGGGCCTAATTTTTATTTTTTAAGTTTGCATTGGTTATAAAAAGAGAGCATGCAGCCAAAAGGACCATGCGGGAGGTCCTGAGAAACAATATAACTTTTTTAGGCCTAATACAAACCATTAGTAACAGGTTGCACTGATAACCTTGCTCTAGTGAACAAGGCACAGTTTTTCAGGGGTTCGGATTCTTTGTATTTCTTCAGTTCTTCCAATGATATAAAACGTTTCATCATTCTAACATATTTCACATCAACCATGAACCATTTTGGTTTGTCAGTTGTTGAAGATCTGAAATCATAGACAAATAAGATTTAAGACATTTTTGTCGTCCTGAAAAGAAAACTGTTAACCCTTTACCTAACACAAAAAGCAGACGACACTTGCAAAAAAAGTTAGTGAATAACTAATTTTTTTCATTTTTTTTGTCTCAAAAACATAGGTTATGACCTCTCATTGGAACGATCTCGACGAGCTCATTCCAATGAGGGGTCATAACCTATGTTTTTGAGACAAAAGATGAATAATAATGAAAATTAATTGGCGATTTTTGAGAATAGCGCTGGCCGATTTTCCCGTTACGTTGGGTAAAGGGTTAATTTTGTTAAGGTCTGTGTGGAGATGTCAACCACCATGTTTGGATCTTGGTAAGGCATATAAAAGCATGCAATGTTCTTGGATTTATAGGAGATAAATCCAGCTTTTATATTGTGCTGAGAACATGATATCTCTAAATAACAATAAAAGGTTACTTGGCCACATGACCTCCTGCCCCATCACTCCAACCCTCCAAAAAAAATTAAATTTTTCAAAGTCGAAAAAGCGACACAACTCTGGCAAAAAATGTCAGACCAAACCCCGATTTTAACTTGACCTGTATTTTATGTTGATACACATACATACCACATTTCATTTGATTTGGTCAACTATAACTAAAGTTATCATCGGGAAACCGAAGTGGGTCACACGGATGGACACATAGATGGACGGACACAGACTATTTTAAAATTTTTCGCGGTTAAAAAAACCCATCTGTTCTGAAATGTAAACAAACAAGTAAATATGAAAAGATTTGTGAAACATACAGGTTCTGAAACTGATGTCAAGCTGGCTAAATTGGTGCTAGCTAACAAAAAACATATATATATGTATGTATTTTGGCATCAGGCATGTCAAAGAACCGCCAGTACCAACATAACCGGTACCAAGACGGGACAAAGCAAATCAACAATTGGATGATCAATTATGAACACTGGTACGAAGTACCCAAGGGAGATAGAGAGCAACTGTTAACCCTAGTGAATATGAAGCCTGACCGGTTTTGTACTGGTTTGTACTCATCAGAGGCATTGATTTTCTGTGCTCACCCTTTTTATAAGCTTTGCGGCTGGCGGGTAACTGCCCATGGGTGGCGGGTTACTTCCCAAATTTTATTGGCGGGTAACTGCAACAACAGTCAGCGCGTAACAGATGTATAGTGGCGGGTAACCCCAGCAGAGGTTGGCGGGTAACTAGAGAGTAAGCATTCTGGTGGGTAACTTTTGTGTTATGTTTCGTTGTATTGCAATCGGATGAAGCACAGTTAAAAATAGGTTGTAAAAAGCAGCTAAAGTGTGCACTGGGGGTGGACTACAAACATCGCTGATATGGCCGTCAACTGCACTTGTTTACATGCTAATAAACTGACATCTACACAGAGTGTTATTATTTTTTTGTTTAATTAAAAGATTCAGTCCGATTGCTGTCCCAATTGAGGAGTGTCCGTGAGGCATATGTAAGCACCTTCCCTGTGTTATAAAGGGAGGTGATGTCGCAGTCAGGGGGCATGTTTCCCCGTTCACTGTGGTACCGTGGCTGCGGTCCGCCAATGTCCTTGTGGTTATTGAGGTTGGCGGTGTTTGTTTGTCTGGTTTCCTCCTCCATGATTTCTGGGATGGTTTCCTGTAGAGCAGCTGCCAAGATGTCATTTTGTCTATCCTCCATTTTATTGCATTTGGTGTGGCATTTTCTGCCCAGATGGCGGTTGTAATATTCCCTGCGTTTGTTAGCGAAACGAAGAGACAATTTCAAGATAGAATCACAGAACATATCGCCGACATCTGACATCAAAGAACAACACCAGTCGCTATTCACTTCAATCAACATGACCACAAATTGGATGATTTACATTTCCGTATTATTGAGGTCCTATTCTCGGACCCAGATACACTCAAATCCACCGAAGTACGTCGCAAAAAAGAGGTCCAATGGATCTTTTTATTAAAAACACTCAATCCAATCAGCTTGAACAGGAAGGATTTTTAATCAGTTTTTATTCTCAACAATTGGATGATGGCATATCGCAATCAGAGAATGAGAAATTCACATTCAAACCACCCCAGTTCCCAAGACAGCAAGACAAACATGGCATTGTGCCCCTTAATCTGCGGCGACATCAAAGTAATCATAAAGCTCGAAGCTGGTGCTTTATGATTACTTTGATGTCACCACAGAATAATTTATTTGAATTAGCCGATGACGGTTCTTTTGTTGTCTTTGATACAACATTTGAAAAGTCAAAATGGTCGGCCTTATAGGGGTTGTGCTGCAGACAGAACATGCACCTGTAGAGTGTTTTGATATGTTAATTCACAAATAAATTTAAAGTATGTTGTGCAAGTGTGCCAAACACGATTATCAACCTGTTTACCCTCGTTCAATTAGAAATTTCCCCATAAAATAATTTTGTCCCGGTACTATTTTAATGTGATTATGTCAATTTATGTCTGACAAATTTGTTGTATAATTATAAGGCAGGGTACTATGCATATTTTGAAACTTACTGGTCATAGTGTGGATCACTAGTCTCAAACTGTGTGTGGTCTACATAACTTTCTTTCACTATCTGTAATCAGAAAACATTTTATTATTCCCAGAACATTCTGTTCTGGTTGATCTTATATGCGTGAAATTTCTGTTGTCAGTCAAAAAAAATTGTTGGTCATGTCATGTCATATCACCCGAACCCCAACATTAGAGCAACTAATTTGAAACTAGTTGCTCTAAAGAGCCTGTAATCACTGAATTGGTAGAACTACATATCCCTCAATTATTCTAATCAGAATCACAGAATACAGCTGGCTGCCATGTTCCTTCATCTAAGCGAAACAGAATGATGACCATTTTCAGAGGACTTTCCATCCATTATTTGTGCCAAGTTTGGCCTGGTAATTTCAGATAAGAAGATGAAAATGGGATTTCCCCATAGGGTTTCCATGGTATCTATAACCCACCACTCCGGCCATGTTTGCAACCCGATCAACATTAAACAGGGATCATTGGTCGAGTGTCCCAGTCATCAATCATTTGAAGTTTCAAAGCATTTGGACTTGTAGTTTCAGAACTTTTGTTTATTAATATTTTAAAGAGTTGTATTTGTTTGTGAAAGTGTTTCTTTTAAAATAAAAGAACATTTTGGACCAGTTTCATTTATTATTATTCTAAAGTAGTATACTGAGTTCAGTTTCAAGTTCATATTGACATTCAACAACCAGGAAACATGGTCGGAATTTTAGCTATCATCCCATCAAGTTGGTATATTTTGAGATCCCAGCTTTAGGGCCTGGATATGTGCCATGTTTCGGTTACTGGGATTACATAATAATAGATCTTATCGTACTTAACTAGTTAAGTGTTGGAAGACCATATTTCCGATTTATTCTCAAATACAGGTGCTGCATGAAAGGCTTAGTATTCTATGGATGTGCTTCATATTATCTCTCAAGTAGAATTATTTTGTATGCATTTGCCTTCTTACAATTATGGGAGAGTAGAGGCACTCTCCCATAAATTGTAACAAGGCAAAAACATGTGAACAAATTTTGATTACATTCAACAACAGTTAAATTACAGGAAATTCTGAAACTTTTCTGCACTCATCGGTACTCATTGGCAACTTGAAATTCCTCACAAATAGCAATAGTAAAAGCTATGCCTAAATAAGGTAAATATTTCGAAATTAACCAGTGCTTGAAAAAGTTTTGCAGTATTTCAGTTATATATAGTTTGGAAACAGCTAAGTATAAGCTTTTAGCTTGCTGCTGAATTCATTTACTTATTAGTTGTATGCTTTTACTGCATCGTATAAATTGTACTTTCACACTTTAGAAATAAATACTGTTTAAACTATATAGTTTGGTAACATTTCCTCATGCACACAAAAAAGCTTAGGGCCCACTGAATCAAACCAGAGCTATTGCTGAAGGCAATTATACATCCACTGTAGTGTTGGGCCGATGAAGCGTAAATTAATTAAAAACAAAATAAGGATAAAAAAATCATGAAAAATTTAAAAAGGAAGGACCGTAACTCTAGCAAAAAATATGTGGACAACTTTTTTTATAAAATGCAGGAGCAGCGTGTCACAAGGATCCCTCATATCAAATTTCATTGAAATTCATCCATTTTCTGTGGAGATATCACTGCAGACAGATGGACAATATGATGGATGGACAGAAGGATGGATGTTATCCAGTATACCTCTCCCCCTTCATTCTCCTAAAGAGTGGGGGTATAACAACGCAACAGATAAATAAGTTTAAAAACCTGAGTTTGCCAGAGAAAAGCAATTTGCATCGACATTGTTGTATATGATACTTTCAATGCCGATTGCTTTTCACTGGTAAACTGTGTATGAGCATGTACAGTACAGTTGCCGTGAACTGGTCATAATCCATGCGTGGGCAATGATGTCCATGGATGTGTTCACAAGGTACAAAAATCATCAGCAAAATTTTAAATAATGAAGCACTGGGTTATACCCAGTGCTTCATTAATTAAATTTGTGATGATTATTGATTTAATTAGTGTTTAGAATCTAATATTACTGCGTCTGTGAATATATTGCCCACGCGTGGAAAGTGACCAGTCCACGGCGGCCGTACTGTACTTGAAGCTTAAGATCTAATATATAGGCAGTTCCTATTAAATGTCATGCATAATGTGTATCTAAATATGATAGACAATAGAAAACTAATACTCCTTTTTAGTACAGTAGAATCCTCTTAATTGAATATCCATTTTGCCAGTGAAAATTATTCAATTAACAGGAGTATACAATTAACAAGGATTTGGTCAGTTTCTTGTGTTCTGGAGATAAACTGAGCATTTATTCTATTATATTTTGTTTGACAGAGCTCTTAGAGCTCTGTCAAACAAGATATAATAGAATAAATGTCTGTATTGGATTATGAGGCCAAAAAGGTTGATAAATAAGGGGAATTTGGTGCGTGTCACAGCAATTTTTTGGACATATTACAAAACTTTATATACAATTAACAGGAGATTACTCTATAACCCATATGCAATTAACAGATTAAATTTGTACTGAAGGTATTTTAAATGGTTTTGTGTTTGAAAATTACATTCAATTAACAGAGATATACAATTAAGAGATATCCAATTAAGTGGGCTCCACAGTAATTAGCTTTAACTCAAGTAAGAAGACCAATAATTATGGTGAAGACCTATCACAAGAGTCAGTAAGCTGTAATTCAAGGGGAAAAACCTGAAACGTATATGAAACAGATGCCAAGAAGGCAAAAATGCCAGCGCTCTTCTCTCCTACCAGGTCACACACAATATGGAGGATCCGTATTTGTTGTTGTGCCCGACTAATGTCAACCCTTCATGTAACACAGTATGTTTTAAAAATAAATTAAATTTCACATTTTTCTAAATTAAATTTCATAAGTTTTCAATAATTCAATAAAACTATACAAATATGGATATCATTAGAACCAGCTCAACGAGCTAGTAACCCTTTACCTAACACAGCTCATCGAGCTGGTTCTAATGATATCCATATTTGTATGGTCTTATTGAGAAACTTCTGAGATATTTTAGGTAGTCTCAAACGACTATGGAATTTCAAAGTCGACTAGTTGGTCGACGTCGACTAATCGGCAAGCCAGACCAACTTCGGAATTCGAGCTTGTAACCGGGCAGCAACACCGCATTACACGAGAAAACAACTCTTTTTTTAGTTCCTAACAGGCTACCGCCTGCTTCGTTACAAGGACGAACCATGAGCTATGCATCGTGGTAAAACAAACGTGTCAAACACATAAACCTCCCTATTTTTAGTGTACAGCTGTAGAAAAAGTAGTCGGTACTCGGCGCCGTCAAAGTACAGAAAATGGAACAGAGTAATTTTGGAAAAGACCGAAAATGTCAGTTCTGGTACATCCGGGTTACCACATAAACAAAAGAGGGAAAAATGAACATCGAGGGCCAGTTGTATTATCAGAAACATTCAACGATTTATATTTTGATGTTGGTGCATCAGCAATGGAAGAGTCAAACCAAGACATTGCGTGGGAGTCAGGGAGCGTGACACAACACGTGCTGTGGACAAACTGTCTATAAAGATCTTAGAAATTTATAGAGTTTCTGGTCGGTTGTTACATTGTTACATCCACTATCTGAAACCAGAGATCGGCAGTACATTTTTTTCCAAGCATATTGTAACCCTATTTCCCCGGAGATGTGAATTCATTGATCTTTCTACTGAGATTTTGTTGACTTGCGAGTCCTCCTACTGTGTTTCGACTATTAGACGACAAAAACCAGAGTCGACTATAGGCAAAAAAACCATCGACGTCGACTAGTCGACTAATCGTTTGAGTTCTAATTTTGTTCTGGTTAATTTTGGCCACTATGTTAGGTAATGGGTTAATTAAAGAACTACCAATAGATGTATTAAATGTATTAAATGTATTATAAAGAGTATACCTCAATAATTCCAGCTATTCCGGGTTCTTTGCAATTACTGTGATAAAAGAATGCCTGTTGTCCACATTTCATCTCGTCTCTCATGAAGTTTCTGGCCTGAAAATATATATGTGCCTACATGTATCTATGAACATGAATATCAAACCGTTCTAAAAAATTCAAGTATAATTAAATACAAAGTCTATTCGAGAATGGGAAAGAAAAATATTCAGGGTGTGTCTTGTTTGGTTTTGCATTGCAATTTGTAATGCATGACTGGTCAGTTGCGACACAATATCCTAACATTTTATGTTGCAAGATCGACTACCACCACCTTAAATCATTAGCAGGTAACATCCTGGAAAAGACAGATTTGGAAAACATCAAAACAACTGTACATGGAGATATATGTCAGATATCCCAGTACAGTTAAAACAAGAGGACCCAAGGAGCCTTAATCGCTCACCGGTCAAAGTGGTTCAAAGAAGTATTTGGGGTCAGATTCAGTTAGACATGGTTAATCAACACTACAAAGGAATGAAGTCATGAGAGACAAATTTTATGGAACTAAGGACATGGCTTAAACAAACTTGAATCTTACCCCCCTAAGGATGCTGCATACCAAATATCGAAAGCATTCATCTGCTGGAACTGAAGAAGAAGAATTTTAAAGAAAATTCCATATTTTGAACTAAGTTATCATTCAGGCTCCCACAGTGAGCCCAAATAGGAACCCAGGGACTTGGCTTTAACAAACTTGAATCTCACCCACCTAAGGATGCTACACACCACATATCAAAACATTCCGACTGCTGGATCTGAAGAAGAAGATTTTTAAAACAATTCCTCATTTCGAACTAAGTTACAATTCAAGCTTCCACAGTGAGCCCAAATATGGACCTAGGGACATGTCTTGAACAAACTTGAATCTCACCCCCCTAAGGATGCCGCATACCAAATATCAAAACATTCCAACTGCTGGATCTGAAGAAGAAGATTTTTAAAGAAAATTCCTCATTTTGAACTAAGTTATCATTCGGGCTTCCACAGTGAGCCCAAATATGGACCTAGGAACATGGCTTGAACAAACTTGAATCTCACCCCCCTAAGGATGCTGCATACCAAATATCAAAACATTCCGACTGCTGGATCTGAAGAAGAAGATTTTTAAAGAAAATTCCTCATTTTGAACTAAGTTATAATTCAGGCTACCACAGTGAGCCCAAATATGAACCCAGGGACTTTTCTTGCACAAACTTAAATCTCACCCCCCTAAGCATGCTGCATAACCCATATCAAAAGATTCTGCCTGCTGGATCTTAAGAAGAAGATTTTTAAAGAAATTTGCCTGAAATGCACTAAGTTCAAATTTGGGCTCCTATACTGAGCCCAAATATGAACCTAGGGGGCCGATTTGAACAAACTTGAATCAGATCCACCCCACAATGTTGCATACCAAATATCAGAAGATTCTGCCAGCTGGATCTGGAGAAGATTTTTTAAGAAATTTGCCTGAAATGCACTAAGTTCGAATTCGAGCTTCTAAGGTGAGCCCAAATATGAATCCAGGGGGGGCCGATTTGAACAAACTTGAATCTGATCCACCCCACAATGTTGCATACCAAATATCAAAAGATTCTGCCTGCTGGATCTGGAGAAGAAGATTTTTTAAGAAATTTGCCCGAAATGTACTAAGTTTCAATTCGGGCTTCTATACTGAGCCCAAATGTGAATCAAGGGGGCCGATTTGAACAAACTGGAATCAAATCCACCCCACAATGTTGCATACCAAATATCAAAAGATTCTGCCTGCTGGATCTGGAGAAGAAGATTTTTTAAGAAATTTGCCTGAACTGCACCAAGTTCGAATTCGGGCTTCTATAGTGAGCCCAATTATGAATCCAGGGGGCCGATTTGAATCTGACCCCCCTAGAGATAATGTATATCAAATAGGAAAGAATTCTGCTGGTGGATCTGAAGAATAAGATTTTTTTGAATTTTGGAAAGAAATTCATGGGTGCTATCCGAGTTATGCCCCTTGTGGTGCCCCCTGTGGGTGCGGCAAGTTTATTTGTATAACTTTGAATTGTCATATGATAGGGAACATGCACACCAAATTTGGTTCAATTTGATCCAGTAGTTTGTGAGGAATAGTCGATAATGTAAAGTTCACGACGGATGACAGACGACGGACGGCAAGTGATAAGTTAAACTCCCTTCGGTGAGCTAACTAGAATTTGGCCTGTTTTTACGGTTAAAACTAGAAGTCCTGTCATGGACTGTGAGCTTATCTAGGCTTAATTGCACATAGGAATTTCATGCAATTGCCATATCGAATGGCATCCAAAGCACGGCAGGTTCTCCAGGTTACTCATAGCAAACACAGGCAATGTTTCTGCCAATGGACCTCGGAGGTCCATTGGCTGAAACATTGCTTTTGCACAGACCATATGTACAGAATGATAGCCTTACTATGATCATAATGCGTAGATTAACACACAGATCGATGTGCTATTTGTGCGCATTTCATGACAGGACTTCTAGTTTGAACTGTAACTGTCTCAGACTACGTTTTGCAAATCATTTTAAGTGAGTCGTGGATGAGTGGAAAAGTACATTAATCTCTCGTGCCTGAGGTTCTGGGATCGATTCCCAGT
Source organism: Pictodentalium vernedei (assembly GCA_031216915.1). Taxonomy (NCBI): domain Eukaryota; kingdom Metazoa; phylum Mollusca; class Scaphopoda; order Dentaliida; family Dentaliidae; genus Pictodentalium; species Pictodentalium vernedei. The sequence continues at coordinate 43,354,141 of CM062289.1, read as the reverse complement.
CAAGAAAGTTCATGAGGTGTCTGAACATGCTCTCTAGCAGAATCGATTGTGAAGTTTATCGTGTCATTGCATACCATACTATTGGATGGGGATGTAAAATGGCTGTGCCCTGTGCGGAACGAGGCACATGCTTAGTATTAAAGAGAGAGGCCCCAAAGTTGATGCTATGGAGATTATCCAATAGGCACTGAAACGAGTGTAGAACTTGCCTGCCAATTCTTGTAAAACAAATTCGGGGGCGCGGTGGTGTTGCGGTAACCAGTTCTCGTCAGATCACAAAGTTAAGCAATGACGAGCCCGGTTAATCATCGGATGGGTGACCGTCTGAGCGATGAATTTGGACTCCTGTGTTGTGTCCTTGGGCAAATCACTTAACCCCGATTGTCTACATGGGGGCACGATGACACCGTGTACTAAGGCGTACTGCACATTGCTGGTACGCATGTCTTCAACCAATCTAACCCTTCCTGTGCTGCAGTGCAGACTTACGATGTTGGAGAGCTGGCAGCTGCTCGTCGTTGCTTGGTGGTTCTCTCCAGGTACTCCGTCTTCCTCCACCTGTAAAACTGTCACAGTCATGATTAGCCATTGTGCACAAGTATATTTATTTATTTATTTATTGGTGTTTAATGTCACATACTCATGCACGATGGCTAATCGTGACTGTGACAGTTTTATGGGTGGAGGAAGCCAGAGTACCTGGAGAGAACCACTGAGCAATGACAAGCAACTGTCAGCTCCCCAACATTCCAACTCTGTTCAAGCACTGCTCAAGCAGAGTTACAGCAGTTGAAGACATGTGCACCATCGACATGCAGTACGCCTTAGTACACGGCGTCATCATGCCCCCATGTAGGCAACCGGGATAAAGTATTTTGCCCAAGGTCACAATGCGGGTCGTCCCAGACGGGGATCGAACTCAGGACCTCTAGCATAGGAGTCCAACAGTCTACCACTGAGCTACCGCAGTCCCTGTAAAACAAATAAGCTTGAAGCAGATGATTTAGGAAACTAATCTTTTAGTAAAGAGCTACAGATGCAGTCTCTCAGGTCACAGTCTAATTCTGTTTGCAAATCGATGCTATACTACTCAAAGATTGCTGAGCACCACGTATATCCAACTACCTGTTTTAGTTGAAATATTGTGATGAAAAGTGTATATATTTTTTATTTAATTATATCTTTAATGATTTAAGTACAGATATTAAGATTTTATTTGTGTTTGACAATTATTTTTTAGCTTTTGATTACGATAACCATGGAAAATGGATATTATTGGTAAAAGAGGAAATTTTTCAATTTGCCAAAAAGTTGACGGAGCGAACTGGTATGGGTTCAATATCAAGTATGAGACACATTACTGTTAATTACAGCTTGACAACGCCTAATGTTCCCAATCAAGTTCCTGGTGGTCCTTTGTGGGATGTTGTTCCATTCTTGGACCAGCATGGCACCAAGCTCCTGGACAAATCTTGGCTGGCCTGGATGGGCTGAAATTGCAAGCTGCAACTCATTCCAGACATTTTCGATTGGATTGAGGTCAGGGGGTCTTGCTGACCAGTCCATACGCTCAATCCCCTCCCTCTGTCGGTACTCCCTGACAGCATGGGCAACATGAGGACTGGCATTATCGTCCATCAGAATGAATCTATCACCCACTGCATCTGCATACAATCTGATGTGGACATCCAGGATCTCATCAGTATACCGCTGTGTAGTCAATGTACCACGTTCAAGGACACAGAGCTCAGTACGTCCATCTCTGATGATGCCACCCCAGACCATGATTGACCCTCCACCAAAGCGGTCATGCTCAGCAATGTTGGCTGCATGGAATCGCTCTCCTGGTCTTCTCCATATCCAAGAACGCCTATCTGTGTGGTCTAGGCAGTACCTTAACTCATCTGTAAAAAGGACAGGTCACCAATCTTCTCTGGTCCACCCAACATGGTCCATGTCCCATTCATATTGTGCCTGGCGATGGTTCTGGGACAGCGGAATGCGAATACATGATCTTCTCGATCAGAGACCACCTTCATGCAACCTTGCCCGGATAGTCTGTGTCGAAACATTTACCCCGGATGCATTCTGAAGGTCACTGCGAAGCTGGGTTGCTGTAGCAAAGCGGTTCCTACGGGCCTGAATGATCATATACCGGTCTTCAGCTACAGATGTTGCCCTGTCTCTGCTTCCACCATGCAGTCTTACTGGTGTGCCATACTGCTGAAATCTTGTCCAGGCTCTGGTGATCACCGTATGGTGCACACCAAGGGCTTCACCACCCTGACGATGGGTAGCCCCTTGCTCCACCATCCCTACAGCCCGCCACATTTCTGCTTCAGACAAATGTCTTCTTACATTTGCATTTGCCATATTCAATCATTAAATCACAAGGGTTTGTGTTCAAATGTAGATTGAATACCTTACATATGTCATTTACATGTAGACAGTACACGAAAACATCATGAAAATCAAGGGGTACATGCTTTCCATGACTATCACGAAAAGTCTGCCTGTCAAGAGGGCTAATGTAAACTCTGGGGACCATCTCAAGACATTCCTCAACCATATCCACCAAAAATATCGCAAATATGTCACCAGCAAATTTCACAATGATGTCTCAAATATTTGGTGCTTAGCAAACTTTGAGCAGTATATTATGGCCTGGAACCAGTCTTGCCCATAAATAGTCTATCGCCTATGTACAGTACGTGGAGAGTGTATTATCACTAAATCACCCACAGAGTGGAGATTCCACCCAAGCAATAATTGCAAATTTGTTGCAAAGCATAACCAGCACAAGCAAAGTTTCAGCCAATGGACCTCTGGGTTTACAATGGACCTCCGGGTTTAACTTTGCTTGTCTCTTTTGTCTATATGTTCAAAATTTGAAAGTTATAGCTTGGGTGATAACTCCACTCTGCGGGTGATTTAGTTACAATCCACTCTCCACGTACTGTATAGAATCAATTGTCTTAAGTTTTTCAGTTGACTGGAAAAGCGAACCAATGGTTCGCTTTTCAGGCCAACTGAAAATATTCTACACAATTGAATCAAAAAGTACCACCCACGAATATTCCTTTTTTTAAATAAATTCAAGAAATGTTTCTCAATCAAGAATTCATAGAAATCTTTAATGACATTACGATATTGTCAGACATGCTTCAGAATTGTACTAATTACGTTAATATCTTGAATTTTCAAGGTGAATTAATTAATTATTGATAGGGGTATCTACAGTACAAGGAGAGTGAATTGTTACTAAATCACTTGTGGGGAGGTTTCTCCACACAGACAACTAGAGGATGGCCACCAAAGGGTGGTTGATTCCCCCGAAAAAAGCCTTGATAGCCATTCCAACCTTATCCGCGACACACCCTCTGGTTGTGGGCAATAATAATACCAAGTATCATTAATATCCTTGAAGGCTGTAAGAAGTTATGGAGCGGACATGAATTCCGTCTACGCCCAGACGGACAGACAGACAGGCGGACAGACGGACGGACGACGTCATGGCTAGATTCCCCCAAATTTTTTTCGGGGGAATAAAAATTCCTTGTCTTGGAAAAAGCATTAGAACGACAAGCAAAGTTTCAGCCAAGGGACCTCTGGGCTGAACCCGGAAGCCCCTTGGCTAAAACTGTGCTTGCCCTTTTCATGCATTGCCACAGGAATAGACAGTTATTGTCTGGGTGTAAATTTCACTTCACAAGTGTTTTAGTGGGAATTCACTCTCCATGCACTGTATAAATGGAAAATGGTAGTATATCTGTATATCTTTGCAGGTAACGAGACATCACATTGCATCAACCATCAACTGTGCACAAACTCCACAAAAAGTAGATAAACAACCAACCCATAATAGTGCCGAATTCCTTACATTAGGCTATTAAAAAAATACTTGTTTCTCAGGAACCTCCTTTGTCATAGAAAATCTGCCTCATCACCATTTTTTCACCAGGAAATCTCTTTTATGACACTATTTTGCACCTGTAGGACAAATATTTAACCAACTACACCTTGTTTGACAAAGCTCAGAGAGCTCTGTCAAACAAGATATAGTTGTTTAAATTTTCTACTACATTATGGGAAATTTTCGCAGCTGAAAACATTGGTTAGTCACATAATAGTGTAAGTAGTTAAATTTCTGATTCCAACTAACAAAAAATTTTTTGTAAGGCCAAATTAGACTGGTGGCTTGAGAGTAGTGCTCGGACGACTTCGAAATTCCAAAGTCGATTAATCGGAGCCTCAAAGTTGAGTCGACGTTGACTAATCGCCAGGTTTATGTAACTTCTTAGATAGTACCTGATGGTATACTAGTACTATCTCTCGATATCGAACTGGAAATCCCTGTAGAAAAGGAGAGTGGTTTTAGTGCTGTTTTGATAAAACATGAAATTAAGAGCCATTAAATCCACATTGTCAGTTTAGGTTTCGCATGTAAACATCTACAGTTAAAACTAGAAGTCTTGTCCCGTATTCTGCACTAATTTGAAATAATAGCGTGTTAGGTTAGCGCAGCAAATCATCAGGGAATCACATATGATGCACGGTAGTGTACCGCGATTTCTGCAGAATTGTAACACGTGACGACTGATTGATATTCAGTTCTTGAAACAGGCAATCAACAGTAATTAAGTCGCACCTCCTACTGACATAAGGTGGCAATTAAATATTAGAATGCTGATAATCAGAGGACGAGATGATGTTCACCCCCCCCTCCCCCTTTCCCCCTTATCAGTAATATCACTTCATTTCGCGACAATACAAGAAGTATTTAAAAACGCGTATTGCGTGATTTTTGTTTTCGAAGATTGAGAAAATCATGCAGGTTGATTCAAGACTGCTAAACCTTGAGAAGGCAGAAGTAATGACATTTTCATTTCGTGAATTTTTAGCCTACTATGAATCGCAGCCGTTCTGGAGGAATTATGAGGAGACAAGCGTGGTTGGAAACAAAGAACGCTCTCCACAGAGTACCAAACTGACAGTGTATTGAAAGTGTTGCAAGTGAATTAAGAAATCAGAATTCTCAGCTATTTATAAAGAAAGTTTCAATATCAAGAGATAGTTGGCGTTCTGTAAAAAAAAATATGCATTTGGGTGAAAGCTGAAAAAGAAATTAATTATTCACTGAGAATTTTGAAAATCAGATCAACAAAAAGAAAAAAGATGCCCCCCCCCCCCTGCCCCCACACACACACTCCCTTTCCTCAGCAGAATCCTCAAGTCCCCATGTACCCTTATCCCTACATAGAGGGAAGCATGGGTAGCAAACTGCCAATTCCCCACACACCACAACTCTTCTTCCCCACGGTAGCTTTGTTTGTTTTTTTTTCAAGTAAAGGGTAAAGAAAATTTCTAAAATTTTGCCGGTGGCCAATGCCATGTGCACCTTCGATCATTGAAGGTAAAACAGGGTTAACATTTGGAGTTATAAAGGAACGTTGTATTAAAAATGTTGATTCGTAATTATTTTGTGTGATGGGGGTGGGGGTAAAGTATTATATCTGGAAAAATCCCCTCCCCACCGCCAACACAAGTTTCCGCCACTGCGTGGTTCGGTGGGCATGCTGTGTTAACAATTTATGACTGATAAGGGAGGGCCTACCTTTCCCAACACTTTTTCTGAGACCTACATTCCTACTCTTCCACATGTGGTCAGTCAAATTTGGCCTATAATTCACAGTACGGGCAATAGCTATGGAATTGGGCTTGACATGCATATATTTTATTTTTATTTTAGAAAGATATCCATGAAACCTTTAAACAATCGTTGTCAATGTTTAATGGAGTGTTGAAAAAGCTGGGGCAACTGAAAATTGTCCACATGCTCATGTTAGAAATCAATTAAAATCAGTTTTTTATTTTCTGTCCTTGGGCGGCTTTTTTGGGGTGAATTGATATTCTGATGCACTTCACTTGATAGGTTAATATGTCGTGAGGGAGCATTTCCAAATGACAGAACAATCAAAAGCGTGTAACAACTATTTATTCGTGAAAAATATCTGAAAGAACGTTTTAGAAAGCTCAGTGAGCATGAACATTGTGGACAATTGTCCCGTCCACATCTTGACACGTGGTTTGAGACGTTGCAACTTCCTCTCTCAGTTTCGTACCAAAGGCGACTCGACGCATCGTTCTTGTGAATTTAACATTCTCGTACACCGTGAACGACTGTACTTCTGATTGTGGATATCCTGTAACCTATCTGAAACCCATCCACGGTACATGGTGGATGCTTTTGTACAGAAACACCAACAAAGTGGAATTTCCATGCAGTCTGGATTGTGTTATGTGAAAGAAACATTCTCAACATAAAGTGAGCTTCGAACCAATATAAAAAGCCCAATCCACATAACCATACTGTGAGTTCCTTGTGTTTGCTTTGTCACAGAAAACTGAGTATATCATTTGGGTGAATATTCCACCCCTGGAGTGATTTGCAGACACCCCAATTATAAGGAGTTCTTTGAAGAATAACTCGGGTCATCTGGCGAGTAGATGAGTACAAGTGCCAAGTGGTGTTTCCTCGAGTTGAAATTTGCAGGACTTCAGTCCGATATTCCAAACAGTGGGTGGGGGAGGGAAATTGTATAAACCCATTCCACATAAGACCCTATCATATCTCTAATATAGGCATACAGTTCGTTTAGAGTGAACTGCCATCAAATCATGTGCAAGGTGAAGTTTTTACTCTGCACACTTGAAAGTTGTTAGGTTTTAATTTTCATAAATTGTCACCAGTCCTTTTGAATATTCAACTTTCTTGCTCCTCATTTATGAAACAAATATGATTATTATTTATTGGTGCTGACGGATACATCAGAGGATTGCGCTATATTGTGGCCTGAACAGGAAGGATTTTTCTCCATTTGCGGCAGTTTTTCAGGTAGCAAACAGTAATGTCGGCAATTACCATCTGTTGCGTTTTTTGAACAACAGAAGGTGTGAATAAGCTTTGAAAACACTCCTGTCAATATACTAAGCTCCCGTTTTATGACTTCAATTTGGAAATGGGTTACTTAATAACAATTAGGTGTCAAATTTATATTTATGTTTGTTTATCATCAGTGAATAAAGATTAATGATGAAGAATGATTGAAAAGAACTGATCCGGTGAAAAATCTGTTTGGGATAAAAAATAAAAATAAAAATAAAAGACTCTCATTTTTTCCGGCTGCTTTATTTGTTTAAAGGGATTGAAATTCACGCCCCAAATGCTGAAATTTCTAGAAATTAAATAGTTCTAAATCAACAGGTTCACCCTGTGTTTTTATATTTAAAAAAAATCCCTGATTTTTACAAACTTATTTTGAAAATGGAATTTTTGCAAATTTCAGCGAATTTTGTTGCTTAGCATTCTCATCTACGGAAGCCTATTAGCTTCAGGTGGTTTTTAGTTATTAAATTGTAGCTACAATTTAATAAATTGTACCTACAATTTAGCTAAATTGCCTCATCCCTGTTGTTTACTGATAATTTTATAAGATACGCAGGCCTGGCATTCTGAAAAATGCAGGAGGGCAAAAAATCGCTCTCCTCAATCAGCTTAGGAGAGCAATTAGCTTTACACAGCATTTTAAGTATCCAGTTGAACAAACTCATTGAAACTGAAACCAACAGACTACATCAGTGATTTTATTAACTTTACTAAGGTAAAGCGAAATCTCTTAGACATCTAGATGTCTCACTCAACAACCGAACACACACTTGACAAGACCTGTGTGTGTACCCAGACCTGTTGTCCAAGAAAGTCATACGCCTACCACTACCACCTTCAACCCCCCAAGGGGGGTTGAAGGTGGTAGTGGTAGGCGTATGACTTTCTTGGACAACAGGTCTGCTTGAATCTACAGCCACATCCTGGTGCAAGTGCTTCAAGTGACAGGATAGTAGTAATGGTAGTATATTATAGTGTCAATATTCCTTGAATAATTACCCCTCAAACTGTGATGTCAGTTGTTGAACTTGAAACTGACAGAAAAAAAAATATTGCTGTGACCCATTTTACTTCAAATGATTGCAACTGTGTTTGGGTATGGTTGCAGCCATTACCTTTTACCACAAAACCACTTTCAAAATGAAATTACGTGATGTTATGTGACTTCGAAGTTAAATTACATTTTTGCTTTACAACAAAAATTTAATGTGACCTTAATACATGTAATCTCAATCGTCCCAGACCAAAATATTTAGGAGGGCAATTTTTCGCTCTCCTTAATTCTTTCAGGAGGGCAGTAAGGAGAGCTAAAAAATCGCTCTCCTGAAATTGCCAAGCCTGGATACGCTTCGCTTACGGTGAGAAGGACGAGACGGTTCGGAAAAGGGGTTGGTAAGTAGGTAACCAGACAATTCGGCACCAAGACAATTCGGCACCAGTTTTCTGGTCAATTCGGCACCTGCTTTGGGATGATTCGGCACCTGCCATTGGTCAATTCGGCACCGGGTGTAAGTCAATTCGGCACCTCACTGAGATGATTGATGCGTGTGTTCACACTTTATCGGCGACAACTAATAACTTATAAAAACAAATTCATGAACTCTTGTTAAAAGTTATTTAGTTGTCAGTAAAGCCTCAGGTTGTGTGATTGAATATTATGTTACAGGCACAATAATTGTTCTTTAGAAAAATATTTTAAAGAACTTGTGACTTACAATACCGATTGTTAAGTGTCAGCAAGTTTAATAAATGTTGATTAAAGTTAAATTGTGTCTTTTTATTTTGTTATTAAAACAATAATTGTTTCCCGAGCATCAATTTTATATAAAATAAAGCCCAAACCACGAGCAACATCACTTCCAGAATGTCTTCAGACTGTTGTGTTGAATGTAATACCAGTGTTCGACCACGACAGGAGGGCCTTCAATGCGATGGTTGCAATCGGTGGCAACACAGGAAATGAGGAAATGGGATAACTCGACAATAATACAGGGATGCAGTTCGTGAAGAAATAGATATCCAATGGTCCTGTTCGCAGTGCCGAAATATTGATCAGGTAAGACTTACATTTTTTTTAAAGTATTTTAAAAATTCACTAATGAGGTCAGTAAACCTGGGTAATTAAGTGACGGGTAGGTAGTGGCGTACCTATGGGGTATTTTAGCGGAGGTGCAGTTCGCACGGAGCTTTTAGAAAATAGTTGGACAAAAATGGTTCGACCATAACTCTGTTTCTCTGAGCGAGGAAATGGTGCCTTTCATAGGCTTATTTTGAAAATTTCACGCACCGGGCCAAAAGAAATTTTCAAAATAAGTCTATGAAACGCGGCATTTCTAGCCCCCATGTTGGAGAAGTGTGTTGTATTATACTCAGGACAGGTTTTACTCTTTTATTTCAGACATCTGAGAGTACTGTTGATGCGACGTTCGTCATAAATCATTCCTTCGGAACAGATGCCAACACCACAACAGAGGCTTCATTCAACGTTAATGCCTCATTTGATGTACCTGTGCCTTCAAATGAAGAATCAATAGCTGGAGACAGTTCTGCAGTTATATCAGTCACAGATTCTGAACCCGCAGAATATCACATCGTGGAACATGGCTCTGAGTGGAGAAAGAGAATGTTAATACATGACGACAGGTACAGTTTCACAGTGAAAAAACAGAAAAATGAACACACCTTGTGGAGGTGCACCAAAAGAACTAAAAATAACTACTGCCCAGCGACCGTGATTCAAGATGCTGAAACATTCAAAGAGGGACTCAAGTCACACATTCATCCAGCAGAGCCTGGAAAATTTCTTGCTGTACAAACTGTAACAAAGGTATGTACATGTATAGCATTTATAAATATAATTTATTAGTAAGTTAATTGGTAATAAAAAACAGTACGCCTGTCGATTTGCACAGTGATTATTACTGTACAAACAAAACCAAACAGATTGTCAGCAAGTTTGCATTATACTTAAATTACTGTAAAAACGGTGACGAGAGACAGTAGATTGATGTCAAAAGACCAGTCATGCACAGTGACATGTTGATTTTTTACTCACTAATCAGTCGACCTAAACCTGGAAACATAGTGCGGACAGTTAATAGAATACGGCAAGCCCTGAGGCCTCATGATCCAAGTGAATTACACTCTGAGGTGAATAGTCTACATACATATTCTAATATTATTCGCTCGCGTTTCATAGACAGTCAAAATAAAAATAAAAAATGAGTTCACAAGGAGTTAATGATTCCCGTTAGGCCGATAATGAAGGGAAGCGTACTCCAAAATCAGTATATTATTGGAGAATGGTGGCAGTTAAGGACATAAAAATAAATGGCTTACAATACATGTAACTAACTAACACTAACTATCTAATTAATTTATAACTAACAAATTAAATAGTTTACTAATAAATGTTGTTTTTATATTCCAGCTCCACCTTGATTTTATTGAAGAACACGCTGCAGGTTTTTTAAAGAAAGATATCACAGTGGACAACAAACGCCACATTCTCTTTTATACAGATAGGCAACTAGAGCTTTTGGGAAAGGCCAAAACTTGGTACATGGACGGTACATTCAGAGTGGTGAATAAGCCGTGGGTTCAGCTATTCTCTGTTAATGCTATCAGACTATAATAAGAAAGATACAGTTTACAAATATGTTAGAAAATTAATAGCACTCCCTTTTTTGCCTCCGGAACATACTGAACAATCATTTGAGCATCTAGCTGACCAGGCTGGTACACCAGAGTTGGAGTCTGTTGTGCAATATATAAGAAATACTTGGATAGAAAACAGTATATTTGAAATTGAAAATTGGAGTGTATTCATGTCAAGTGTTCGTACTAACAATGACGTCGAGGGATGGCACAATCGAATAAACAGTAGAGTTAACAGTAGAGGAAGGGTGCCATTTTATCTCCTCATTATTGAGTTGTTCAAAGAAGCAACAGCCATTCACTTGACAATTAAGCTAGTTTCTGAGGGCAAAATGCAGAGACGGCATGAATCATGAGCTATGTTTTGCGGCAAATGAAATCCCCCAAAATCTGATTTATTTTTTCAGTGAATTGCCTCAAAACATAGCTCATGCTCCCTCTTTGAAACTAACTCAATTGAGGTTGTTGCAATGATGAATCATAATAAAACAAAAAAGCTGATGTATTATTTCTTCATGAATATCCACCTTTTGTCTGATTACTTTTGAGTGAAAATATTTAAAATAAAAAAAATATTAGAAACAATCTTATTCCTTGTCTTTCAAAACCCCCATGTTTTCGCAGAATCGTCCTGGCTGTCTTTTTCGCCAAACGTCTCGACAGTATCATGATAACTTTTATGATTGACATTCTCAAAGACTATGACGAACTAAGCAGATAAATAATTAATTATCTGATTAATTTGCCACATTCATTAAGAATGTCAGTTATAAAAATTATCATGACACTACGCGGCGAAAAATTATTCAGGTGCCGAATCGTCCTACTCTTGGTGCCGAATTGTCCTGGTGCCGAATTTAGTGGTGCCGAGTTGTCTTGATGCCGAATTTAGTGGTGCCGAATCGTCCCGATGCCAAATTGACCCGGTGTCGAGTTGTCTGGCATTCGGTGTGTTAAGGGTGGCGTTAAAGTCATGTAGGCCTATGGCCTATTTTTAACCAGTGTTACGGTATGGAAATATTATTGATATTGGTAACAGAAAGAAATCTGAGAATCAGCAACAAAAACTATGAATTTAACTATTCTGAAATTTAATTTAAAAAAAATTAATAAAAAAAAATGATACACAGATCTTTTATACTAATTGGTTTACAGAAAATAAAAACAGTGGTACTTATCAATTATTGAATTAGTCCAAAATACAGTTTGACAGAATCCAGTAATCCAGTGGTGAAGAATCTTGTGAAGAAAGTTACCAGCTGGTACATGTAGTATTAAATCCAAGAATGTCTCTTCAGAAACAGTATCCCGTAGATTTGTAATAAAATTTTCACTTTGAAATTTCAGCAGTCTCCAATAAAATATAATAAAATGCTCTGTAAAATTCAAATGGAGTAAAAATCCAAGAAGTATTGGCGCCACAGGTAATTTCCAAATAATCCAGTAGAATCCTGGCTTTTCACAAAATAATAATATTCTGTTTCACAGAAAGTATAAATTCTCTTTTCCAAGACAAATAGATTTTCTTCAAAATTCTCTTTTGGAATCAATCTTCCAAATTCACAAAGAAGCTCCGCTTCTATAATAAATGGACTGTTCGGAAACAATAATAATCTCCAATGGAAAAAACTAAAGTGAGTCTTTCTGAAATGGCTTTCTGAAAAAAAATGAGTTTTGGAATTCTGTTGACAAACCTTTATATAGTAACCAGATAGAATGTCCTAGAAGATGAAATGTCTACAATGTTCTGTCAGTTTCTATCAGTCTCCAGGTGATTCTGTCACAATCCAAGTAAACAAGGTCCCTGACCTACTTAAACAATCAACAGCTATATGTACAATAATTGTAGATCAGTGTAACAAAGATGTAAACAAGGTCACTGAGTGCAAATGAGAGAGACCAGTCAGAAAATGTAGAAATAAAAAATATCTTTCTCATATAATTATCTACTAAGGATATATCAATCTCAATATAATATGGGGGCTATGACACACCCCGCCTTAAAAGAAAAAGTTTGAAGGTACTGAAAACTCTTTATATAATTTTAGCAGTCTCTGACTGGTTGACAATACACACGATTATATTTACAAATTTTTTTTAATAAACATATATATACTCTTGAAGTGAATGGGAACCAATCAGATCATTTTAAATTAGGATATTCTGGAAAGAACATCAGCTACAACATTATCTCTTCCTAAAATATGCCTAATCTCTAAATTATATTCTTGAAGGGCTAAACTCCATCGCAATAATCTTTGATTCTTGTTTTTCATTTTATTGATAAAAGTTAAGGGGTTATGATCGGTGTAAACTGTAATTGGGCATTGGGTGGTTCCTAGATACACATCAAAATGGGTTAATGCCAAAATTAGAGCCAAAGTTTCTTTTTCTACTGTAGAGTAATTCTTTTGATGTTTGAGAAATTTTCTAGAGAAATAACATACAGGGTGATCAATACCTTGGGAATCTTCCTGGGCAATATACCCACCTGCTCCATTGTCACTTGCATCTATAAACAATTTGAAGGGCTTTTCATAATTGGGACTGGCCAGGATAGGGGAATTATTTAATAAAGTTTTTATTCTGTTAAAAGATTTCTGGCATTCCTCAGTCCAAACAAACCTAACCTTTTTGCTCAATAAACTGGTCAAAGGAGAGACAACATCTGAGAAATTTAAACAAAATTTTCTGTAATATCCAGCCATGCCTAAGAATCTCCTGAGCTCTTTTTAGAGCTGGGTACTGGAAAATTTACAATGGCATCAACTTTTGCCGCAATCGGCCTCACCTGCTCCTGACCCACAACACGGCCTAAATAATTTACAGTTGCTTTGCCAAATTCTGATTTTACCAAGTTAATAGTTAGGTTAGCTTGGGTTACTTTGTCAAAAATTCTTGAATATGCTTCAGATGATCAGCCCAATTTGTATCTGTGTGTATAATAACATCATCAATATAAGCTTCACTGTGATCTAAGTCTGCAATTAAGTGGTTAACCATGCGCTGGAACGTTGCCGGAGAATTTTTCATGCCAAAAGGGGTAACTTTATATTGATACAATCCAAATGGGGTAACAAAAGCAGATATTTCTTTTGCTTTTTCTGTTAAAGGGACTTGCCAATAACCCTTTAACAAGTCAAATTTTGTCACAAATTTAGCATGGCCAAGTTTGTCAATGCAGTCATCAATTCTTGGAATTGGATAATTGTCTGTTTTGGTGAGGCTGTTCACCTTTCGGTAATCAGTACAAAATCGGTAACTGCCATCAGGTTTTGGGACGAGTATACAGGGCAAACTCCAGTGGCTATGGCTAGGTTCTATGATATTATTGTCCAGCATATACTGTATTTCCTTTCGCATGATCTCAGCTTTGAAAGGATTCAATCTATATGGATGCTGTTTGATGGGATTTGCCTCTCCTACATCAACATCATGAAAAATAACAGATGTCCTACTAGGCACATCGGGAAATAAGTGTTGATACTTGAAAATTTTCTTTGGAAAGAATTCTTGTGAAGCCAAAAATTTGTAGAGTTACGACTCATTTTATGAGTTAAGGCATAGTCATCTGCTAGTACTGCTGCTCTATTTAATGTGTCAACTTTTTGTTCATGCAGGTGGGCCTTTATATCTGAATGTATCTTTCCTTTAAACTCTTCAATCAGCATCATTTCCTTTAATTTTGTGAAATCTTTCCCTATTTCTTTTGAATGGCACCACCTGTCAAATAAATTTTGCTTCTCTCTGGCAAATTCCACATGAGTTTGATTTTCGTTTTTATAATAATTTCTGAATTTCTGCCTGTAGGCCTCTGGAACAAGTTCATATGCCTTAAGTATAGCCTCTTTAACAGTATCATAATTATTGCTTTGCTCAGAAGAGAGAGCAGAATAGATTTCTTGGGCCTTCCCTTTCAAGACACTTTGCAATAGCAAAGTCCAGACGTCCCTTGGCCATTCTAAACTTGTTGCCACTTTTTCAAAATGTGAAAAATATTTATCAACTTCTTTTTCTTGAAAGGGGGGAACTAGCCTAATATGTTTAGTTGCATCAAATCTACTTGGGGAAATTACATTTGAGCCTTGACGCTGGGATTCTAATTCTTTAATTTTTATTTCCTTTTGGGCCTGAATTTCAATTTCCCTCATTTTTTGTTGCATTTCTAACTTTTTTAATTCCAATTCTAACTTTTTGAGTTCTAGGGCATCAGTAGGTTGCGGTTCAGAGGGGGGAGTTTCAGACTGAGGCAAAAGGCCTTCCTCCATATAATGATTAACAATGAGCTGTTTAAGTCTATGTTTGTTCAGACCAGGGGTGGCAGGTAATTTTAGATAATGAGCAAGTTGGAATAAATTCTCCTTCTTAAGAGATTCTAAAAGGGCCAAACTAGGAGAGCTTTCAAATTCAGAAATAAATTCTGTCACAATAAACACCATGATGAAAAGGTTTGCTGGTTCTCAGATTATATAAATAATAATACTGAAATTTTCTAAGAAAATTTAAATGTTTTGAAAGTGAGCCAAAATAATAATTGCAATATGCAAATAAAGCTTTCTCGTTATCTAATATTCAATCTCGGCAACAAGCCCCCAATTTCTGTTACAGTATGGAAATATTATTGATATTGGTAACAGAAAGAAATCTGAGAATCAGCAACAAAAACTATGAATTTAACTATTCTGAAATTTAATTTAAAAAAAATTAATAAAAAAAAATAATACACAGATCTTTTATACTAATTGGTTTACAGAAAATAAAAACAGTGGTACTTATCAATTATTGAATTAGTCCAAAATACAGTTTGACAGAATCCAGTAATCCAGTGGTGAAGAATCTTGTGAAGAAAGTTACCAGCTGGTACATGTAGTATTAAATCCAAGAATGTCTCTTCAGAAACAGTATCCCGTAGATTTGTAATAAAATTTTCACTTTGAAATTTCAGCAGTCTCCAATAAAATATAATAAAATGCTCTGTAAAATTCAAATGGAGTAAAAATCCAAGAAGTATTGGCGCCACAGGTAATTTCCAAATAATCCAGTAGAATCCTGGCTTTTCACAAAATAATAATATTCTGTTTCACAGAAAGTATAAATTCTCTTCAAAATTCTCTTTTGGAATCAATCTTCCAAATTCACAAAGAAGCTCCGCTTCTATAATAAATGCACTGTTCTGAAACAATAATAATCTCCAATGGAAACAACTGAAGTGAGTCTTTCTGAAATGGCTTTCTGAAAAAAAATGAGTTTTGGAATTCTGTTGACAAACCTTTATATAGAAACCAGATAGAATGTCCTAGAAGATGAAATGTCTACAATGTTCTGTCAGTTTCTATCAGTCTCCAGGTGATTCTGTCACAATCCAAGTAAACAAGGTCCCTGACCTACTTAAACAATCAACAGCGATATGTACAATAATTGTAGATCAGTGTAACAAAGATGTAAACAAGGTCACTGAGTGCAAATGAGAGAGACCAGTCAGAAAATGTAGAAATAAAAAATATCTTTCTCATATAATTATCTACTAAGGATATATCAATCTCAATATAATATGGGGGCTATGACAACCAGTCTGCACAGGAAGGGGAGGGGCGTTTTTCAATCAACATTGAAAAATTATTGTTTATTTAGTCCTTAGACTAATATGAACAAGTGCACCGTTTGCCAAAACAAGAAAAACTACCACCTCCCCCGCCTCAAAAACCCAGCTTGTGAGCACCCAGTCATTATTTCAAAATCTTGTGTGTGTGTGTGTGTGTGGGGGGGGGGGGGGGGGGGAGGGGAGGGAGTATCGGTCAAAATATTCTGGGGACGGTTTGACTCTGGGATGGGCGGGGTGAAATCATTCACCAGCCTTACGGCCTTGCCACTGAAAATCGGTTTGGGTCAAATAGCGGAGACAGGGTTCGGATCAAAATGGTGCGGGTCGATTAAGCTAGGGGACACTCTGGGCGATTCCCATCGTACTGAATAGCGAGTCGCGGACTCACCGTGTTTGTTATTATTTGGTGTAGCAAGTGATATGAACAAGGTCTTATATAGGAATGAGAAGGTTTTAAATGATATTGAAAATTTGTTGCGAATTATGTATTGAAATTCAGTTGGAGACTGAGCGGTATTATCAGTATCTGGATTTTTTATGGTGATTTTACGAACAAATTTATCCATGTTTTTCAAGTCGAACGAAGTCACGGATATTAATTAATTGATAAAATGTTGTCAAAACATTTTTATTAGGCTATTTCAAAACGATCATGTGCTGGGCTGTTCGTACATACACATCTCACACAAGTCTCGTCCTCGCATTCAACAATAGCATGGAATAAATCATTTAAAAGACGATTATATCCGATTTGGCAATGAATTTGATTTCACTGTCCGGGCTTCTTGTGAAAATTAAAACTGGTCATTTCGACATTTTTTTTCTGCATTTTTTCATTCATTGTCACGACTAATTTACCAGGCGAACCTGATTCGAAATGATATCGACTGATGTCCAAGTCCAGTTACCACACATTTCTTTTCCTAATGATATGTGTTGGAGATCGATGTTAATGACCTCGGGAATAGCGCACTACATTCTGCATTACATAGCGCAGAAGTTATCGCATGTTTAACAAGGTTTACTTGACTGTTCTGCACTAGATAGCGCATTAGCTAACGAGCGTTTTCTGTGCTAGATGTGACAGGACTTCTAGTTTTAACTGTAATTAGCATAAGAGCGCGTGCTGAATATACACACTAGATTGACAATCAAGTGTAGGTGCTAATTTGGTTCGAGATTATCTCTCTTCGACAATGCAGTTCTTGAAGCTGTGAACTTGATGTCTGACCACTTGACTGTGAACAGTGATTGAGCGCGTTGTCTAACAAACTGTCATGTCCGGTTCAATCCTGAAATATGACCTGATCAAAACCATGTGGTGAAAGATCATCAATGAACTGATGCTTCTTAAAATAAAAAAAAAGCTCAATACGTACAGAAAAGTGTCTCTGATACAGCCCTGGAATTATATGAGCATTGTCACCTAACTTCGCATCATTTCCTGTGTTTGTGCTTCACTTAAAAATAGGAAACTGGTCTCCATTACCCGTCCTACTGCTTATTTGTGCACCACAAATTTGGATTGCAACTAATAAATATAGTTTTTGAACAACAAAAGCCCGAAACGGGGTTGGGAGCGACTTGTACTTTAAGCTCTGGAATATCTTTTGACTAATCGACTGCTGAACTCATAGTCGACTTTGGGAATTGCGAGCGTCGACGTCAATTCGTCGTCTAATCGTCCGAGTACTACTTGAAAGCTTGTAAAAGACAGAAATTACTCACTTACCTGATAGTTCCGTACACCATCCCAACATGCTGTCTGTTTTGGACATTTTTTCAAGTCTTCAATACCAAACTATAAAAGAATAAATGTTACTCTGTTATTGTGTATTCCACTGATTGGGGACTTCTGGTCTACCCAGCTGCTCTTGTTCTGGTAGAAGTGTGAAACTTTTCTTGATCAAATTAATAACTGAATAAAAATTAAATTAAAATCTTTAGTTATTAACTTAACCCTTTACCCAACGCAGACGATATCAAAATTTATTATTTTAAATATCATTTTTTAAATTGTTTTCAAAAAAATTCAACAAAACCATATCATGTGACCCCCTCTTTTGAATGAGCTCATTGAGCTCGTTCCAAAAAGGGGTCACATGATATAATTTTGTTGAAATTTTTCGAAAAGTTAAAAAATTTATAGTAATTTATATATTTTTTATACTTACCAATGACCCAGACATAGCTGGTGCTAACTCTTAAAATATAGGGCCAAACACAAATTTTGCCCCCCAATCCCCAAAATTTGCATCTAAAACTAAAGAAAACATGTCCTGAAAGGCCCTCCACACTTCGCCCCCACTGCGCATGCGCAGTGTCAAGGACGTTCCGAAATTGGCGCCATTAATCATTCTAATAACCAGTGCCTGGTAAGCGCTATGTACTCAGCAGGGAGGCAAGAGTTCCCAACTCCTGGGAGGGCCATCCCCGTCTGGGTCATTGGTAAGTATAAAAAATATATAAATTACTATAAATTTTTTAACATTTTTATACTGTACCAATGACCCAGACATAGCTGAATAGTAAAAAGGCTGGAGGGCCAAGGACATAGAGCAAAATGGAATACGCTCAATAAAATAAAATAGAGTCATCCCCTGTAGGGAAAAAGAAGTAATAGGCCTTACATGTATCTTTCTTATTTATGATAAATTAGAAAGATACAACACCTTCCAAAATTGAGCTTCATACATCCATGTACTCTATTAATATCCAATATAATCCTTATACTAATAATTTTTAAAGTAAGCCAATAAATAAGTAAGTCTAGAGAATAGAGACTCTTATACTCCTAAAAGTGTCTGAGGATTGCATAATCATGTCCGTTGACATATGCAATATTCAAAAGCTATACTTTAAAAACTAAGACTTGAATGAATTTTAAAAACCTAAACTTCTCAGTAAACAACCATCCCAATAACAGCTCAGAATTACTAACTCCGGAGGAGGTATCCCCTTGTTTTCATAGTAAAACAGGTGACCCAAGGAAACACCCTCCCCCCCCCCCCCCTTTTTCTTGCCCTGGGTCAAATAGCCCAGAGCGAAGAGGGCAGCCGAACGGAGACACTGCCGAAACAGACAGCCTACCTAGCTATAGTAGCAACTGTTAAGTGAATGACATTCTGAGCAGTAGATAATAGACCTAACAATAGAGGCCTCCAGAAATGGACTCGATATTTCTGAGATAAAATTCATGAATGTGGATGGCTGAGCGCAATGAGCAGCCTTCAAAAATCTATAATAGCGACACTATTAATGTAAGCCCAAGAAGTAGAAGAACTCTTACTTCATGAGCCGAAATCTTAAGCACAACTGCTAAGTCAATGATATACTATAAGCAGTACCGATAGTTAATAGAATCCATTAACAAAAAAATGGAGCGTAACGTCCTTCTACTAGACATCAAAGACAGAAGAAGCTTACGCCCATAGTAATAAACAGAAATCTGTTTATAAATACATAAACTGTACCCGGAAAGAGTAAAGGCCTATGCCCATACGAAGACGGAAGGACCTTAAAATAATAGGTTCCGGATAATAGGAGCCTAACTCTTATGCAACAATCCAACCTAAATAGTAACGGAAGTATTGATTCCGAAACTATGAAAGTGAAAATCATCCATCGATAGTGCATGAAACTCACTGACTCTACAGTAAAAGAGAAACCAACAGAATTACTGTCTAAAAGGTCAGAATTTGAAAACTACTGTTTCCAGAGGCTCAAATGATTACTTAGCTAAATAAGAACCGAAGTTAAAATCCGTATAGGAATTTAATCTAAAGATTCTAAGTCTATTTATCAAAAAGTTACTAACTGACTTAGATAAAGAGACAAAAGACTCAATTGTAAACTATCGTAGAGTGCATAGGTATGAGGTAACATAAACCTATAACCTAAATAATAACAGGCTGCAGTAGATCTTGTGAAACAAGTATATTAAAAAATAGCAATGAGTAGTATGGAGGGATCAACAATATGAACATAATGATCCCTACACCACGACGGAAGAGCCTCCACTTTAGCCGCATAGAATAGCGAAGAAGAGGATCTCCTATAGTAAGAAATCGCGTCCAAAGCTCGTCCAGTACAGTGCTTACAATGCAATACGGACCACACAACGGAATACATGAAGGTTGCGACCTTGCAGGTTGTGATAAAGATGACACGATTTACCCAGTGAAAAAGATCCTCACATAGAGGAAGATTTCACGTTAAGACCCACAGTAGACAAGAGAGAAAATTACTCAAGATCTCTGTGAAGATAGAGATGCTATCAACAGAAATGTATTGTGGTTGTTTATCTTAGCAATACCTGCTAAAACAACAGCGCCGGAGGATACGCGTATCCTATCATTCCGTCCTATAGATCAATAGAGCATTAAGAATATTAGCTCAGAGATCTGGACAAGCCAACACATACGTCTGCAATTGATTAGCAAGCTGTGTCATAAATAAATCATCATTGGGCGCTCCCATAGATAGCAAATCTGATTGAATACTTGTTTGTTGAGAGTCCATTCTGACAGCAACAAGCGACCCGTAAGAGAACGGGAGTCCGATAAAACAATCAGACGACCCGGAATATGACGGACCAAAATTGAACTTGGTGTACTATAACCAACACACGGATTCTTTCCATTAAATTGAATAACGGAAACGAAAGAGTGCCTCCCTGGTTCCGGAGATACGCCACTACTGTCGAATTAAAGGACAGGAATTTGGGCATGCGTTTCTGAATAATGTTCATGCAATGACATAAAGCAAGCCTAAAAAACATTATTCCGCGGAAGAAAACTGATTGCTAAAAGACTGCGGAACCCAAAGACCCTGGCACTTCGAATCCGTAGGGATCAGTATTATATCCCAATCTGTTTTGACTGGCAACCGTCATAACAGCCACACTCGGGTCCGGCAACTGCGGCGGCACTCTCTGAGTCAACCACCGAATGTTTGCCCCAGTCTGAATCTCTTGTAACACTAGATAGACAAGAGAACGTGTAAATCGAGCAATTCATGGATTGCCGAAAAGTTGCTGTCGAAGAGAAGCTCCTCCGAGAACGAAGCGACTCTGAGAGAGTTCTTAACCTTACTATCCACGCGAGTGGATGTAGCTAGGGCTGCGTCACGTCTAACTAACTCCAATCAGCCACTGAAGGGCGGAGTTATACGTGAACAAACTACTGCCCTCAAAAGAAATTACATTGAGAATAATATCCCGTAAATCTTTTCTTGAAGACGTAATGATAACGCCTCAGTAAGGCGGATTACGTATAATAAAGCGTCTAAGTTAAGTCTACTATACATAATGTCGTTCCCAACATTGAAATTGGAAAAGACATAAACGGCGAAAAAGAATATATGCAGTTTTTAATCACACCGTCAAGACGCATATGAACTCTCGATATGCCCTGCTCTGCCAAAATAAACTATTTGTATAAATGATAAAATGGCAGAAATGAGCAACGCGGACAAGAAACTAAACTATCATGCTTAGTAGCAGGCTTGTATATATATATATAGCGTCGAAAAATAAAACACATGTTGTAATGACAATATTGGACTGCGTCGGTAAGTCAGGGACAATGTCCCCGAACCGATCGAAAAATCCGAGTCCAATGACGCTATAAGTCTCTTATCCAAGATCGCAGCAATGAAGTCCGAAATAATAATCACTGGAAGATAATGCCAGAAGATATGAAAGGCATCTTCCGATACTACTAAAGGGAAAACTCGAAATCTTTCGAATCCCTTTCGCCATCCTGTCGGACCCTATAAAGCGTTCGGTCGTCCGTACCTGATGCAACCGCGGACCGCACCGACCCAGCGCCGTCGGATAATTCCTGATTCGACCGAGAAACTATCAATTGCTGGGATGCTGCGAAACAACTGTGCTAACTCGGATAGCACGTCCGTCACTGAGGCCTGAGGAGAAGCGGTCTTACGATGCATTGCCGCTGGAAGCTCCGTGGTCGTTACCCCGTGCATACTACCAATATGCGAGCGAACGGAGTGTATAGGCCTCGTGTCCCTTGGCTACCGGATGGCGCGACCTATTCGCCGTGGAATCACTGAATGCCGAAACTGATCGGATACTCGAGGTCACGTAGCCAATGTGCGGTCGTGTGCCCTGCTGTGAGGATGAGGAAGCATTAAAGACAGTCTCTCGGACTGTCAATATAACGGAGCGTCCCGACCAACGGACATATGCTCCGAATGTAAAATATCTGAACCACAACATGCGGTCCCCTATGTTGTTGGGCGAGAGAGGGACCTCTCTCGCTCACAGCCCGGACGGACCTGGACCAGCCAGGAACCGGACTAACAGGCTTCCTCCGATCTGTCCTCAATCTGCCGTCACTGGGTGAGTACTAAAGTAATTAAAGTGCTCGCATCACCCAAATCTCCTTCCTAGACCACAATGGACGAACCCGGCAGCCGAACCATTCGATGAATGTACGCTACACCGGGTGAGCTAGCGAATGTCACTCCGTTGGCGATAGACATATTCCATGAGCACTTATTGCCGCTAACTCTTCATTAACTATGACGACAGAGGCACACTTTTGAAAGACATCTCCATAACTCTTCGAACAAGAAACCAGAAATGCTTGGTTAGCAAGCATAAAATAATAATATATATAGCGTCGTTCAATAATTCAAAAGTTTGTGTGACATTATTGGACTATGTCGGAACTGAGGGACGATGTCCCTGAACCGAACCAAAAATTTCTAAGTCCACCGACGCTATCAGTTTCTTATCCGGCATCGCAGCATTCTGGTCCGACGAAAGAAGCTGTAGAAGACCAAGTCAGATGACATACACAACAGCATATGTTGTTCCGAAAGGGAAAGCTCGAAATCCTCCGAATCCCTTTCGGTATCCCGTCGGACCGGATGAAACTTTCGGACGTCCGTACCCGCTTCCGCGGAGCGTCCCGACCCAGCATCATCGGATAAAATATATGCGACAGATTCAGTTGATGCTGGGATGCTGCGATAAACTGTGCTATTAAGGAAAGCACGTCCGTTCCCGAGGCCTGTGCAGTAGCGGTCTTACGATGCATTGCCGCCGGAAGCTCCGTGTACGTTGACTCCCGCACACTTCCTATGCGAACGTCCGGAGTCTGCAGGCCTCGTGTCCCTGGCTACCGGATGGTGTGACCTGGTCGCCGAAGAATCCTTGATCGGCGAAGCTGGTAATATATCGGCGGTCACGCAGCCAAGGTGCGGTCGTGTGCGCTGACGAGAAGAGGAAGCCTTAGCAGTCTCAGCGGACTGCCTATACAACGGAGCGTCCCGAGCGACGGACGTATGCTCCGCTTACGACACATTTTGTACCACAACATCTGGGGCCAGATGTTGTTGAACGAGAGAGGGGCCTCTCTCGCTTGCCGTCCAGATGGACCGGAACGAGCTATGAACCGGACTAAAAGGCTTCCTGCGTTCTCCCTCCGATCCGCCGTCACTGGGTGTGCATTAGGTTAGTTTATAGTGCTCGCATCACCCCAAAAATCCTTCTAGACCGCAACGGACGAACCCGGCTGCCGAACCATTCGGTGAATGGACGCTACACCGGGCGAGCTAGCGGACGTCAAAGGCCGTCGAACCTACTAGGGTCCTCTTAGGCAATTGGCGTATTTACATGAGCACTTTTCCGCTAGCCCTTCATTAATTGTGACGACGGAGGCACACTGTTGGAAGACATCACAGATACATCACCCTAATCTTGATCGTCTGAAATAGAAATTGATAAAGTAGAGTGACCCTGCGGGGAAAGGACCGGAGTGTCCAAATCCCCAACAACATACCGTGACATACGCTTCCCATATTGTCATCGAAATCATACGATACAGAACAGGAGTTAATGCGAGTACACTGACCACATATAGAATGATAATAAAGTCAGAGGAAGACTTCCTCTTAAAACAATTGATCAATATCCTTTCAATGTGAAAAGAAAACAAGTCCTGGTACTCGCACTAACCCCTGGCAATCAAAATACATAATAATAATATGATCCATTAATATAGAAAAAATAATTGAAATCAAAATATTTTGAAAAAATATTTTTTCAGAACAGCCCAAGTTTCTGAAAAGTAACGTTGAGCCCCAATGGATCCCAAGCCTAAGTGTGGACAAAAATTTTTAAAATATTTTAAACAATTTATTCAACACTTACGAACAATAATAATGTATCTAGTTATGATTAAAATAACATCAAGATATTATTTTTTAGAAATCCCCCCCTCACACAGAGGGCTGTTGTAAATGTAAACAATGAGTGTAAAAACACTAAAATAAGACTCCAGGCACCCAGGCCCGAAATCAGTTACCAAAAATACACTATCTGATGCAAAACAGAGACTTCCAGGGAAGAAACTGCAGAACATCAGATGGTAGATGCAGAACACAACGCCTAACCACCCCTAGGTGAAGACGTAAACATGGGGAAAGAACAGAATTCATTCTGTTATTCAGCTAAAACTCCCAAGAAAATTTAGTAATAATAATTACAAAAACTATGCCAAAAGCATGGGAGAATAGCAAGGGGGAACTTAAAGGACAGGGAGAGAGGAAAACACTTAAAAAAAAACAGTGTAACTAAATAATCAGAATGACAACAAAATGGCTGCTGCCTTGAAAATAGGTAACTTAACATAATTTCATTAAAAAATTTTAAGTTACAGCCCTGATAATATTCTGTCACACATTCTTTTCCTCTCCTCCTTCTCTATCCTCCTTAGAATACCATTTCACTAATATTTATGTGTCTGGCATAATTTAAACTGAGATTTATAAGCACAAAGATCAGTCAGATGTTAACTGATGAAGGGCCAAACTTAGAATGATTAATGGCGCCAATTTCGGAACGTCCTTGACACTGCGCATGCGCAGTGGGGGCGAAGTGTGGAGGGCCTTTCAGGACATGTTTTCTTTAGTTTTAGATGCAAATTTTGGGGATTGGGGGGCAAAATTTGTGTTTGGCCCTATATTTTAAGAGTTAGCACCAGCTATGTCTGGGTCATTGGTACAGTATAAAAATATAATATTTTTTCAACTGCTGAATTTGCATATTACGTGGGCGGAGTCGGGCAATTCGTTGGGTAAAGGGTTGATATCCAGTGTAGTGGAACACAGAATCTAAATACTGTGTAAGGCTAATATTACCCTCCCGGGATAGACGCTGAAAATGCTGGATGGAATTATCCACATTTCTGTACTTCTTCCTGGACATCAATTTTTCACCAGCATTCGGTTGTAATATGGTTGCTTCCTGGTTAGCCTGTTCTTTTTTTCATTCTGTACATGTTGGGGTGCAACCCAGCTAACCCCAGCGATTCATTACCTTTTGGCCAATTCCCTTTTGACCAATTACCTTTTGCCCAATTCCCTCTTCACAAACGATTTTGCTTGACAGGAAAACAGAGATCTTCATGAATTTTCTTCAATTTTGCCACCATTTGACAGAGTGAAAAATTCTCTTTATCACAGGAGGCACAAAGAGTACCTTCTTCTTCCAAAAGAAAAAAACAGACAATTCTTTCCATGGTGAGTAGTTTCATACTCCCCATAGAGAGAGTATTCTTCTCACAAAAAGTGATGACAATATCGAGTCTTGATATTTGGAACATCTGATAGACCTTCCCAGGCTTGTCAATTTCAGGAGAGCGATTTTTTAGCTCTCCTTACTGCCCTCCTGAAAGAATTAAGGAGAGCGAAAAATTGCCCTCCTAAATATTTTGGTCTGGGATGATTGAGATTACATGTATTATGGTCACATTAAAATGTAATTTAACTTCGAAGTCACATAACATCACGTAATTTCATTTTGAAAGTGGTTTAGAGGTAAAAGGTAATGGCTGCAACCATACCCAAACACAGTTGCAATCATTTGAAGCAAAATGGGTCACAGCAATATTTTTTTTTCTGTCAGTTTCAAGTTCAACAACTGACATCACAGTTTGAGGGGTAATTATTCAAGGAATATTGACACTATAATATACTTCCATTACTACTATCCTGTCACTTGAAGCACTTGCACCAGGATGTGACTGTAGATTCAAGCAGACCTGTTGTCCAAGAAAGTCATACGCCTACCACTACCACCTTCAACCCCCTTGGGGGGGTTGAAGGTGGTAGTGGTAGGCATATGACTTTCTTGGACAACAGGTCTGGGTACACACACAGGTCTTGTCAAGTGTGTGTTCGGTTGTTGAGTGAGACATCTAGATGTCTAAGAGATTTCGCTTTACCTTAGTAAAGTTAATAAAATCACTGATGTAATAGTCCTTTGGTTTCAGTTTCAATGAGTTCGTTCTACTGGATACTTAAAATGTTGTGTAAAGCTAATTGCTCCCCTAAGCTGACTGAGGAGAGCGATTTTTTGCCCTCCTGCATTTTTCAGAATGCCAGGCCTGCCTTCCAATATTTGCTCTGTACAAAAGTTTATCTGGATGGGGCATTTTATTCATGACCTAATATATATGAACAAGTTTTCGCATTTCATGCTTTTACTAAAGGACAACAATTTCCACTTTTATATTGTTTATTAAAAAAAGTAAAGAAATATACAATCGCCTCTTTTTATTACTGAAAGAATTAGCAAATGTATCTGGAGAAATATTAACTAGAGGTAATGTGAGCAAGCTCACAAAGTGATACCCCTTCACGCAGTTGCGCTTACGAGCACACAACCATATGATGCAGCAATTGAAATGTATAAATTAGATTATCTCCCCTTGGAAATGTCGGAACGGAATTATATTGCTTCATGCGCATTTTCATATGGAGTTCTTCCATTGTGTAAAGTTTCATGAAAATTCATTGAACGGTTCAGGAGGAGTTGCGCTTACGAGGACACAACCATATGATGTAGCAATTGAAATGTACAAGTTAGATTATCTCTCCTTGGAAATGTCAGAATGGAATTATATTGTTTCATGCACATCTTCATATGGAGTTCTTCCATTGTGTAAAGTTTCATGAAAATTCTTCAAACGGTTTAAGAGGAGTTGCGCTTATAAGGATGGACAGACGGACGGACGGACGGACGGACAGACAGATGGATGGATGGATGGACGGACGGACGGACGGACGGACGGACGGACGGATGGACAGGGTGATTCCTATACACCCCCCCCCCCTAACTTTGTTTGCGGGGGGTATAAAAAACTGAGACTGTAAACCTCTTATTGAGATGACTCATCTTTCCCCGATTGTGTGAGAAAAGTCATTGTTTTAGCATTTGCGACAGTACCAAGTGTCAGAACATCATGGGACAAATTAAAACTTGAACTTAATCAGTTTCCACCTTCAGGTGTGTGACGAGTTGTATCATATGCAGAAAACACTTGGATATCTTAAACTGCAACATTTCCTTCTTTTGGTAACAGTGCCCGTGAATACTTTGGGGTTTTCTAGTCTTCATGCTGAACTTATGATTGTCGAAAATAAGCTATTTCTCTCCTCTACCATTTGCAATAGAATTTGCATTTACTTGTGCATTGCGAGGCAGTCCTTACAAACTTGATCCTAAAGTTCTCAGTAAGTAGAGAGGCAATCCTCACTGACTCCACACACTTTTTTAACCATATTTTATTTCAAAATCAAAATGGTTTGGTAAAAGGAGTTGCAAGGCAGTGCTTACCGACCGACTCGATCCCAAAGTTCAAATGCTAAGACATGTAGCTGTACATATATAGAATCAAGCCTGAAAATAAGCAGACTGTCATTTGCAACCCCCCAAAGGGTGAATTTGCTGATGCTATCCCATACAGTGGGCCAATTTATCCTCTAGGTACATCTTTCTGTTTTGGCTTGAGACCTTAAGACTGAGGTTCACAGAGGGTAAATTTTGTGATGCCACCCTGCCTCACCAAGTTCACTCTCTGGGAACCACATTTTGCTGATGACAGCCTGCTTATTTTCAGGCTTGTATAGAATATACCCATTGTAGTTTGGTGTACCAAATGTTCACCACAAGTGGTAAAGTGGTGCTAACCGCGAGCCTTTGGCACATGGTTAACACCACTTCACCATGAGTGGTGAACATTTGGTACACCAAGCTACTTTGGGTATATTTTATTTATACTATGATCGTCAGATTATTAAGAGTCGCTATTATTTGTTCTCAGTTTTACTGAGCAGCAGACGTACACACATGCGAATCTGTTTTGGTTTAAATGAGCATCGGTGGGTGGTAATTCCGCTGTAAATTTTATCACCGAAATGAAATGGAAAAAGAAACAGAGCCTTTTTCATTTTAATAACATAACATACTATTTCAAGTTATGGATGCTTTATTAACATGAGACAATGCATGTTTGTTAATTTTTGGTGTCTTATGGGTTAAACTCATTTAAAAACGTACTAAATAATTTCCACATTCATTTGACTCTTCACTGGGCGACGTGCGATAAATTAGACAAGTTTGCATTCAGGTCGACGTCACCAAAGGTCAACTTGGATGTAGTTCCACTGTTGGTGTAAATTTTAACTACTGAAATCCCATTGCTAGCATGTTCATCACGGTTGTTGTGTAAAGCTAAAATTTATGTCATAGGCTTTTCATATGTAGCAGAATGGTATAAATCTTGCTAAACTAAGATTTCTCTTTCTGGTAATATGGTATCTTTAACTGGTAGAGTGCTAGAAGCCACTATCAGGGCTTCAGTATGAAGAGTAGGTACACCAGCCTAAGGGTGTCGTATTCTGTGGAAGTGCTTCATATTATCTTAGAAGTGAAATTACTAAGTGTATGTGGGTTTGCCTTGTTACAATTTATGGGTGAGTGCCCCTTGGCACTCTCCCATAAATTGTAACAAGGCAAAGACACATGAACAAATTTTGATAACCAAAAATAACTTAGCACTCTACCAGTTAAAAAAAGGTACTAATGTTGCAAATGAACTTTGAAAAATAATGTAGCTCTCTACTAGTTGAAAACATATCCCAATTTTATTTCGCTTTACCAATACCAAATTCTTGGCTTATTATTTATTGGAAAGCTCTCTAACAGAGAGCTTTCCAATAAATGATAAGACAAGGTTACAATACAATTGACATACATAATTATACAGTAGAACCTGTCTTGAGAGACCACCCTTTTTCCCCTGCAGGAACCCCGGGAAGTGAAGCAGTGCTTGTTTACTGTGGTATAAAAACTAAATTTACCAAATATTATGAATATTAGTTAATAATAAAGAACAACTATTTGGTGCGAAAACAAATTTAACATCAACTCATTCCGGTGATGAACTATCAACTCTCGGTTTTGATACATCAACTAATGAACTCAGTCCAGTGATGGAACATCAGCTCTCGGTTTTGATATGGTCTATAATCTTCACTTTGGTGTTAATTGAAACTAGTGGGCTGGGTGATCAGGAATAACCCCAGTGATCCTACTGAATAGTGGTTAGCCCTTTACCTGACTTAATGGTCCAGGCCTGGCATTTTTAAAAATGCAGAAGGGCTAAAAATCGCTCTCCTCACATGGCCTAGGGGAGCAATTAGCTCTCCTCAAGCTTACAAAAGCTAAAAGTGGCTAAATGAAGTTGTACTATTAATGACTTTTGCCTATTGGGCTTTGTACATACATTTTATTTGGTGCTGCTAACCAGGTAATCTCTGTGAGACAGCTACATTGCCCCTCCCACACCTCCGGGCCTTGGTAAGGCCCAGAGGTGTGGGAGGGGCAGTGTGGCCATATTGCAGAAACCACTAACATAGCAGAGATCTGAAAACCTGTGGGTTTTAGGAATTGGCTGTTGTGGTAATCATTATTTTCTAAGGCAAGGAGGGCTATTTTTCACCCTCCTTAATTTTTTTAAGGCAAGCAGTAGGCGAGCAAATAAATCACTTTCCTGAAAACGCCAGGCCTGATGATCACAACTGAATGGAAATCAAATCAAGAAAAAGATTTCAAATCTAATGGAATCAAATTTCTTCAAGTTGTA
Organism: Pictodentalium vernedei; assembly: GCA_031216915.1. Classification (NCBI taxonomy): domain Eukaryota; kingdom Metazoa; phylum Mollusca; class Scaphopoda; order Dentaliida; family Dentaliidae; genus Pictodentalium; species Pictodentalium vernedei. The sequence continues at coordinate 43,323,975 of CM062289.1, read as the reverse complement.
GATATTGCCCCTTCTTACAAAATTGGTATATATCAAATATTGTCCATCTCCATTCATGTATTGTACTTAAGCGTTTATTATCCATTCAACTTTAAACCCTTGTCAGGGACCGACCTGGGCATGCGACAGTGCGTATTTGGTTCTGAAACATCAGGACCTGGCTCTTAAATCTCAGAAATAGGCTTCTCAGTTGGCGCGTAACTTCTCAGATCATATTTTGATATTCTCTCGATGGATAATCAAGAGAGACACTCTTACATGTATTATATATATGATTATCATTTATCATTGTTGTAGAGTGCTTAAGTTAATACTTCAAGTCTTAATTACCAAGCATTAATCTTCACTGTGGTTTCTGATCAAGTCTTGGCTGCCTAAATAGGCAGCCAAGACTTGATCAGAAACCACAGTGAAGATTAATGTTTGCTATAGTATACTAAATGAAAATGATGAGAGCTATTACATACTTGCAGTGCGTGTTACAAACAGCAGTGTGACTCCGTAAATTGAAATCTGGCGCATGAATTGAAAAAATAGGCTCCGAGGCTAGAGCGTATTTTAAATAGTCCTGATCGGTCCCTGCTTGTATTTAACGGAATCGCCGCTATGACATACATGCTTCTGTATTCAACTGGGGATGTACAAGCCAGAACTTTTTTCCCCGCACCGTTTATACTAGTTTCTTTCCCGTTGAGTCATTAGTTACACGTCAAATAATTTCCAAATTTTGTTATACAATTATCGATCATCTGTCGTGTTGTGTGAAAATGAAAACGTCCAAAGCAAAATAAAGTCCGTTCACAAAAAAATTAGTTAACCAAAAATGGTATAATATTAAATAACAATCATTTCCAACCACAACATTAACCCTTTACCCAACGCAGACGATATAAAAATTTATTATTTACAATACTTTTTAAAATTTTTCCAAAAATTTCAACAAAACCATATCATGTGACCCCTCATTGGAACGAGCTCGACAAGCTCATTCCAAAGAGTGCTCACATTGTTTGGTTTTGTGGACATTTTTTTAAAATAATGTTTTTTCAGCTGCTGAATTTGCATATTACGTGGGTGGATGTGGCCAATCCCCATATACCTAAATTGGTCAACTTTATTTCAATAAATCTTCGGACATCCTGATATGCTTAGAACTTGTTTTAAAAAAGTTTCTCTCAGCTGCTTTGCAAATCTGCCCAAATTTGTCCTTCCATTTTTACTATCAATAATAATCACCAAATGGTTAGGCGTAGATGGATACCCGCCAAAGAGAAACAGCGATACGAATTTCAACAAACACGCCCAATAGAAAAGATAATGCATGTATTGTAGACTGGTTCCCAAAAGGTTGTTTTGATATTTTATGGATCCATTTGATCAGTACAGTGGAACCTGTCTTGAGAGACCACCCTTTTTGCCATGGAAAAGTGGTCTCTCAAAACAGGTGGTCTCTCATGACAGGTCCATTTTTGAGTAAAACAACCCAATGGTACAAGGTCATTGCAGTCTTTCAAGACAGGTGGTCTTTCATGACAGTGGTCTCTCAAGACAGGTTTTACTGTACAGCTTCAAACAAAACAAACAGACTCTTCACCTTTGAGTTTAAACATCAGAATTAAAATTTCAACGAGTTATGTAAAACACCCACTGATTCAAATACATATCGCGTTCTGTCTATGTATTTAATGTTTACTCATCTATTAGCAAGTCAGTAAAAAAAAACTATTCCAGAAACGGGAATAAAAATTGGTTTGGGGAAACAAAAATTCCGAGGGCCCTACTAACGTCCATATCTGGTAAGTTTTATTTCCAACAAGAAGTTATCAAAAGAGCTGATGGATATGCAAAGAGAAGACATTTATTTATTTATTTATTTATTTATTTATTTATTTATTTATTAGTGTTCAAGGTCATAGCATCTAGGGCTATCTCATTGCCATTGAAGAGAAGGCATGACAGTGTATTCCAACAAGGGCATAATTCTTGTAGAAATACTTAAAGCTGGTTCGCTATATATATATATATATATTAATTTGGGAAGAGTATCCTCACCAGTTTTCTTTTACATGTGATTACAAGAAATGGAGGACAGGTGGATATTGTGCAGTACTGAAATTAAAGCTTCAGTATCAGTTCGGGATTTCTGGGGCATGATATTACGATTTCGGTATATCTTTTCTTGATTGGATATATACCTGCCAAGAAATAATAAATTCTCTGTTTGCTTTTACTCAGACCATTTCCATACAGTTTCAGACACACGTTTAAACTTTGAAAAAACAAAACATTTATTCAAGAAATTACAAGAGGAACCAAGATCAAATTTTGCACCCCCCACCCCCCTGCAAGTTCATACATCACTGCTAGAGGTGGTTTTCCCATTTAGAAAATCTGAAATTTGAGGAAATACTTTGCTGTAGCTAGCATCACCCATATGAGCCCCATCAGTATATGACCGATGAATTTTTAAATATTTGTTAGTCAGTCGAGTTGCACGGTATTTCAATATACCAAATATTTTCGGTATTGAAAACCATACCTTACCGTTACCATGAGTTAATAAAATATTCAGTATACCAAAAATCTGGTATTACCTCAATATTGCATAATACCAAGGTGATCCAACACAACAAAGGGTAATTGTATGCCTTATGGTATTACATCATAACTTCTAAGATACACATGGCTTACTAACACGTCCACGACTCATGAGAAATGTCCACTTTATTACAACCATGCAATGTGTTCAGAAAGTAAAAATAACAGATTGAAGTTGGAACTTGGGGAATATGACTGGCAGTATGGTTGTATTGAGCACAACAGCATTGCATTTCTCATTTTTATTTTTCATTAATTTATTCACATTCAAAAGTTATATGTTGTTTCTGCATGTGTTTCAATTAACCAAAACAGAGGTAAGAAATGAAAATACTCCAATATATCATATCAATAAAAAGTACACAAATGAATATTCAAAGCTAATTTACTGAGTTTGTGAGAGATCACATCTTTCTGACCCCCGGCTAAGTAAAATTCATGTTGTAAAGTCATGAATGAGAATTGTGGAATATTGTTTACATTTCATTTAATCCTTTGCCTAATGAATCGCCCGCATCCGCCCGAATAATTTGCAAATTGAGCAGTTGAAAAAAGTAATTTTATTTTAAATATTTCAACACAACCATACCATGTGACCCCTCATTGGAATGAGCTCACCGAGCTAGTTCCAATGAGGTGTCACATCATATGGTTTTGTTGAAATTGTTTTGAAAAATTTGAAAAAATAGTAATTAAAATAATAAATTTTGAAATTCTCTATGTTGCGTAAAGGGTTAACTGTGCTGTTCCTTTTTGGTTTTCAATGTTACACAAACAATAAAATCCAATTTTATTTCACAAAAGTTATTTAGTGTTTTATTGATAATAAATATGTAAGTTTCAACTGTTTATTTGTTAAAAATAACAACATAAATTATCGAATTATTTAAACACTAAAAACCACAAAGGAATCGCATTCCTCTGCCACTTCAATGATTGAATCAAATTATTCAATAATTCAGTATATCACGGTATATTTTTTGATACTGCGGTATATTTTTATCCCAATATCGTGCAACTCTATCAGTCAGGCTCAAGTAATTTAGGCTGTCAAGATTAATCAAGTAATCGATTGTCACTCGGTCATGCTGAAATCGATTAGTATTTTTCGTTGTCGAAGAATCGGTAAACTGTACCCAAAATTAGACGTTTAATAAAAATAAAAAAATAAAAATTATGAAAAAACTATTGTTTCTAAAGGTAAAACATCAAGAACATCGACGTTAATCCTCAAGAAGCTGTTAACAGCATTTGTCTTTTAGGTACATTCAAACCTTTGATGTTCTGAACTTTTGAAGAGTCAGTGTAATAATCAAGACCGGTCGGCAGTTGCGAAGTTCACAACTGACGACTGGTCTTGATTACTACACTGACTGTTCAGAAAGTTCAGAACATCAAAGCTTTGAATGTACCTAAAACAGGATCGTCTTCGATGTTTACTTGAGGTAGGTCAACTGACTTGAACTTCATTTTTAACGACTTCAAAGAGAGGGAGAGGGGTCATCTGGGTACAATTGAGTAAATATTATCGATTATTTGCAATGCTTAATCAATTCCTAAATTAAAAAATCGTGACAGCCCTACAAGTAATATTTCAGAGGTGAAATCCTTGATATTGCTGAGTGAGATGTGTGTCAATCTTAAAGGTACATTGCACCCCTCCTCGTTAACAGGGGGAAGACGTTGTGAACCCAGACTCAACAGAATGATGTGTTACCATGATGACTACTTTTAATACCCACAGGGTGTTACATCTGGCTATTGGTGAATTTGTACTGTCTGTGGATCAGACAGAACTCAGTTCAGGAAGGGGGTAAATCATATACAATTTTGTTCAGGTTCAGAATATATTCGGAGTACAGTGGCAGCAATGTCAGCAAGTTTTTCTCTTGTAAATGGTCAGTATCAATGTTCTCTGAACCCTTAAGTATCAATATTCTCTGAACCCTTAAGGGCCTAATTTCAACTTAGATAACTTTGTAATGCAAAAGAAAAGGTGCCCCAATATCGACTGTTTGGGTAAACTCAAAACATGTTTTCTAAGTACCTCGTCAGTTGTTTTTTGGCAAGTCTTGGCTTCCTCTGAATATGCACTGTTTGGGTAAACTCAAAACATGTTTCTAAGTGTACCTCATCAGTTGTTTCATGGCAAGTCTTGGCTGCCTCTGTAGAGAGCAAAGACTTGACTAGAAACAACTGCAAAGCCACAGGAGATAGATTTTCAATGTATAGTAAAAATGTATAAAAATCTTCAGGCCCTGAAAGGTTAACTTTATGTACACAACACACTGCCTGGGAGTTTCTAAGATTCAGGGAAATCATGATGTTCGTTGATGTTTTTCTTGAAAGCGTTTTCTGAACACCGGGACTCCACAAAATATGGCGAGCCTTACTTCAAATGATAGAAAGAAGTATACAGCACACCTCCCATTTTCAAAATTGAAAGACTGGCGAGATGCAAACTGAATCAAATTAAATCATCGTGACGATTTCAAATCAAACTGAATTTGAAGCTTTGTAAGACCCTAAACACATAAGCCTACAACTATAGTAACCATATGAAACATCACTTCCTTAGGCCTAAATAAGTTAAAAATCTGTTTCTCAGGCCCTCCCACATCGTCCTTTTCGCTGCTGAATGCTCTCTTTTTATAACCAATGCAAACTTAAAAAAATAGAAATTAAATGGATAATGTCTGATATTTTACCTAAGTTAATAAAATTGATAAATTTCTCCCTTGAGTGCAACAAGGCTTGGCAATGCTTTTGTATTGCAAAGCCTTCTTGCACGCAAGGGGCGAAATACACCACCACCCATTTCATTCTGTAGATTATGTGGCGTGAAACATAAAACATACCAAGAGCATGAACTTTTGATGGCAAAGAAATAATTACAAAAATAAAATAAAATAAAAAATCGCCTGCCCACATGCAACAAAAAATGGCCTAAAAAACAGAACTTCTACTTTCTGGGGGATTTAGTTCTAACAGCATTTTTCCACTTGACATTGTTCAGTTTCAATAGAGCTTCCAAGCATGATAACATCACTTTTCACAATGTGATACATCAAGTTTGGGAACTTGATATATTTTCGGCATTTTTCTGATTGTATATGGATCAACTTTTTAGTATCCCGATAATCCGCAACTAACCTTAACATCAACTCCTTTCTCCATTCTACTCTCAGGTTCAGATTTCATCAACCAATGTGTATAATCTCCAGACGGAGACTCTGAATTCTTTTTAAGTGTGATTTTCTCTACATTAGATTCACCATCTCCTATTTCCGTTTTCTTCTGACTTGTAAGCTTAGCTTTCTGTTTCTTTGCTAGAATCTGTTTGGCTTCTTTAATGGCAGCATGTTCTTCAGGATCTAGTAACAAGATAAATTAACAGGTAATTAGTTAAGGTTATTTTGATACAGTAGACTCTGTTTAACTGAATATGGCTTAACCCTTTACCTAACATGAAAAGCAGATGACACTTGCAAAAAAGAACTCTTGAATAACTAATTTTTTTCATTTTTTGTCTCAAAAACATAGGTTATGACCCCTCATTGGAACAAGCTCGTTCTGGGGGTTCATAACCTATGTTTCTGAGACAAAAATTGAAAAAATAATGAAAATTAACTGGTCATTTTTGAGAATAGCCTTGGCCAGTTCTGGCCGTTACGTTGCTTAACCCTTTACCCAACGAATCGCCCACATCCGCCCGAGTAATATGCAAATTCAGCAGTTGAAAAAATATTATTTTTCGAAAAATTTCAACAAAACCATATCATGTGACCCCTCGTTGGAACGAGCTTGTTCCAACGAGGGGTCACATGATATGGTTTTGTTGAAATTTTTTGAAAAATTCTTAAAAATGATATTTAAAATAATAAATTTTGATAGCGTCTGCGTTGGGTAAAGGGTTAAAGGGTTAATAGAAAGAATAAACAAGTGAATTGAAAATAACTTTCTAAAATCAGACTATACAGTGGAGACCACTTAACTGATTATACCCTTACTGAATAACCCTTTTAACTGAATATAATTTTCCAACTAGAGCTGGGAGGTTGTGGAATTTACAATGCGGTTGTAGTTTCAGTTTTTTAAATCAAAAAACCTCAGTTGTCCATGAGCATATAGAAACTATCGGTATTTATCTAACAATCATATAGATTTTGGCCTGAAAACTACGAGAAACGGTACGTATCACATAATGTGTTCCGATTCCTTACAGTTAAAACTAGAAGTCCTGTCATGAAATGCGCACAAATAGCACGTTGATTTGCGCGTTAATCTGCGCGTTAGGGCCCAAGTAAAACTATCAAATTCTGTACATATGGCCTGTGCACAAGCAATGTTTCAGCCAACCCGGAGGTCCATTGGCTGAAACATTGCATGTGTTTGCTATGAGTAACCAGGAGAACCTGCCGTGCTTTGGATGCCATTCGATATGGCAATTGCGCGCAATTCCAACGCGCAATTAAGCCTACATAAGTGCACTATTCGTGACAGGACTTATAGTTTTAACTGTATCATACAGATTACTCATTCTGATTCCGTATCACATAGATGACTCGTTTCCGGTATCGGTGTGGGCTATCATAACAGATGCATGGATACATTCTATGTGCGTTTCAGTGATCGACGGAACATTATGTCCCAAAAATGTTTAAAAGTAATTTAACCCTTTACATAACATGAAAAGCAGACGACACTTGCAACAAACATTCTTGAATAACTAATTTTTTTTTTTTTTGTCTCAAAAACATAGGTTATGACCACTCATTGGAACGAGCTCAATGAGCTCGTTCCAAAGAGGGGTCATAACCTATGTTTTTGAGACAAAAAATGAAAAAATAATGAAAATTAATTGGCGATTTTTGAGAATAGCATTGGCTGGACTGGTTTTGGCTATTACGTTGAGTAAAAAGGGTAAGATTTAATCTGTTTTTGTGACAGAATTGTTAGATAAATGAATTATCATGATAATGTGCATGTTCTGTGATTTGTATCAGATTCTCGGTGGTGTCCAAAATTGGGATCACAACTCGCTGGCAAAGCCGGCCCGTTGAGATCCCATTCTGGATACCACCTCGAATCTGATACAAATCACAGAACATGCACATTATCATGATAATCTGTATATTCCGATCAGATCAGTCCTATAATTACATCTTTCTAACTAACAAAGCATTTTCTGTTGATTGTATCAGTTGAACAAATAATTATCCCATATCTATGTCTCCAATGTTGTACAATGTCAGGTCAAAAAAAACCCCAAACCTGTGTTTAGGATAACCTGACCAACCCTGACAAATCATGCCGCCCCTCAAAATTGTATAAAGTAAAAGTTACTCATTTAGGTCATTGTAACCCTAAATAAAGGCTAAATTTCCATCCGACTTTAACTATGAATTTGAAACCGATTTTGATGCTGAAGCTTTCAAAACTACGCATAGAATCAAATATAGTGAACAGTATAAATGAAGAGCAAGTGGCAAGTTCTAGTTCATCAGAGGAAATTGCACTCGATAAACTGATGAACATTTTTCAATGCTTCAGCCTTGGTGTTGACATATTATGAATATATAGAGATTATTACCATTATGTGGATGTACAAAATGTGTAACCAAGTCAAGCTCCGGGTTCCAAGGGCAGATCATGATTTGTCGAAGACGAGTCATGATCTACCCTTAGAACCCTGAACGAGACTGGGATACATATTTTGTACATCCACATAATGGTAATAATCATTTTATCTTACAATATATTGGGGATAAATCAAGAATGTAGACGAATATATAATAAACTATTTATTCATCTGGATGAACAAAAAGAAAAAAAAATGGAACTCACGTGAAAGGAACATGCTTGTATCCGACCCCGATACAACCATCTGTATCAGGGGGTCGGACACACGACAGTTGCGGAGTTAATACAGACAAAATACATGTTGATTGTAAGATAAAAATGAATATCATGTTGAATTTTGTGGTATTGATACTGAAAACCTCAAATCTTACTGTCTTGAAAATGTCATTGGTGCAAGTATGGTGTACAACAGTTTTTAATTCCATTCAAACGTATATAGAAATTATTTGACGGCGGCCAGCAGATTCCTAGATACTTCATTTATTATAGAGTGAATTATGAGGTCAGTCTGGTAATTCCATATTACATGCTGTATCTTAAAACATGCTGGAATTTTAAAAACGAATTTGCAGTTGTGCTTATTGGAGTGCAGTTGAGATTTTGATAGTCTCTCACTACCGATCCTGATCCGTGGTTGCGGTTAACCTCCCAGCTCTATTCCCAACACAAAACCATTTACCATACCTGCAGTACAAATTTGACCTGTTAATTGAATAAAGTTTATATAGTAAACTTCTGTTAATTGAATAAAAAATCTTGAAACCTGTCGAGAAATTACCCTGACTCTCCCCAGTTTTCCTTTGTTGATAGACCTATTTGACCTCAGTACATCAATACAGTCATTTAATCTATTATATCTTGTTTGACAGAGCTCATGGAGCTCTGTCAAACATGATATAATAGAATAAATGCTAAGTTTATATCAAGAGTACAGGAAAGTGATACAATCCTTTTTAATTGAATACTCCTGTTAATTCAATAATTTTCAATGGCAAAGTGGCACTTCAATTAAGAGGGTTCCACTGTACAACAAATTTTTGAAACAAATTAGGCCACACAAAATAGAATCCTGGAACAGAAGATGTGAATACAACAGATTTGCAAACTAGAGCTGTATTTTACTATTTTTCATTGCAAATAAAATTTTAACAAAAATAGTAAAATGAATAGTGTTTGGAAACCATAAAATATTTTTCAGTAGCTCAAGAGAAATAACTCTACAACGGAGACATCGAATATTGACAAATGAGAACTCGAGCTGTATATTGTTATTCTATACAATATGTGAAAGTGTCAAAAACAAAAAAAATTTCTGAATGCATATTCAAGTTATTATCCAAAATCAACAAAATGTTGTCCAAATAGGCATCGTACATATGGATAGGGGCTCGGCATGTTGAGATGAACAAAAATGCAATGCCCCTTCGGGATCATCACACACCCAAAGTTTTACTTGAATTGGCCCAGTGGGTTTGGAGGAGAAGACCAAAACATGGTGTTGACAGACGACAGATGCCGGTTGGAGAGCGATTAAATAAACTCAGCTTGACTTCATCAAAGTGAGCTTAAAATGGACTGAGCCTATTTTCGAACTCAATCAAGAAAATGTTCCTGGAAACCCACATAACAAAAATGAATTGGATCGGCTGACGTTTGTTCAAGTTATCGCGTCATCGAGCAATAAATACGCAAAAATGTCTAAGTCAGCCCCATAATAAATTTCCAAACTTGTTGGAAGATTATAGAGTAAACTCCTGTTAATTGAATAAGAAAATGTTGTAACCTGTCGAGAGATTACCCCGACTCGCCCCAATTTTCGTTCGTGTATAGACCCATTTGGCCTCGGGACATCCAATACGGCCATTTAATCTATTATATCTTGTTTGACTAAGCTCATGGAGCTCTGTCAAACAAGATATAATAGAATAAATACTAAGTTTATGTCTTGAATACAGGAAAGTGACACATTCCCTTTTAATTGTATATACTTCTGTTAAATGAATATTTTCATTGGCAAAGTGGCTATTTAATTAACAGGGGAGTGCGGTGGCTCAGTGGTAGACTGTTGGACTTCTATGCCAGAGGTCCCGAGTTCGATCCACATCTGGGACAACCTGCGTTGTGTCCTCGGGCAAGGCACTTTATCCCGATTGCCTACATGGGGGCACGATGATGCCACGTACTAAGGCGTACTGCACGTCGATGGTGCACATGTCTTCAACTGCTGTAACCCTGCTTGAGCGGAGCTTGAACAGTTAGAATGTTGAGGAGCTGACAGTTGCTCGTTGATGCTCGGTGTTCTCTCCAGGTACTCCGGCTTCCTCCACCGTAAAACTGTGACGGTCACGATAGCCATTGTGTATAAGTATGACCTTAAACACCAATAAATAAATAATAATAATTTAATTACCAAGGTTCCACTGTAATTTATATTACCTTTTTTCTGTTTCTTTTTGGGTGGCATGTTCGTCAAATGGAAGGTTCTACAAGAAATAAATAAGCTTATTAGGCACCAGCCCCTGCAATTAGCAAAAATTCCCTCGGCAAAAACTTTGCCGATGATAAATGAGTATCCTCAGCAAACATCGAGTTTTCCTTGGCAATTTTTACAAAATGACTATTTCATGTAAATAACTACTGGGGAAGCACTGTGTGTCTGTATACATTCTCGGACGTATGACAGGGTGCGTCTTGGAGACGTTGTATATTTTTTCCGGGTAATAAACTCACATTTTAAAGAGATATCTCAAAGGTGTATAATATTGTGCCACATGCACTCCAGTATATCCACATAAAGGCCACAAACATGTTCAAGAACAACGAGAAATTTGCATGGCCCACTATACTCTTCTATTGTTGTACTCTGTTTTTAATCGTTATTACTGACGTCACTCAAATTATTCTCGGCAAAAATACTGCTGGGGAAACATCTAAAATCCCTCGGCAGCTCGTCGGCAATTGCCATTGCTGAGGACTAATTACAGAGGCTGGACACCGTCTGATATATCTCCTTTTATATGTAATAAGAGATTCACAAAGTTGACCCTCAGGTTTTCAAACCAAAATTAATAACTTCTGAATGAAAAAAGAATATAATGTACATGTATACATGTACTACAAGACAGTACTTCAATGGAGAGAGCGATGACTCAGTGGTTACGGCATTGAACTTCCAACCAAAAGGTCCACGGTTTGATCCCAGCCAGGGTAACTGCGCTTGTGTCCTTGGGCAAGGCACTTCATCCCAACTGACCATGGGGGCACATTGGTGCTGTGTACTAAGACGTACTGCATGTCGATGGTGCACTGATCTTCAACCAATGCTAACCCTGTTTGCGCTGAGTTGGTATGTTGAGGAGTCTGACAGTTACTTACTATTGCTTGGTGGTTCTCTCTGATACTCGAGCTTTCTCGACACGTAAAATTGTCTGACATGAGGCGACCCTGCCTGTTGAAAGTGTCGTTAAACCACAATAAATAAATAGTGCTTCAATGTTGTTGTCAATACAAAGCGAGTAAAAAAAACACAGAGCACCTCAATTTATTAGGTGTGATGAAATTCAGTGATGGAAATTAGGGCTGAAACGGTTGGCTCATTTTTGTAACCGACTAACTGGGAGCTACATGTATAACCGGATAATATCCGGTTATCCATGGCCGTTATTTCACCGAATATGGGATCAAAACTATAGGAATTGGAAAGCAGTATTCTCAAACTATTCCGTAGTGCGTATACAAACGAACGTTGTTGAGTACTTGACAATGTTCATTTGTATACACACTACGGAATAGTTTCTGCGATTACTCATTACTCACGGAAACTGCTGATCATTAACAAAGTCTTGAATGCCAAAGTCGATTATTTCTCAATATACACAATGTGGCTTCGATGTGTAATCTATCAGAAAAAAGAAGCAGCAGATTTACTACGTTTTAAACATGAAATGACGATCACTATCAATATTTTGGATAACTGGTTAACGTTTTTTCTAATCGGTTAGGTAGCTAACTGGTTTCAAACCAATTATCCGGTTAACCATTTCAGTACTAATGGAAATCTGACACAGGCATTTTTTTGTATTCCTACAGCTCACGCAATTTTAATCCCATGCAAACATTTTTTTTTACATGGCTAGTTTCAGTCATTTTCGACAGCCTCCATCACGAAGGGTAAAAGAAAAGTGACATCAAGCCTGCCTTTCATCCACGGACAGATCCAGAGCCGATTTGATATCTGTTACAGGTATGGGTGCTCAAACTCTGGAGCCCAAATGTCCCCAAATTCCTGCAGGAAAACATCATTCAACTTTGAAATCTACCAGTAAGAAGCAATTATTTCCAATATTCAGTAGAAATCTAAATTTTATAGTAAATTTCCTTTCTTATTATACCTACCGCAATTGTTTACAACAGGCTTGCATTACAGTGGAAGTCCCTAACTCTGAAAAATACTCTCTATTTTCTTCTTTCCCAAGCGATTTGGGAAAGAAAAGTGGCGCAAAAGCACCAAGAAAAAGTAAGCCCAAACAGGGTCGAGTGCGACTGGTGCACACCCAGAAGGGGACACTCTTCTCCTAGTACTAACCCACGGCTTCTGGAACCAGTGTGCAGACATATAACCAACGTGTCATTCTATTTGAATCTGCCAACATTGGAGTTATGTGATCAGCGGGGAGGAAGGATTCTTACCTGAATAAAAAGACGGAGGGCCTCCACGTAAACAATTGCGGTAGGTATAATAAGAAAGGAAATTTACTATACCATTTAGATTTCTTATCAACCTACCTTACAATTGTTTACAACAGGCTGAATAGACAAGAGGAGGAGGGAAACACACAACCAACCCCCACATAACCTGACTGCGCTGGAACTGTGGACAGAAGAAGAGTTCCCAAGGCCTATAAAACTATAGCATCACAACCATTAGTAAATGACAATGGGAGATGAGGCATATGGCCCTGTGTGACACACAGACAGAAAGGACAGTACCAAGAGCAGGGCTGGAACTGATCTTGCAAGAACCATAATGTCTAGGGCTGATGACAGCCTAAGCAGAAGAAAGAGGGCCTAAAGTAAAAAGGTCCTCAGACTACTCCTGCAACTGACGCAGATAGGTGGAGAAAGTAGAAGCAATTCTCCAATAGGCTGCCTGCATAACATCCGACAACTTGATGGAGTTAGCATAAGCCCCGGAGGCAAACAATGCATGCACACTGTGGGCAGAAAAGCGATTGGTAATACAATTGTCAGTCGCTAGACGAGCGTATGACAAATGAATAGCAAGACAAATCCAACTAGAAATGGATTGAGGAAAGATCTTCTGTCGACCAAGGATAAGAGACAGAAAAAGTATCTTTTACTGTCTCTCCTAATGAACTGCGACAGGTTGAGGTAAATGCGAATTGCATGAACCAGGCAGAGCAAAGGGCGATTACCCTCAGCAGAAGGAAGAGCCCTAATACAGATTGGAGGTGGAGTAGTTTCTGGCATCTGATTCTGATTCTTGGCCAGAAAGGAGCAATCAGTGGTAAAGTAAAGACAAGCCATCATATAGTGCTGCACGGTATATCAATAAACCAATATATACCGGTATTCAAACCAATATCAATTGAATACCGGTGTAATTACAAAAATATCGGTTTATCGTCAATATTTATTTACCCACAATTTAATTTTCAAGATGTCTTGAGAGTTTTTTAACTGTAGCCCTGAATGAATAATATTCTCCCTTTATCCAAGGAATCGTCTACTCGTAATATACAAATTCAGCAGTTGAAAAAATAATTTTCAAAAATTTCAACAAAACTATACCATGTGACCCCTCATTGGAATGAGCTCGTTCCAATGAGGGGTCACATGATATAGTTTTGCTGAAATCTTTGGGAAAAATCTGATAAATTAATTTTGAAAATAATAAATTTTGATATCATCTGCGTTGGGTAAAGGTGTTTTGAACCGCATCATCAAGGCGTGCTAATTCGTTCCGACTGTGATGCCTCGAGTCTCAATTGTGGTACTTGTATTCATATATCTGAACAGTTTTCGATATATCGGTATACCACGGTATTTTTTTGAATACCGATACCGGTATTCAGTTTTGAATATCGTGCAGCCCTACCATCATAACAGTACACACTGCAGTATGCAATAATAGTCCTTGAAAATCATTAACACAGTCCTTGAAAAGTGCTTAAATAGTGCATGAATTTGAAAATCTTGGATGTTCATTCGAACACTAAGATATTTTTGTGTTTACAACCACAATAAATACCAGCTCTGAAAATCATAATCGTTATCAGCCAATCGCCAATTGATCTTAGAGTTTGATTCGGACTCCTGCATTGTGTCCTTGGGCAAGGCACTTAACTCCAATTGTCCACATGGGGCTCGATGATGCCGTGTACTAAGGCACAATGGTGCACATGTCTTCAACCAATCTAACCCTGCCTGTGCTGCAGTGCGGAGTTATGATATTGGGGAGCTGGCAGATGCTCGTTGTTGCTCGGTGGTTCTCTCTGGGTACTCCGGCTTCCTCCACATATAAAACTGTCGCGGTCAAGATTAGGCATTTGTGCATAAGTATGTGACCTTAAACACCAATAAATAAATAAATCAGCCAATTGCCACCTCAAATAAGCACACATCGGTTTGTGGCCTGAACATACAATCAGTTCAACACTAACACAAAGAATAAGAAATATTACCTTCAAATTGGTAAATATTCAAAACTGAATACCGGTATCGGTATTCAAAAAAATACCGCAGTATACCGTTATATCGAAAACTGTTCAGATATCTGAACACAAGTACCACAATCGAGACTCGAGGCATCACAGTCGGAACGAATCAGCATGCCTTGATGATGCGGTTCGAAAAACCTTTACCCAATGCAGATGATATCACAATTTATTATTTTCAAAATTAATTTATCAGATTTTCCCCAAAGATTTCAACAAAACTATATCATGTGACCCCTCATTGGAACGAGCTCAACGAGCTCGTTCCAATGAGGGGTCACATGAAATAGTTTTGTTGAAATTTTGAAAATTATTTTTTCAACTGCTGAATTTGTATATTACGAGCAGACAATTCCTTGGATAAAGGGATAATATTATTCATTCGGGGGCTACGGTTAAAAAACTCAAGACATCTTGAAAATTAAATTGTGGGTAAATAAATAATGACGATAAACAATATTTTTGTAATTACACAGGTATTCAATCGATATTGGTTTGAATACCGGTATATATCGGTTTATAGACATACCATGCAGCCCTATTGGTAAACAGGATAGCTCTTGCCAGTGAAGTATAATCTAAATATATTTAATAAATTTCTCCGTGTAAATTGAATGGGTTTTTCCTACCAATGATTTCTTGAGTTAAATTTAGATGAATTTTTCACCAAATCTAGTCATGGCTGCTTCACAGCAGCCATGACTACAGTTGATGATAAATATCTTGAAAATACTTATTTATTGGTATTTAAGGTCACATACTTATGCACAATGGCTAATCGTGACAGTTTTACGAGTGTCCAGAGAAAACCACCAAACATTGACAAGCAACTCTCAGCTCACAAACATTCTAACTCTGTTCAAGCTCCGCTCAAGCATAGTTACAGCGGTTGAAGACATGTGCATCATTGATGTGCAGTAAGCCTTCGAACACGGTGTCATCGACGCGTGCCCCCATGTAGGCAACCGGGATAAGGTGCCTTGCCCAAGAACACAATGTGGGTCATCCCAGACAGGGAAAAGAACTCGGGACATCTAGCATATAAGTCCAACAGTCTACCACTGAGCCACGAGGTTAAGAGTTAATACAGAAGCTACTACAGGTATACTAGTACTAGATAACGTATAGTACTTAAAAGTTTGATATCTATTTATTTATTGGTGTTTACGGTCACTTTCAGATCTTTTGCTATCGCATGACCACAGCAAGTTTAACAAATCAATTTTATACCTACATGTACAGTATGTGTAGAGTGGATTGTAACAAAAACACCTGCAGAGTGGAGTTATCACCCAAAGTATCACCTTCAAATTCTGTACACAAAGACAAAAAACACAAGCAACGTTTCAGCCAATGGACCTCCAGGTTTAATCCAGAGGTCCATTGACAATTCTGGAACTTTGCTTGTGCTTGTTATGCTTTGCAACAAAATTGCAATTATTGCTTGGGCAGAATCTCCACTCTGCAGGTGATTTAGTGATAATACATTCTATACGTATTGTATGCTACCCACATTAGAGGACATCCACCTCAGGCATTGGGCCTGGATCCTATATTTTAAAAGTTTATTAATTTATTGGTGTTTAAGGTCACTTTCAGATCCTTTGCTATATCATGACTACAGCAAGTTTAACAAATCATTTTTATACCCATGTGATCCACTTTATAGGACTTCTACCCCAGGCATTGTTTCTGGGTCCTATATTTTACCAGTAAAGGAGAACTTGGTTATCATAGTAAACAAGCACTGCTTCACTTCTCAGGGTTCCCACAGGGAAGTAAATTTTATAGCAAACAGTAACAGTGACAGTAACAGTACAATACGGTCTTTGTAGTCTCTGAAAGTATATGTCGCCAGAAGAAAAAAAAAATTGGATATTTAGGCCTAAAAAATTAAAAAGTCTGTTTTTCACGCCCTCCCACATGGTCCTTTTGGCTGCCGCATGCTCTCTTTTTATAACCAATTTAAACTTAAAAAAAATAAAAATTAACTGGTTTATGTCTGATATTTTACCCAAGTTAAAAAAACTGATGAATTTGTCCCTTGAGTGCAAGAAGGCTTTGCAATGCTTTAGCAATGCAAAGCCTTCTTGCACTCAAGGGATGAAATACACCACCACCCATGCTATTCTGTAGATTATGAGGCCTTAAACTTGAACCAAGAACATGAACTTTTGATGGCAAAGAAGTAATAACTGAAATAAAAAAAAATATAAAACCGCTCGCCTGCATGCAATTTCACAAATAATGGCATGAGAAACAGAATATCTACTTTGTGTGGCCTTAGCCGAACATTTAGACATCTTCATTGGAAAACAGTAGACTTTTTACCAGATTTTGTGACGTTTTGCCTGATCTTTAGACACTCTGCTGAAAAAAAAGACTGGTTAACAGAAAATATCAGTCACTACACTAAAAGTTATTATTGGCTGAAATGTCTTATTATATTTATGGCCAAGTATTTTTTGATATACAGTTGAAACTACTTCAGACTAAAAGTCCTGTCACAATTAGTGCATAAAATGCTTGTTAGTTAATGCACTCTTTACTGCAGAGGAATGAAGTTGTCTGAAATATACAACAGCGTTTGTGCTGTGCAATATACAACAGCGTTTGTGCTGTGCAATGTAAAATATAAAGCGCTATTCAGTGCTCAAAATAACTGTTTTTCTTTGTGTAGCAAAATGCTACACATTTCCTAAAAATGAATAGCATTTTGTAAAAATTAGGCCACACAAAGTAGATCTTCTGTTTCTCAGGCCATTATTTGTGAAATTGCATACGGGCGAGCGTTTTTTTATTTTATTTTTTATTTCAGTAATTACTTCTTAGCCATCAAAAGTTCATGTTCTTGGTTCAAGTTTTAGGCCTCATAATCTACAGAATAGCATGGGTGGTGGTGTATTTCATCCCTTGAGTGCAAGAAGGCTTTGCAATGCTAAAGCATTGCAAAGCCTTCTTGCACTCAAGGGACAAATTCATCCATTTTTTTAACTTGGGTAAAATATCGGACATAAACCAATTAATTTTAATTTTTTTTTAAGTTTAAATTGGTTATAAAAAGAGAGCATGCGGCAGCCAAAAGGACCATGCGGGAGGGCCTGAGAAACAGATTTTTAATTTTTTTAGGCCTTACATAGCTATTTTTGTGTACCAGAGTTATGTTATGCTGTTTTGTATTGAATTCTTCTAAGTAGATAGAAGAGTTTCCATCCATTTCTGGGCATTTCCAAATGATCTGCAACACATGAAACATTTACTATGTTTTTCTCTAACTGAACTGCCTTTAAGGGTTGCATGGACCTGGATATTTTCAAATGGCGTCTTGGTTGTTTAACAGAGTTCTCAAAATGGAAGTTGGGATTTTTAATTTGATGGGCTTGGAAGTTATTTTTAAAGGGCATTTTATGCAAAATGTTGTAAAAACATGAAGAATTTAAACCAATAGAATTCATCTTACATTTGAAGTTGCAAATGATGCTTGATGGAGAGTTAATGTTCCACAATCAGACGTAAGCATCAGTGAACCAGTTTTCAAATTTGTTTGCAAATTTTCATTCACATTTTGCGATACAAGATAATCAACTGCAGCCTAATAGGCTGCGGTTGATTATCTTGTATCGCAAAATGCTATACATAATTGAACATTGTGTAGCTTTTTGCAAGTTTTGCATTGCAAAAAGCGACGCGACACTGCTTATTTTGAGCCTTGAGAGAAATCACAAACTGAACCAATCAAATCGAAAGAAAATATTGACACCAGTCACACTACAGTATGTCAGACCTTCTCACGAGTAATATACAGCAAGAGCAATAATTTGCTCTCGTAAAACCATTTACGAGAGCAATTTGCTCTCGTCTCTGTGAATTCTTGATGAAAGACTATGTTTGACCTGCCAAATTCATGCAATTCACGGGAGCAGATTTTCGCTCTCGTAAAATAGAAATTGTGAGAGCAGGCGGGTGCGAAAGCAATTGCTCTCGCCTCGTGAGAAGGACTGGTATATGGAGGGTGGATTACTACTAAATCACTGTGGAATAGATTTTTCACTAAGTAATTATTTACAATTTCTGAAGACAAAACACAAGAAACACTTGCAAACTTTCATCACATGGACCACCGATTGTTCCTGGTGGTCCATGTGAAGAAAGTTCGCAAGTGTTTCTTGTGCTGTTATGAACAATTATAAATACTTTTTGAGAGGAGAATGTATGGCGCTGCGATAAGTAATAATCCAGTCTCTTCATGTTGTATATGCTGTCAAATTTTAATATCTATTTATGTTATTACATGTACATGTATCCCAGTAGAGGTTAGGAATTATGTTAATGATTTCTATTTACTAATATAGAATAATACAGAGTTGGGCACGCTGTTTTTTCTACAGGAATTGCGTTACATTAATGGTACAGTTTCACAGGGACAAAAGTGTACTTACTCACCGTGCTATTACTTCAAAATAGTGCACAATACAATCAGTAATGCATGGGAAAGGTGTACGATCGCTCTCGCACACCATCACTCACGCAAAAATTGTACAAGGTGTGCGAATAATCACTTGCCTCTATTCTTGGGTGTGTTTTCATCCTTTTGAGTTACGTCAACAGAAACATTTAATTAAGTTTTGATGTTGGGAAATTTTTAAGAATCTCTCACAATTTGAAGCATTTAAAGTACAATTCCAAACAATTTCCTTTCCGTTGTTATGAACATGACACCACACAGTAGTTCACTTAAACATCCACACACAACACGCTAACAGTAAGAGGGTTGTACATTGAGAACTCGCACTGAGCTTACTCCCGCCAAAAACCAACACGCATGTTCAGATAAAAAAAACGGTGGCCATTCTGAGATCTGAGAAACGTTTTAATACTTCCGTATTTTTTTTATCAAAGACATGCGAAATGTTGCCCTGTTCCTTGTTTTCTTTTATACAAGTGACACCTGTCGCTCCAATTCACCAGTGACACGAATTAATTTGCTTGATATGGAATTTATGCATCCATTTTCCACGATTTTAATAATCTGCCATTTAAAATCCAGAACTAATTTTAGTGGGTTACATATATTTTCACCATCAAAATTTCCATTCATGTTCAGTTGTTACATATATTCGTTTCAAAGGATGCTTGTCAGTTGAAGTTAAACATTGAAATCAACCATCAATCAAATTCACTCTCCTCACAATTTTCACTCTCGCAAACTTTATTTGAGGTGAGCGATTTTCCACTCGCCTCCATTTTGCTCCCATTCGTCACTGTACAATCATGGGACTTCTTGTTTCAACTGTAATGTGTCCAGTCCATGGGTATCCAAAATATTCTATCCACCTCTGTAATCAACAAGCTAATATGGTCACCAAGAGAAATACAAGCAGCCATACAGAGAGCCCAGCAACAGGCTTGGCAATTTCAGGAGAGCCATTTTTTAGCTCTCCTTACTGCCCTCCTGAAAGAATTAAGGAGAGCGAAAAATTGCCCTCCTAAATATTTTGGTCTGGGATGATTGAGATTACATGTATTATGCTCACATTAAATTTTTGTTGTAAAGCAAAAATGTAATTTAACTTCGAAGTCACATAACATCACGTAATTTCATTTTGAAAGTGGTTTAGTGGTAAAAGATAATGGCTGCAACCATACCCAAACACAGTTGCAATCATTTGAAGCAAAATGGGTCACAGCAATATTTTTTTTCTGTCAGTTTCAAGTTCAACAACTGACATCACAGTTTGAGGGGTGATTATTCAAGGAATATTGACACTATAATATACTACCATTACTACTATCCTGTCACTTGAAGCACTTGCACCAGGATGTGACTGTAGATTCAAGCAGACCTGTTGGTCAAGAAAGTCATACGCCTACCACTACCACCTTCAACCCCCTTGGGGGGTTGAAGGTGGTAGTGGTAGGCGTATGACTTTCTTGGACAACAGGTCTGGGTACACACACAGGTCTTGTCAAGTGTGTGTTCGGTTGTTGAGTGAGACATCTGGATGTCTAAGAGATTTCGCTTTACCTTAGTAAAGTTAATAAAATCACTGATGTAATAGTCTGTTCGTTTCAGTTTCAATGAGTTCGTTCAATTGGTTACTTAAAATGCTGTGTAAAGCTAATTGCTCTCCTACGCTGATTGAGGAGAGCGATTTTTTGCCCTCCTGCATTTTTCAGAATGCCAGGCCTGCAGCAAGCCTTGCATGCTTCTTGTCTTTTTACTTGGGATTCTCAAAGGTAAGGATGAGAGTCCGGCTTACTGCAGAGTTCATGAGAGAACATTCACCCACCACCACTTCCTTCAAGAAGAGGTAGCACCTTCAATAGAATGAACTCCTTCCACACTGGTCCAATCAAACGTTCTCTCGCCCCACAATTTGCCATTTCATTTTGACCCAGCAGAGTTTAACCATACATCTACTGAGGTCCTGTAAATGACAGCATCTTGAGTAAGGGCACATAGGCAAAGACAGCAAATCATTCAGAGGAGACACAGCGCAAGGACATCAAGACTGACAAATTCATCGCCCAATTCCCCCACCTAGTAAAGGACAATACAAGACCATTTCAGACACATCTACTACCAGCGTAGGGGCTGGGGACTAAACACTACAAAGCCTACCACAATACCTGGGGCATTTACTGCCCTTGAAAAGAAAATCACCGACACACAGTATGTGTAGCATATTATCACTAAATCACCTGCAGAGTGGACATTCCACCCAAGCAAGAATTGCAAATTTGTTGCAAAGCATAACAAGCACAAGCAAATTACCAGCCAATGGACCTCCGAGTTAATCAGACCCGGAGGTCCATTGGCTGAAACATTGCTTGTGTTTTTTGTCCATATGTACACAATTTGAAAGTGATACTTTAGGTGATAACTCCGCTCCGCGGGTGATTTTGTTACAATTCACTCTCCACATTCAGAACTAGATAGATCTTACTTTATTTTGTGAAAAAAGAACTTTATGTTAGAAAAGAAATATTAATAAAAGAAATATTAGGAAAGTTGCTGGGAGATAACACTACATTTTAATAATTTTTCATTGTTGAAAAAAACTTAGGCAATGTATGTTTTTTAAATTTTATTTTGTGGGGGGTGAAAAGTTTATGATTTGTCTTGAACTGTTCTTATACTATTAAAGAAGTCTAACCTATGATTTCAACCCTGATTTCAGGTATTTTATACGCTTCGTTACATTGAAAATAATGGCTTTTCAGACTGGTGATCACTCAGTTCAGGATACCAACTGCGAATTATATTTTCGTTTCAGTAACCGGGACAGAGATGATATCGGGAAGTTTGGAGTTTGAAATCGGGAAAAATCATGCCCAAATGCCATTGTGAAAGGCCCCTATACATGGCTGCTGTGAACACAAAAAAAGAATGTTTGAAATATATCTATCCGTTATGCATGATGCATCAGTGAAAAGTTTCATAATTTTGCCAATATGTAAAAGGGAAAAAATGAAATTAAAAAACACCTTCCAACAAGCTCTAGTTTATTTCTCAGGTTTTCCTTGAATAAGTAATCTTCCAATATCTACTCTCTCCTGCTGTGCCCTGCCATTCAAACAGTAAAGATCACTCTATCGTTTAAATAATGGGTCTCTATTCAACTTGGATATGGTACAGTTCTAATTTCGTAGCCTTTAAGATCCCAACAAAATACCCTTTTATTTATCAATTCGGAAGCGAGAGCAAGACTGCAATAATATTAAAAAGGATCGCACTCGTCAGAAACGCGACGATGCATACTCCTATGCAATTGAATTGGCTCCACGACTTGCACGGAAATCCGTGATATAAAACCTTCCTTCTCGAAAACAAATCTAATATTTCCCACACAATAAATTTGTGTCGATAAAAGTAATTTACTTTCTACAGGCTAACATGTAGGCCTACCTCTGTCTGATAAAACCAGTTTCAAAAAGTTGAACGATTTTTGAGGTTTGACTCGATCTTCAAATGATAAACCGCAGTGGACAACTGCGATTTCCCGCCAGAAACTGACAAGCGTTGTTAACCCACTGAAAAGTTTCTGCCGATTGCTTCCCGAAGTGCACTCCTTCCACCTTCACCTTTACTTAACCATGTGCAGTACAATAAGGACTTGCCCCACGACATAGTAGCCGTAGGCCAGGGCCCCGCCCCCAGAGGGCCGAATAGGTACTTGTTTGCGCATCCAATTATAACACCGTCGCCCAATTAACTGTCCATTTGCCAATAAACAGAGACCAATAGGCAACTGATGTAAAGCCAATTTATCGAAAGAAAATTACGTGGTATTTCGGTTCAGTAGACTAACATACACCGTTCGTTAGACCTATCTATAGGCCTATGTAGAGTGAAATTTGCAATTTTTGCCACCAACTTTCAAAATTTTCCCCACCAGGCCGACTATAATGTGTTCCACGGCCCCGTGCAAGTTCAGAAGAGGGCCCACGGCACACAGGTTCAGGTAGACTTTTTTCATCGGCCTAGGCCAATATAATTCCTGAAACAAAAATATAAAATGAGCCAGTCCGAGAAAATTTAATATTTTGGTATAAAGATCTACAGGCCAACAATGGAGGTATCTGTTGGGGTGGACGTGTTGATATGTACAGTCGGGGAGAACTGCAGAAAACGCCGAGAGTTCACCTTGACCTTGTTCCATTTTAGTCTTCATTTATGCAAAGTGCCATTAGGCCCATGTGTTAAACACCATGGTGTGTAACTATAAAATGAAGAACGTACTACTGTGTCCAGATGCCCTATTCCACAAATGTAGAAAAAGAACTAAGAAAACAAAAACAGAAGAATGGCCAGTATATAAGGCCTATATATAGCCTATAACAGTTCAATGAATTGGGTAAACAAGGCAGGGCGACTTGAACCTATTAATCTTGGGCGTTGAATACAGGGAAAAGTCATTAAACTACTCCCACCCATGGACGTGAGAAGCTTTTCGAATGTGATGGGGCACTGGTCATATAAGGACGCGCATACACTCAACGGTCGCCAATGTGCTTCAGTGGCATGGTTGGAATAAAGTATACAAAGGTATATTTTGGGACCAACGTACCTCTACATTGACAAAAATAGGCCTTCTGCAGGGACGTGGCGACGGGTGTGTGTGTGTAGGAGGGGGTCACCCCCCCCCCCCCCACCCCCAATCCTGGCAAAAATTTCCTATAGTTGGAAATTCGGAGGGCAAGTCATGAGTAGTTGGAAAATTCCATCTATCTAGATTTAAGAGCTTTTTTTATTGATGTTGATGTCTTTACTTCCCAAAATTCCAACTGGATTTTAAATCGGCAAAAATTCTAACTGTTACCATTTACAACTACAGTGTACGCAATATCGAGCTTCATAAGTATGCATGATGTCAATCGGTACGCGATTTCTATAGTACGTTACTTATCGTAATAAAACGAAATCCTCGAAATGAACTTCAAGAAAATCACATCATGTAAAATCGTTATCCTGAGTTAATTCCATCATTCACAGTTACAAAACGATGAAACATCGAAAATTGATCATTCCTGCATAAGATCTAATTTAATGTCAGGAGATTGTTAATTGCTCAAAGTTCTCAGCTTGAGCATTTGTTTAGCACATATTCTATGCCCCCTTCCATGGCTTCATTTTTAAATGTTTCTCGGTAGTGAATTTCCAACTAAGGGGAGGAAGCGGGAGGGGGTTCCCCCAGTTGGAAATTCACAACCCAACACCCCCACCCCATCGGATACCTCTAGCCACGTCCCTGCATTTTTGGCTCCATATTTATCAAATTTCAAACAGTGTTTCGGTCCGATGGGGAAATTTTGTTACATTTTGGAAAGAAAGTTGTGGGGGGGGGGGGGGGGGGGCGTGCGCCCTATACCGCCTATTCCTACGCCCCTGTGTATCCGGTCCCCACACTTGGGTTGGCAATCATACCGCCTGTACATAATGTTCATTTTTTCTTTTATTGTTCTTTTTTAGATGGAGTGGGGGGGGGGGGGGGGTAGGGCCACTTTCTCCATCTCCAGCAAGCGACGTATATAAATATACCGATAACAGCCCACTGAAAAATAATCCCATAACTAATACTGTTGTTTTGCACTACCAACACTAGAGTAAATAAATATAGCCACACCTTCACTCAGATTTGGAAGGTCGTAATTTTTTTTATAACTGCGTGCATGTGATTCAAACCAAACAATGCACGTGGTTACGGCACATCAGATTCTCTTCCGATCGACACTCCCTCCCCTCAAATACCCACACCCCACTGCTTATAGACACTTATATAATTCATAGACCATACCCCTCTGTGAACGTTCAGAACTTTATTGAGCGGTGCCCAGGTTGAATTGCAGACGACGCTTGCACTTTTCTTGAATACATGTACTAACATAAAATTTTATTTTTGCCTCAAAACACAGCTAATGACCTTTTAGAAGAACAAGTTTAACGAGTACATTCCAATGAGGAATCATAAGTTACGCCCCCCCCCCCCAAAGTAATAAATTCTGAATGCCACACTGTTGCGAATAATTACGAAGCCAAGAAGGGTTAATTAAAATGTGCTGGTCGCACCCCACGTATCGAAACAGGGTATATTAAGACCCTTTATATGCAGAATCGTTGAACGATTTTAAAAGTGGTGGAGCTGAACCATGGGTTTGAATATGCATTCGTATCCGTGTGTGTCGGGGGTGTGGGGGGGGGGGGGGCGCTGGACGTGCATATATGTATGTTTTTCTACTACCCTCCTCCCCCGCCCCTCAAATCGTCCACTTGAATGAATGTCTGAGTAGAGTGTCTAGAATGTCTTAGTCAACTGCTGTGGCTACTATCGTGTTTCTATTAAATTATGGGACCTAACTATCATTACCCAGCTCCATGCAGGAGCGGTCTGTTATGTGCCCAAGAGAGGCACATGAACTCATACAAGCAGACACTGTGGTTAAGCTTCAGTTTGGAGCCCATTGCGCGACGGATTTTTATAATTGGACATTCGTGTGTCGCCAAGAGGAGCCGTAAATTTCGAATTCAGAAAATAAGCTCCTTCTGGTCTGAAAAGTTAAGCTAGCGATGGCTATGCCTAGAATGCTTTCAGCCAGTGTTAAAAAGAATATATTTACCCCTTCAACCCTAGAACCCCTCAAAGCTGTCCGGTGGTGTCTTTCACCTTCTCCACAATTTCTACACACAAAGAAATCCACGTCAAATTTCTTTCGAAATATACTCGCCCCAAAAAGAAAGTGTGCACTGCAGAAATTGATCAAACTCCAAAAAAATAATTTCGTAGGTGTAAAGAGTGTTAACCTGTTCATGAATAAGTTATATTGAACACAAAAACAGCTTTCCCCGTTAAAATTGCATTAACGTTAAATGACGTGCTGACGTTTGTGAAAAGGCATGTTTTGCACGTGGAGAGTCTGAAAATTCATGCAGCAGTGTGAATCCTTGGGTATTTAAACACTAAAGTAAGACCTTCCTATCGTTCACATTCAAACTTGCGCTGCTGTTAAAACGACTCCACATTAGCATGCCAAGATTGACAATGAATCAACGTCTCCTTGCCCTGGGTATGATTAGAGCTGGCGGAACACACAGAGAGGTTGTCAAGCATTTGAACTGCCACCGTAACACTGTAGACAGGCTAGTCCATCGACATGCACATGATGACGTTCGAGACCGACCCCGCTCCGGGAGACTCCGAGTTACCACCCCTGCACAAGATCGGTATATCCGCGTCGTCCATCTCCGGAACCGGCAACAAACGACAACGACGACAGCCAGGAACATCCCTAACCTGAGACGGATACATCCTCAAACAGTAATCAACCGGCTGAGAGAATACGGCTTACGTCCTCGAAGACCTGCAATTCGTCCGATTTTGACCTTACGTCATCGTAGTGCTCGATTGCAGTGGTGTAGACAACATCTCAGGCATCCCTTACACTGGTGGCGACGTGTTTTATTCACAGATGAATGTCGTTTCCATCTTTCATCATCCGATGGCCGCCAGAGAGTGTACAGACATCGAAACGAACGCTACGCAGATCCATGTGCCGTGGAGCGAAACCGTTATGGGGGAGGATCTCCCATGGTGTGGGGTGGCATCACTGCCCGTAACAGAACTGAGCTGGTCATTATTGATGGCAATCTCAATGCAACCAGTTATCGTGATGAAGTGCTTACACCTGTTGTTGTCCCATTTCTGCAACGTCACGGCCCCGGCGTCATTTTACAGCAGGACAACGCCCGACCCCACGCAGCTCGTGTTGTTCAACAGTGTCTGCAGCAACAACAAGTGTATGTTCTTCCTTGGCCCGCAAATTCGCCCGATATCTCACCCACTGAGCACGTATGGGACGAAATGAAACGTCAGCTACGCCGGCTTCCCCATGCACCGTCAACGCTTGTGGAACTCCAAAGACAGCTTATCAGAATATGGAACAACATCCCACAACACTTCCATGCTAACGTGTTCGCTTCCATGAGGCGTAGATGCACAGCAGTAGTCGATGCAGACGGAGGTCATACCAGATATTGAGTGTGTGACTTTTGTGTTTGACCCTTAGTGCCTTTGACTCTCCATAGCACCAAGAGTATTCGTCGTGGCGTAATGAAATTTCTCGTGTTGATCACAAATTGATTCATCTGTGATTGAATAAAATTTCCATGAATGAAAATGATATATATCTTTTTTTAGTGTTATTTTGTAGCATGCACACTTTCCTTTTTGGGGAGAGTATAGAAACAAGTCCCGTCGAAGAACCTAAACAAAGCAGTCTTCATGTGATCTACAACCCAGCAATTACGTATAGAGTTGCCTATTTTGTTTATATAAAAAAGTCTCCGCTGCAGCGTGCAACGCAAATTAACCCATAAGTGCTGGAGCGATTGAAAACGTGTTTCTGACGTTGCTTCGTCGCCATTTTAAAACTTGAACTTTGCGCGGTTTCATATTTTATAATATCCGGAGACCGCGACAGTCCAGTTAATGTGAAAGATTAACGAACCCAAACATTTGTATGCTTGCTTCCTCGTAACCAAACCTGGTTCCTCTACACCAGCATAAACGGAAGAACCAGTTTGGGTTCCTGGAGGAACCCGTAAAATTTCTTTGTGTGAACGATAAGTGCGGACCGAACCACCAGGGTGGCCCGGTCCCGTGAAGATGCGTTAGGGTCCAATCCAGTCCACTGGGGTCCACTGTATATGCCTGGACCGACACAACGTGTTTCGATCCATAGATTTTAGCCTACTTATTAGACAAGCTAACGAATTATCGCGTTTCGCTTGTGCATTGTACATTATATTCAATATATCGTCGTCTGAGTTCCAATGTGTTCTATGTGCCTACTGGCACATAGAACACACAGAACACATTGGAACTCAGGGGACGACATGTTGGCCAAAACTCAACATAATTTAAAATTAAATGCACAAAAACTGTGTTTTATTACACGCATGCCTGTGAATTATCGCAAATTATCTAAAAGGTAGATAGATATTGAGAAATATTCCTCAATAGCTCACTAAATGACGCTACGCTACGCTAAATTCACGCTACTCCGCATTACGTCACATTGACGGAACGATCAGCTGATCTTTGTTATTGTTTTGAAACGTACGCATTTCTCGTCGAATTGGACTGAATATTGTGCAATAAAATGTCGCGTAGCATATAATTAAAAAGAAAATCTACTCTATTTTAGTCAGTATCTGGAATTATCTCATGAGTGTGCATATATACCTGAAAGTTTTATTTTCCACGAACGCTTGTCCACACGATGAAGTTTTCAGTGGCTTCGTAAATGATGTTACGCTTCGGCACATGACGTCGCCTTAAACGTCGCCTTGGAGGAACGATCAACAGCTTTTTGTCTTGAAACTGTTTGCAGTCGAATTGGGCTGAATATTGCGCAGTAAAACGTCACGAAGCATATAATAAAAAGAAAATCTACCAAAAACAAAATATCGTACACTCATTATATTTATATTACTGTTTTCTGTATTTATTGCAGATTACTAAAATAACGCGTGAAAATTTCACCTAACATATTCAAAGGTCAAAAAATATATTTAAACACACTTGGGGTCGGCTTTTTTCCGTAAAATTTACTAAGGTTCTACACGATGTTCAGGACCAATTTTCAAATTAAAAAGGAAGCAAAAAATAATTGCGCTATAATCAACATAAACATATTACATTAAACTAGAATAATGGAACAGTAGTATGTCTCGCACGTTTGAGGGAATATTGGCCGGATCTCATTGCCTGATCTCATGTGACGTCACAGTCACGTGACCTAGTGGCGCCATGTTGTGTTGTTATGGTAACCCGCGTGAGCGGCCATCTTGTGACGTCAACTCCATAGTGATACGTGGTGTTAGTGCGCATGCGCAGCGCGTGTTGTTAGGGTGATACGTGTTTCCGTCGTCCATTTTGTGTACTGGAGGCCGCCATCTTGGTTTCTATGGCAGCACGTGATTGCTATGTTACCCAATTTTTCTGCAATAAGACGGGGTATGTTCGGAGGGTGTGTTCGATTGAATCGGAGTAAATATAATTACCACAAACAACCCGACAATCTCTCCAAATCACCGAAATTGACTTTATTTACTACAGATTTCCCATGTTATTGGTTTTATTGACTTAGCACGTAGTGCTATAGTACTAAGGGGGTACAAGGGGTTGCGTTCCTTTGTAGAAGAGTAATGTTCTGGCTCTCCCAGAATCCATTTTTGGATCCCTATCCTATGGCGTTTTTTCCATTAAAAGACACGTTCCTTTGGTCATTACCCAGAATTCTATGCTTCTATCTATATATGCAATAGTTTTTATCTATCTGGCCCTGTTCCTTTGTTCTATAGTATACTCTAGTAGCGTAGAAGAGCCCGATACGCTTGACTTGGGCATGTCCGATCATTATGCAGTTTATATCTATGTTTCATTCGAACTTGACAATAGGCAGGCTTTCTATCGAACCGTTCGAAATTATAAAAAGGCAAATTTTAAACGAGCAAACGAACTGATCTGTCAGAAAGACTGGAAATCAATAATAGATGACCACGCAGATGTTAATGTGTCCCAAAAAAAATTCTGTGAAAATTTTATGGAGATAACACCACAGTCCCAAAATCAACAGTCCAAATACGCCCTAATGACGAACCGTGGTTTACTTCGGAACGCCGACTCGAGATTAGGCGTAGAGACCGTTTCAAACGAAGAGCTCTAAAAACAAAGGAGACACACCATTGGAACTTGTACAAGCATTCACGAAATACTGTAAATAACAATAAAAAACACGCAAAACAAATTTACGAAGATAACATCCAAGACAGATTATCGAACGCCCCCAGCCCCAGAGATTTTTGGCATATTATTCGAAATTTATTAAACAAAACTGACGAAAAAATAATCCCGCCCCTTTATCGTGGTGATAGCCCCGATCCATCCGATTTAACAACGGACGACCTAGAAAAAGCTGTAATTCTGAACGAAACTTTTACAAAAAACAGTACAATTGATGATGAAAACACCCAATTTCCAAACTTTCCTACAAAAAGTCACGTTATCCTTTCGAGCATTCTCTTTGATATAAAAGATATTGCAGATGTTATTAAGTCGCTAAATGCAAACAAGGCCCATGGTCATGACGAGATCAGAATTAAAATGCTGACTGTCAATACCATCGCAGCACCATTGAGTATGCTCTTTCAAAAAAGTTTCGATACCGGAACATATCCAGACGAATGGAAGAAAGCCAATGTAATCCCCATCTTTAAACAACTAGATCCCGAAGAACAAAAACAACTAACGGCCGATCTCCCTTTTACCAATCTTAGGGAAAATCTGTGAAAAAGTGCTCCTGAAATCGGTTTTTACTCATTTTCATCAGAATAATCTTCTATATAAATATCAGTCCGGTTTCATCCCTGGCCACTGCACTACGTTTCAACTTCTTGAACTATACCATTCGTTATGTCAGTCACTA
The DNA here is from genome assembly GCA_031216915.1 of Pictodentalium vernedei. NCBI lineage: Eukaryota > Metazoa > Mollusca > Scaphopoda > Dentaliida > Dentaliidae > Pictodentalium > Pictodentalium vernedei. The sequence goes on along the minus strand of CM062289.1, from coordinate 43,293,010 downwards.
GATGAACAACTGATGACTTGTGCTATCTTTTGTGATATCTCAAAGGCCTTCGAGAGGGTGTGGCATAAAGGTCTTCTCTATTAATTAGAGCAATATGGAATCTCAGGTCCTCTGTTAAAATGGTTTGACAGTTACTTGAAAAATCGTAAACAACGAGTATTGGTGAATAACACATACTCTCCATACAAGCTGATACAAGCTGGAGTTCCTCAAGGATCTGTCCTGGGACCTTTCCTCTTTTTAGTCTATATCAACGATATTGCAGACAATTTAGAATCCCTTACGAGATTGTTTGCTGATGATACATGTCTCACTAACGGTAAAAGCTCCAGTTCTGAACTAATAACCATTTTGAATAATGATCTGGCCAAAATATACTCCTGGTCTCAGAAGTGGCTGGTGTCCTTCAACCCATCTAAAACGCAAGCTGTCTACTTTTCTCGAATCCCTAATCATAACCATCCAGATTTGTTCTTTAACGAAACTCCGATTAATTTCTCCGATTCACATAAACATCTTGGTTTAATCCTGCAGTCAAACTTGAAATAAGTTAATGCACGCTTGTCCAATCTAAGAAAACTCAAGTATAAACTTGGGGGGGGGGGGGGGGGAAACTCTGGAACAAATATATTTCTCATTCATCCTGCCACTCACTGATTACGGCGATACCGTCTGGGACTGTGCTCCTAAGCTTATTCTAATGAAACTAGACCGACTACATCACGATGCAGCAAGAATAGTGTCTGGTCTCACACGATCTGTTTCATCCGAGCGTATACTCTTGGAACTTGGATGGCGTTCAATCTATGAGAGAAGGCACCATCACAAACTGTGTGCTTTTTTTTAAAATATCTAGTAACGATGCTCCAGATTACCTTGTTGAATTATTACCTCGTACTGTAGGTGAAACAGCAAATTACAATTTACGTAATTCTAACAACTTATCCATGTACCAAGCGCGTACAGAACAATTTTCAACTACATTCTTCCCTTCATCATCCAAAATTTGGAATGAGCTCCCAACTAATACCCAAAAATACCCAAACTGCGTCAACACTTTCTTTTTTTAAAGGCAACCTTGCTAAACTGAACCCTTCCGTTAAACCAACTTCATATTTCTATACAGGAACCAGGAAAGAAAACGTTCTTCACTGCAAACTTCGAAACTGTTGCAGTGATTTAAACCACGACAAATTTAACAATTTTATCTCCTCTACCCCACAATGTACCTGTGGCAATCCCCAAGAAGATGCACACCATTTCTTCTTTCAATGCCCGAACTACCACCCTCAAAGATTGACCTTTTTTAATGCCGTTATCACACTCAGTATATCTAATGTGGACGAGCTACTTTATGGAATAACCGGTTTAACAACAAAGCAAACCGAACTTTTATTCAGGAAAGTTCAAACATTCATCCTTGCAACTGGCAGATTTGAATAAGATCACCTGAACCCAAACGATGCATAATGCACCCTTGGTTGTGTACTAGCGTGCGTTGGAACAACCGTGGCGTGCTGTGGAACTGCATTTTAATTTTAATTTCCACCAATTTGTTCTTAACTTACACGCTCTCTTTTTCTAAAGACGATAGAGATCAAATAATGCAAAAGTCAGCAGGCGAGCCTAGACAACGGCAATCCTTCACTCTCTAATCCTAAACTCTTTAACACCTCGAGCCCCGATGGGCCTTTTTCGGACAAAGCCAGTGGAACACCCCGTTTTCCGTGACAAAATAATGTTAAATAAATAAGTAGTACAGACCAACCACTGTTTCCAACGTGTGGCCCCAAGGCTCCTCGTTGGAAATACTGATTGGTCAGCTCTAAAATATTGAAAATATTGAAAATAGACCCTTCTAGCTAATTCTACTGAACTGATGTGGAAGATACCACCGGAGCTCAAAACGGTTAAATCCTTATCTCTCTAAATCTCCAGTCTTCAACCCTTTAGCTGATGACTACACTAATTCTTAGTATTTCTATATTGTATATATTGTGCCGCAAATGTTTAATTATTCTTGTTTAAGGAGGGGAGTTTTTATAAGTTGTGATAACTTGTTCTCCGATCCTTTTTGCTGTATATAGTAGCAAATAAAATATGTTTAAACTAATGTTGTGTTGAAATATTTTGAAAAATTCAGTTTTTTCAACTGCTCAATTTGCATATTACGCGGGCGATTCGTTGGGTAAAGGGTTAAAGTCAACAGAAATAGAGCATTCCCAACTAAAATCGTCACAGAGACCGCGGCGTGCAGAATGAAAGAAGCTACATCCATGCGGAGTGATGTGACGATGACAACCAAACCTGGCACAGAAGATTTCATTGCCAAAGAATTCCGAAAACACGACTGTTGCTACAAACAATATACGCGTATATGTTGCGTGAACACGAAAGAGAAGTCATCTGGCACAGGTGACCACGAAGACGATTCCATTGACAATAATAAGTTCAAAATGTATGTTCTGAGGCAGCTTCGTTGTGTGTCGGTAGATGTGATAATAGCTACAGTGTAGATATATATTTTATTTAGCAAATACACCAAAAACAAGGCAGATTGCTCAATTTTAACCCTTTATATAACGTAACGGCCAAAACCGGCCAGCGCTATTCTCAAAAATCGCCAATTAATTTTCATTATTTTTTTCATTTTTTGTCTCAAAAACATAGGTTATGACCCCTCGTTGGAACGAGCTCGTCGAGCTCGTTCCAACGAGGGGTCATAACCTATGTTTTTGAGACAAAAAATGAAAAAAATTAGTTATTCAAGAATTATTTTTGCAAGTGTCGTCTGCTTTTCAGGTTAGGTAAAGGGTTAAATGTATAATAATCAGTTGTATATAGATAATAAAACAAATAGCAAAATTTCTTAAAATAAACAAGTTGATTATCCCTGAAGCAATAATTCCCGTTGTTTACAAAACTGCCGGATCATGTTACAGAGCGATGGTATTTAATTTTTCATGAGGAATACAAATGTTTTCGTGCTAATCATTTCAGAAAACCGTGGATATTCGCTCACGATTGTCCGAAATGTATTCCTGATTGATTCGTATTCCATGCAATCCATTATAAAATGAGATCTCAGCTTCTACAGCTCTAGAGTCACATACACGACAAAGCCTTTCGTTGAGAGGCAAAGGAGGTTGTGTGTGTCTACCTTTCTCTACAAGTAATTTGTGATTACTCATTACCAGACGAGTGAACATATTTTTGGCATCGAACTACGTGGTGTTCAAAAGATATGGTTCCAAACTGAACGTTTTTTTGAACACCCTGTATGTTCTCAATTTATTTTCACCGTTCGTTTTACCGTCGTCGTTGATGTCGTGTAAGGATCGCTCAAAGTGGGCGTTTTCTAAGGTCATTCTGAAGCTCTCAATGTCAGACATTCTGATCGTATCATTTTCTCTGTTGTGATTATTTACAAACCGCTGACATTTAACAAATATTGAGTCGCTCTTTGATTCTCATATTCCGTTCTCGCCTCACTCAGTAAAAGGGACGATGGTAACTCATATAATTTCTGAACATATTAGTAGTATGTAATGTGGTTTTGAGGCCTCATTTGATGACCTCGGTGGATGACCTCGGAAGTGACGTCATGTCACGTGACGTAGTGGCGCCATGTTATGTTATCATGGTAACCCGCGTGGGCGGCCATCTTGTGACGTCATATCCATAGTGATACGTGGTGTGAGTGCGTATGCGCAGCGCGTGTTGTTAAGGTGATACGTGTTTCCGTCGTCCATTTTGTATACTGGAGGCCGCCATCTTGGTTTCTATGGTAGCACGTGATTGCTATGTTACCTAAGGCCTACAATGGGACAGGGGTATGTTCGGAGGGTATATTCGATTGAATCAGAGTATTTTCTGGAACAACTTCCCTGAATAATTACCACAAACAACCCGACAACTTGTATTATTTCGAATTCTTCCAGAATTCTCTGATTCGATCGATATATGCAATAGCTATCGTTTATCTGGCCATGTTCCTTTATTCTAGAATATACTCCAGTAGCGTAGAAGAGCCTACCAACTGGAACAGTTTACCTTATTATTGCTATATTTAGCAATTTCTGGTCTATTCTTGTTAGTTCTGACCCTATTCTAAGTACTCTTGTTGTTTCATTTATCTAGATTATAACTAACCAATCAGCTTGCTTGATTTCCCATAATCTGTATGCAGGGTTATCTCCCTTGTGTATAACAAAAGACTATATCCAATGGCCATATCCCATGGAATCCCATTTTTTTGCAAAACACCCGTGGCTATGGAATCCCGTTTTGTCGTATGAGGCCATGAGGGCTATGTAAAAGCCCTCAATGAGTCCTCATTTATTATCTCTCATACCCTCATTGAATTTTGAGGTTATGAGGACCTTGAAAAATCCCTCAATGAGGTATAATTTACTACGCCTCTTAGCATCATTTCAGTATTTAACAGGTATATCCTATGGAATCCCATTTTGGAAAACGCCTGTGACTGTGGAATCCCTTTTGTCGTATGAGGCCATGAGGGCTATATAAAAGCCCCCAATGAGTCCTCATTTATTATCCCTCATAGCCTCATTGAATTTTGAGGTTATGAGGACCATTAAAAATCCCTCAATGAGGCATAATTTACTACGACTCTTAGCCTCATCTCGGTATTTGAGGATACCCATGGCCTGGTATTGTATTATTCGAGGATACCTATCGAGGATACCTTTTATAGGATACTTATCTGAGGATACTATATAGGCTGCACATATCCCTATAGGTCTCTTGCTGGCCCTTAGTACTATTAATCCACCTGATGCTTTATGTTATCCTATGACTGGTATAGGTAGTATGCAATGCTAGGCATATGGGTATTGTGGGTAGGGGTACTGCCTGGTAGTTTAGAACGGTACTATAGTATGACGGTATATACACCTATAGGCCCCTGTTAGTGCTTGGTACTATTAACCAACCGATTGCTTTGTTTTATTGTCTGGCTGGTATATGTAGTACGTTATGGTAGACCTAGTGATTTTGTGGGGGTGGGGGTAATGCTTGGTAGTTTAGAACGGTAGTATAGCATAGGCTGTACATATCCATGTAGGTCTCTAGCTGGACCTTGGTACTACTGATCCACCAGATGCTTCATATTATTGAGCGGTATTCTGGGGTGGGGTCAATGCCTGGTAATACAGAACGGCAGCAGAGTATGGTTGGTATATCCCCCTATAGGTCCCATCCTAACCGTTCATAGTATTAACCTACCAAATGCTTTGTATCATCCTGTTACTGGTAAGGTGGTACGTAATACCAGTAGTTCCTACCTTATTCCGAGTATCCCCGGCACCCAATTTGGGCACCCCTTTTTTGAAAAGCATATGGCCTTCGGCACCCTTTTTTCTGAAATGAGGATAAGAGTCGTATTAAAAATCCCTCAATGAGGTCTATTGCCATTGATATAGGTTTTCTTTATACAGAAAGGAGATAACTCTGTACGATTAAGTACAGGTTATGGGAAATCAAGCAATCTAATTGGTTAATTATAATTTATATAAATGATCTAGATAAATGAAACAACAAGAGTACTCGGAATAAGGTAGGAACTACTGGTATTACGTACCACCTTACCAGTAACAGGATGATACAAAGCATTTGGTAGGTTAATACTATGAACGGTTAGGATGGGACCTATAGGGGGATATACCAACCATACTCTGCTGCCGTTCTGTATTACCAGGCATTGACCCCACCCAAGAATACCGCTCAATAATATGAAACATCTGGTGGATCAGTAGTACCAAGGTCCAGCTAGAGACCTACAGGGATATGTACAGCCTATGCTATACTACCGTTCTAAACTACCAAGCATTACCCCCACCCCCACAAAATCACTAGGTCTACCATAACGTACTACATATACCAGCCACACAATAAAACAAAGCAATCGGTTGGTTAATAGTTCCAAGCACTAACATGGGCCTATAGGCGTATATACCGTCAAACTATAGTACCGTTCAAAACTACCAGGCAGTACCCCTACCCACAATACCCATATGCCTAGCATTGCATACTACCTATACCAGTCATAGGATAACATAAAGCATCAGGTGGATTAATAGTACTAAGGGCCAGCAAGAGACCTATAGGGATATGTACAGCCTATATAGTATCCTCAGATAAGTATCCTATAAAAGGTATCCTCGATAGGTATCCTCGAATAATACAATACCAGGCCATGGGTATCCTCAAATACCGAGATGAGGCTAAGAGTCGTAGTAAATTATGCTTCATTGAGGGATTTTTAATGGTCCTCATAACCTCAAAATTCAATGAGTCTATGGGGGATAATAAATGAGGACTCATTGGGGGCTTTTATATAGCCCTCATGGCCTCATACGACAAAAGGGATTCCACAGTCACAGGCGTTTTCCAAAATGGGATTCCATAGGATATACCTGTTAAATACTGAAATGAGGCTAAGAGTCGTAGTAAATTATACCTCATTGAGGGATTTTTCAAGGTCCTCATAACTTCAAAATTCAATGAGGGTATGAGGGATAATAAATGAGGACTCATTGAGGGCTTTTACATAGCCCTCATGGCCTCATACGACAAAACGGGATTCCATAGCCACGGGTGTTTTGCAAAAAAATGGGATTCCATGGGATATGGCCATTGGATATAGTCTTTTGTTATACACAAGGGAGATAACCCTGCATACAGATTATGGGAAATCAAGCAATCTGATTGGTTAGTTATAATCTAGATAAATGAAACAACAAGAGTACTTAGAATAGGGTCAGAACTGACAAGAATAGACCAGAAATTGCTAAATATAGCAATAATAAGGTAAACTGTTCCAGTTGGTAGGCTCTTCTACGCTACTGGAGTATATTCTAGAATAAAGGAACATGGCCAGATAAATGATAGCTATTGCATATATCGATCGAATCAGAGAATTCTGGAAGAATTCGAAATAATACAAGTTGTCGGGTTGTTTGTGGTAATTATCTAGGGAAGTCGTTCCAGAAAATACTCGGATTCAATCGAACATACCCTCCGAACATACCCCTGTCCCATTTTAGGCCTTAGGTAACATAGCAATCACGTGCTACCATAGAAACCAAGATGGCGGCCTCCAGTATACAAAATGGACGACGGAAACACGTATCACCTCAACAACACGCACTGCGCATGCACACTCACACTACGTATCACTATGGATATGACGTCACAAGATGGCCGCTCACGCGGGTTACCATGATAACACAACATGGCGCCACTACGTCACGTGACATGACGTCACTTCCGAGGTCATCCAACGAGGTCATCCAAATGAGGCCTCAAAACCACATTACATACTACTCATATTTAATCATGCGAATTGTTGCATCTATGTGTAATGGGTATCGCCCAACTTCAGCTCGTACAGCATGGTTGGGAGATTTGTTGCTCACACCCAGTAGTAGCTTGCAAAACCGATGATGGACATTTTCACATGGTGGTGTTATCGAAGGATACGTTATTTAACTCAGCAGTCCAAATTTCACTTCCGTAGAGTACAATGGGTTTTATAAGGGAATCAAAGACTTTTAAGGAGATGGATATTGGTGGAGACCATTTGTTCCTAAAAGCAGTTTGCAGGCTAGGAAGTGCCTTTAGGCCTTTAACACTCAATTCTCTCTGTGCGTTAAACGGCGTTTTGCATTTTACCTGTATTTGTAAAAGTTAAACCCAGATATGTATACTTGGAAGTTTGTTCTAAAAGTTCAGAGCCGATATAAAACTTTGGGGTATGCTTCATTCTGCGTGAGTTGAAAATCATAATTTTAGTTTTATCGATGTTTACACTTGAAGCATTTTGTCTGGTATATTCTTCTAATTTCCCAAAACAATGATGGGACATACTGTTGCAGGCACCGGTATAAGTTGAAACAGCGGCCAAGGGAAAATGTAGTGATGAAATGTTATTCGTAACAGTGCAACAAAACAAACCATAGATAGTGGTGAGAAGTGGAACACTCACCGAGAACAATCAAGAAGTGTTTAAAATAGATGATGGCGAACTTGTTGAACTAGCGACCACTCTACTTCACGAGGAAACAGCTGAGTTTCTTGAAAAACAAACGATCTGAATGGCCTCCAAGTGTACTTTCGTAACAGAAAAACGTGCGATGTTAGGTGTTGTGATTCATAATATGGCCGCCAAAAACTGCCAGTAGACATTTTATGACCGGTGATGGGAAAGTATAACGCACGGCTGTTGACGCCAAAACGCGAATTGTTGTCGTATTGGCTTACCGTAGATTTTTCGACGAAAACTAACGTGGAAAACTGACGTTTTATGTACGTTATAGTACATAAAATATATCCTCTGAGTCGTTTCGCTCATTTCCCCTTAATTCGGTGTACCAATTTTATATTCATTAAAATTATAAATAAGATATGTATACTGTGTCTTGTGTATGGGTTCCAATAGAAAAATATTGACGAGACTTTGATTATCATATACTGACCTGCAATCCATTCACTGTATTGGCCTACACAGCGTATTCGTGGTATTAAAACTTGTTTGTCTCTGCAAGCAGACGACCAGTCACTGCAACTTCACTCTAAGGAACGCGCCGATTTGATGAAAAATTCGCAACCAGTGCCTGCCAAGAAACAAAGTGGACCAAACAGCATGTCCCGAGTTGTTATCATCTGGGGGTGAAAATAGCACCCACCTACATCGCACGTAGATTTGTGAGTCTACATGGCTGACTCACTACAGAGACTCACATCATGTACAAGCCTGAATATAAGCAACCTGTCATTTGCAAAATGGGGTCCCCAGAGGGTGAATTTACAGAGCTATCCAATACAGTGGGCCAATTTATCCTCTATTTACATCTTTCTGTTTTGGCTTGAGACCTTGATTCAGACTGAGATTTACAGAGGGTAAATTTGGTGATGCTACCCTGCTGTGCAGGGTAGCATCACCAAATTCACCCTCTGGGAACCTCATTTTGCAGATGATAGTCTGCTTATTTTCAGGCTTGATCATGTACCGGTATTCGTACCCAAATATGCGTTACATTTATGTATGTCCAGTGCCAGTAGTCAAAATCGAGGTTATAGATATGACCTTTATGTACGTTATAGTTTCCAAGGGTCATTCAGACACTGTATGTTTAGCTTCTCTTGGGTGGGGAGTGGGGGGATAAGTTTTCGTATAACCGTACTTGTTCTGCTAAAAGTCTCTTATGTGTCCAAAAGACAGCAATTTATATCCCAACAACATAATAGAATATTTTTTATTACACGCCTGTTCTGTGAAATCCCCATCTACAGCAACACTGAACCATGCGGAAAATGAAAATCTGTTCCGCACATATGTGCGGAACGGAAATCGTTAACGGACTATTTTTAAACTGAAACGAAATTCTACTGGAATTTTCTACAAATCGTGCACCGCAGTTACAATTTCAGTCGGTAGCGATAGCTGGAAAGCGCCCCCTGAGGTCCTATGTGTTCTATGTGCCATTAGGATGAAATAGTAACACGTGGTCTCCTCGTAAATTTGATTGGCAATATAATGTCTTTTTTGTGTTGATATTTGTAAATGAATTGCTGAGTGTCCTTCTAATAATTGCTTTTAAAGACATGAAGGCTTGTAATAAACACAGAACGACACACGTGTGTGAATGGTTTAATCGATATGGCACTTTTGCCATCGCGGAAGGATAAAACTCGACGACTGTGGCCTCTCGTTCTACCTTTCCGTGCTGGCACTACTACCATATCGATTACCCCATTCACACACACATGTCGTTCTGTGTGTGTACTGTATTTTGCCTCAAAGTATAAAACTTGCGGTAATTAAGTACGTTATATCTGCCAGTCATACTGACTCGAGTTTCAACGTTTTTTTTTTTTTTTTTTTTTTTTTTTTGTGGGGGGGGGGGGCAGGGATGTGGCGACAGGTGTGTGTGTGTGTGTGTGGGGGGGGGGGGGGGTCTCACTCCCCCCTCCCAGCTAGGAGTATTTTTTTCAAAAGTTGGAAATTCCGAGGTCAAAAACCAAATAGTTGGAAATTCAATAAATTAACATTGTTCATGAAAAATATTAAAATTCCAACTGGAAACTTGAGTTTCAAATTTCCTACTCTAAAATTGACATTGGCTTCAAAATTTCAACTCTGACATCAATCCGGTAAATTTTCTGACCCAGACACATTATAAATAATGCTTTTTCCGTTTCAGGACTAGTGAAAATTTTCAGAAGGGTCCATAAGCATGTGTATATATATATATATAATCACTTTAACCCTTTACCCAACGCAAACGATTTCAAAATTCATTATTTTAAATATCATTTTTTAAATTCTTTTTAACAAACTTTCAACAAAACGAGCTCGTTCCAAAGAGGGGTCACATGATATGGCTTTGTTGAAATTTTTCGAAAAATAATATTTTTTCAGCCGCTGTATTTGCATATTACGCGGGAGGATGCGGGCGATTCGTTGGTTAAAGGGTTAAAAGATATCACCCAACGCTGCAGTGCAACCACCTATCGAAACTACTCACAGTTGGAATTTACACCGGTGGCACCCCTCCAGCTGAAACCCTCTAGCCACATCCCTGGAGGGAGGGTTGGATATTTGGCTACCACATCGCAGAAGGGATAAATTTCGAAGACATTTTGGGTGTTATTGGATAACAAAAACATCAGTTATAAGAATCATTTACCCATAGTATGGTATCTGTCGAAAAGGAAAGGACAAAACATTGTTGAATCGACGAAAATTTTAGCGCGGCGTCAGCAGTTCGAAGTTACGTGACGAAGTCACGAAAAAGATCCAGAAACGGTTGATTCATTTTTTTTGATTTACCAAGTCATATATATCATCATGATGTTTTGACAATTTTTATAGGAAACAATATATTCTGTGTTAAATTGATGATTAAAATATTGAGGTATCATGCCAATTAAGAAATAGTCGAAAAAGGGGTGGGCATGGGCGTACGGGGCTTTTGTGATATAGGAAGGCAAACCTTTTGATTTGCCCGAAATCATGCATGCATGGATGGAATACAAATTTACAAATTTATATATACATGACCCCCTCTCTCTCTCTGTCTCTCTGTCGTTCCTTGCCCGAATTTTTAAAGCTGGTTTGCACGAATCCAGGGTTGGGGGGCAATTGCCCCCCCCCCCCCCCCCCGCCTCGTACGCCCATGGGGGTGGGTGCCCCTTGAAAAGTGGTCGAAAATGATATTTTGGCCCCGAAATCCTTTGAGCAACAAGCGGATCCTGAATCTAGAGTAAATTGCCTATAAGAAAACAGTAGTGGCATAAATCCACGCGGGTCGGGGGGGGGGGGGGGGGGGACATGTGAATTTTCCACCAGTACTAATAGCAAGGTATACTCTCTTATTGTCAAAAGTAGGCTACCGATCCTCTTTTATTTCACGTTCCTTGAGGGCAAGAAGGCGCCATTTATCTCCACTTTAAAAGCTGTTTCGCGCGGGGTCCATTGTGTTTGTGTGTGGCGTGGGAGTACAACCGTACAATCGCCATTTTTTGTCTCAATTGTATTCACATTCTTCTGTAAATATAATTTTAAAGGTATTTTCTATTCAGCCGGCGGGGAGGGGGGGGGGGCATAGATGGGGTGGGTGGGTGGGTGGATGGTCAAGAAGATCCGACCGGTCTCACAATAAAAAACTTTGGGAGGGTGAGGACGGCGCGAGCGGCTACTCTGCGGACAAAGATTATTCTCAGGAGCATTCAACAGTCCGTGTTTTTTTTGGAAATAGAGGATAATATTTCTAGATGAGCTATATTACAAACTCATTTTTTTCAAGACGTTGCAGTGTCCCCCGAATTCTACTAATATTTCCAGTCCCACCTACGGGACTGATAAAACGGATAATGATAAAACGGATTAATGATTTTGTATGCTCTAGTCTTAGAATGTTGCTGCAAGAATATTTAGACACCAACCCTTCATGGGAATCCTAGAAAATGGGGCAATGCTTGTTTATGGTGGTAAATAGGGTCTGTTGTATTGGTAAAGTAGCAGTGCCATAAACTGGACAGACAGGATAGCAGAGGTATACACTGGACAGGCAGGATAGCAGAGGTATAAGCTGGACAGACAGGACAGCAGAGGTATAAACTGGACAGGCAGGATAGCAGATGTATAAATTGGACAGACAGGACAGCAGAGGTATAAACTGGACAGACAGGACAGCAGAGATATAAACAGGACAGACAGGACAGCAGAGGTATAAATTGGACAGACAGGACAGCAGAGATATAAACTGGACAGACAGGACAGCAGAGCTATAACTGGACAGACGGGACAGCAGAGGTATAAACTGGACAGACAGGACAGCCGAGATATAAACAGGACAGACGGGACAGCAGAGGTATAAACTGGACCGACGGGACAGCAAAGATATAAACTGGACATACAGGACAGCAGAGGTATAAACTGGGCAGACAGGACAGCGGAGATATAAACTGGACAGACTGGACAGCAGAGGTATAAACTGGACAGACAGGACAACAGAGGTATAAACTGGACAGACGGGACAGCAGAGATATAAACTGGACAGACAGGACAGCAGAGATATAACTGGACAGACGGAACAGCTGATGTATAAACTCGACATACAGGACAGCAAAGGGAAAAACTGGACAGACAGGACAGCGGAGATATAAACTGGGCAGTCAGGACAGCAGACGTATAAACTGGACAGACAGGATAGCAGAGGTATAAACTGGACAGAGAGGACAGCGGGACAGCGGAGATATAAACAGGACAGACAGGACAGCAGAGGTATAAATTGGGCAGACAGGACAGCAGAGATATAAACTGGACAGACAGGACAGCAGAGCTATAACTGGACAGACGGGACAGCAGAGGTATAAACTGGACAGAAGGACAGCCGAGATATAAACAGGACAGACGGGACAGCAGAGGTATAAACTGGACCGACGGGACAGCAAAGATATAAACTGGACATACAGGACAGCAGAGGTATAAACTGGGCAGACAGGACAGCGGAGATATAAACTGGACAGACAGGACAGCAGAGGTATAAACTGGACAGACAGGAGACGAGAGATATAAACAGGACATACAGGATAGCAGAGATATAAACTGGACAGACAGGACAGCAGAGATATAACTGGACAGACGGAACAGCAGATGTATAAACTCGACATACAGGACAGCAGAGGGAAAAACTGGACAGACAGGACAGCGGAGATATAAACTGGACAGACAGGACAGCGGAAATATAAACTGGACAGACAGGACAGCGGAGATATAAACTGGACAGACAGGACAGCAGAGATATAAACTGGACAGACAGGACAGCGGAGATATAAAGTGGACAGACAGGACAGCAGATATATAAACTGGACAGACAGGACAGCAGATGTATAAACTGGATAGACAGGACAGCAGAGATATAAACTGGACAGACAGGACAGCGGAGATATAAACTGGGCAGACAGGACAGCAGACGTATAAACTGGACAGACAGGACAGCAGAGATATAAACTGGACAGACAGGACAGCAGAGATATAAACTGGACAGACAGGACAGCGGAGATATAAACTGGACAGACAGGACAGCAGAGGTATAAACTGGACAGACAGGACAGCAGACGTATAAACTGGACAGACAGGACAGCAGAGGTATAAACGATTGGTAAAACTTTATACTTGTGTTATAGTCAGATATAGCATTCGATACTGAAAGTGGTATGAAACCCCGATAAATAATGATTTAGACAGCATTAGAAAGTTTGTGGAGTGTTGCTTCTCTTTGTCATCCACGAAAGGTAAATTTGAAAAACTAATTATAAACGATATCGAGACTTCAAATTTTTTTTTGCTTTTGACTGATCCTTCCATACACAATGTAAAAAAAACCACCAAATACGATATGTTTGTCTCCTCGTACTGGGCAGAGAGAAAGGCGTCGGCTTGTAAATAGACCTCTAGACTCTGGTGATCCCAGCGTTGGCGTAGTTATGGTGGTGGTGAGAAGCACAAATTATCGCCCCCCCCCCCCCCCCCCCACACACACAACATATATAGAGCTCACGAATTGTACACACGTTACAAAGGCTTCAAATTCTTACTGAATTTTGTAAAATTTTCTACGAAACCCCACAAAGGCCTTCCGCATATCATATCGCCATCTCCCACTCACCCCCCCCCCCCCAAAAAAAAAAAAAAAAATAAATAAATAAAATAAATAAACGGGCTAGGCACCCCCTACTGGAACCCTGAATCGGCCTTGGTCACTCCCAATATCAATGATGGTGTCTTGACAAATTGTTCACTAATTGTGGGTGAAAATCAAGGGAGATAACTTATGGTCGTTTCGAAAATTGGTCTCAATGTTCATGTAAATCTCGGAAGATAACTCTTACTTCTTTTTTAATGCAAATTCTGTGGAATCTCAGAAATGCAACGGAATTGAGTACCAAAATCGAGCCCAATCGATCCAGGAAAATTTGTCACACCGGAGGGTGGGTGAGGGAGCTTCATGTGGTTAGCTTGGATTAAACAGACATGATTACCTAAACATTTGATCAGTTAGCTTCGAATCGAGTCATCTAAGTCGAAGTTAACCCTTTAGGCAATGTTAAATCGTTGTGAACAATACTGTCGATTGTCTACTACAAA